>CM053755.1:42082454-42106166 GCA_028658305.1 Pachyuromys duprasi
CTCTTCCTAGCAGGGTATCAAAGCAAATATTAAGAAACATAACCAACCCCTTGGCAGAGTGCATGGAATCATATGAAAGAAGGGGGAGTTAGTATGACCTGGAGAGGTCAGGAGCTCCGCATGGACCAAATATATAAGGGCACAGGGGTCTTTTATGATTCTGTTTCTCCAACCAAGGACCATGTATGGATATAACCTAGAACCCCTGCTTGTATGGAGCAAATGGTAGCTCAATACCCAAGTGGGTATACTAGTGATGGTAACAGGGACTATTTTGGACATGAACTCAATGGCTGGCTCTTCGACCTTCCCCCTCTCCCTCCCTCCCCGAGGAAGGAGCAGCCTTGCTAGGCCACAGAAGAGGACATTGCAGCCATTCCTGAAGAGACCTGATAAGCTAGAGTTAGATGGATGGGGAGGAGGTCCTCCCCTATCAGTGGACTTGGAAAGGTGCAGGAAGGAGATGAGGGAGGGAAGGGGGGGTAGGGAGGGAATACAAGAGGGGGCAATAGCTGGGATACAAAGTACATAACCTGTGATTAATATAAAATACAAATGAAAAAAGATAACTGCTTCAAGTGACTGCTTTCATCTTTTAGGATGTCCATGTAGCTCATTCCCTCAGCACTTAGTCTTGGAGTAGACCCATGAACCTGACATCAGTGGACATGCAGAGGCAATATGTCCAAGGTTTTAAAGGAACAGCAGAACTTTTAAAATTTTATGTGGAATTTTGTCATTATGTGTTGAACACATTTCACTAGAGAGAATATCACTTGTTTGCTTTTTATTTCCTAATGGGAGAGTTTCTGCAATTGTTCAAAGAATAGGAACTGGAGGCAGATTGTGACTGAGCAGGTAAAGGTGTTGGACCCCATGCCTTGTAACATGAGTATGGCATGAGAGACCCACACAGGGGAAGAAGAGAAACTGATATGTTAATGCTTAACCTTCACAAGTAAAGATACACATGCACGCACACACAGTGTACACACAACATAAATATAATAAAAATAATTTTCAAGACAATCACTGATAATAACTTACTTAGTTTAACATTGTTGATCTTAAGTTACGGTCTCCAAAACTGAATTTTACGTTGTAGCACAACCAAATATTGCAAAAAGAGCTGGTATTTTCCTTGTCAAAATAATCAAGATACTATTATTTTTTTTCTAGTGCAAAGGAAGTTGTCAGGCGTTTGTATTGGTGAACTAATATAATTATTTATCTGCAAATAAAACCAGAGAGTCTTTTATCATCATATATACAGACAGTCATGCATAAACACACACACACATTTTCAATCTGATTTAAACTGCTACCTTTATACATTCTTTAAAGTAGATGCAATATTTTACAGTTACACCTGTCAAAATTCATCATGTTGACTTGAGCTCATCTGAGTCATGGGCAGTTTCACACATTTTATTTGTTACATTAATTAACCTTTCAGATTGCTAGTCACATATAAGTTTGATAACCACGACTTCTCTCTCATTTCTTTGGGCTGTGGATCAAAATATTTACAGTTCAATACCAGTCCATAAGCGACATCCCTTTATGTTGCTATGAAGTTCTGAGTCTACAGTCTTTAGTGATTTATCAGTCAAATATGCTGTCATTTTATATGATGTATTTCTTGCCAATGTTTTAAACATATTGCCTAATGCATTTATGAAATTAGTGTTTCCTTGTCAACAGCTTGCAAATTGCTAACCTTGTTACCTACGACAATAAATTGAATCTAGACAAAAAATATAGTTAATATAATATTGTTAGTAGTACTGTATTCAGACACTGGGATTTCTTTTTTAAATTTGGTTGGTAATTATAGAACATCATCAATTAAAGACAATTATTGAAAGAAGATCAACGCAAGGCATTCTATTAATCCATAGTAATCACATAATTGAAATTACAAATAACAATTATGGACTAATAACATCAAAAGTTAAAGTGCATTAAATAATCTTTTTAGTCAAGAGAATAACAAAGAAGTGGCTAAGTATGTTTAACCAGACTTACACATTACATTCTACATATTTATCAGAACCATGTGATGCACATTAATAAGTACAATATTTACATTTTAAGCACCACTAAAAATCTTTAAAAAGCAACTATTCTGAAATGGTAGATTGCTATTTATGAAAATAAACTATTGTTATATTCTCAGCATGAATAAATATCACATTAATAAATTGACTTAAAATGGCCACTTGAAAGCATGCACTCTTTAATCCTATATAAATATAATGTTTAAGGACAATCAATCATCATAAAATTTAAAGATTATGATATTTATCATGGCTATTTAATATCTTTCTTGAGACTGGGCATGAAGGAAAAAGAAATGGTTTGTATGGTAATCCGGATTGATCATTACCTAGGTGCCATTTTTTATAAAAATACATATTAACTATATAAAGGTTTTTGACACTTTTAATATTCAATTATTTTTCAATGAAATTAAATTGTACATATTTGAATATAAATTTTCAAGCTTAACACTTCCATGTGGATGTATATATAATTTTTCCTGTATTTCTTTTTTTTTTAATTTAGAAAATTGTAGCTACTCCCATTATTTAGTTATTTGGTTTACCAAGATATTTATGATTCCCAACATTGGGTCTTAATTTTCAATTCTTCTTTTTAAAAGCAACTTATAAATGATTACTTTAAGTAGGTTAGCCATTCTTTGGAACACATAAGATGTCAATCAATGTCTGATGTAACTTATAACCCACTCCACCAGAGGGAACCCATGAATGGCAGTGCTTAGATGCCCAGGGATCAGATACTAGATAGCACAGAGGCTTAGAGTAGATCCAAAGACATCTTACCCCTCTCCCTCCCCACAAAAGAAGAAATCAATGAAATGATTGCTAATAAAATTTCACCTGTGTGAAAGCTAATGAATGGGAAAAGAGGGTTTTGCACTATGGGTTATTCAGCAGAGAGTTGACTCTTCTCGCTTTCATGGCCCATTATTTACAAGCCACATCTCTGAAGGATTACTTATGTGGAAAATTATGATAAAATATCAATGTAAGTACTAATAATATTGAAAATTATACACATGTAATACATGTATTTTAATTATTTTGAATTATTTTGACTATAGTCTTTCTTAATTTTAGTCATTTTCTCAATCAATAAAAACAATACTTTCCTAAAATCTAAAGCACAGATAATAATCTTCTATGATTTATAAAAATTAAATTAACTCAGACATATCAAATCTCTGTTGAATAACCCACAGTGTATCACTGTCTTAGCCTATTCATTAGCTTCCACGCAGGTGGGATTTCACTAAAAATCATCACATTTTTTGCTTTATTTATTTGTTTGTTTGTTTGTTTTTGGCAAGTTGTATTTGGTTCTATGGTAGGCCTCTGTGCTGTCTGGTATCGGGTTTCTGAGTGAGGTAGCCCAGATCCAAAAAGATAAGAATGGTACTTATTTAGTTATAAATAGATATTAGCTGTTAAGTAAATGATAACCAAGTTACTATTCACAGACCCAGAGAAAGTAGGTAAACAGGACTCCAGGGGGAATGGATGAATTTCCCTGCTGGGAGAAATAAAATAGGCTTTACTGGCAAGCTGAGGCAGGTGGGGACAGGAGCAGAAGAGATCAGGTAGCAGGGTATGGGATGGAGGGAGAGACCATGGAAGAGCAGCTGGAACTGAGGGCATTTGGGGTTTGGTGTGGAAACTGAATGCAGTGGACACCATGAGGGATTTCCTAGTAGGACTCTTTTAATAGGGGACATAGAGTCTGAACCCACTATCATTTGTAGCCAGGCAAAGATCCCAGTGGTGACATTTTGTTGTATTTGTTTCAGTTGTTGGCTGAGGGGGTTCCGTGGAGAACCCTAAACAACCTAGGCATTAATTTTCAACTTTAGTTTTAAAATTTCATCCAAAATTTTAGTATCTGTAATAAGATACCTATTTCGAAAACTTTTGAAATCAAAGAAATATAAGAGTTCTAAAATAATTTGTTTTCAAATCCTAAAAACAGTTTTAAGAACTCTCAAAAACTCTACCTAGCAGTGCATCAAGCAGATGCTGAGACACAAAACCAAACTTTGGGCAGAGTGCAGGGAATCATATGAAATTTGGGGGAGGTAATGTGACCTGGAGAGATCAGGAGCTCTACAAGGACCAAATATATCTGGGCTAGGGGTCTTTTCTGAAACTGTTTCTCCAACCAAGACCATGCATGGAAATAACCTAGAACCCATGCTCAGATGTAGCCCATAGCAGCTCAGTTTCCAAGTGGGTACCCTAGTAAGGGGAATAGGGACTGTTTCTGACATGAACTCAAAGGCTGGCTCTTTGACTACCCCCTCTATCACCCCTGAGAGAGGAGGAGCCTTGCTAGGCCACAGAGGAGGATATTGCAGCCAGTCCTGAAGAAACCTGATAAACTAGGGTCAGATGGAAGGGGAGGAACACCTCCCCAATCAGTTGACCTAAAGAGGGGCAGGGAGGAGGTGAGGGAGGGAAGGTGGGGCTGGGTAGGCATAAGGGAGGGGGCTACAGCTGGGATATAAAGTTAATAAATTACAACTAATATAAAAAATAACTCTATATGCTAGGAAGACATGGCTCAGAGGTTAAGAGCACTGGCTGCACATAACTACATGCATTAAAAACACTTATACAGGGCTGGAGAGATGGCCCAGAGGTTAAGACCACTGGCTGCTCTTCGAAAGGTCTTGAGTTCAATTCCCAGCAACCACATGGTAGCTCATAACCACCTATAATGAGATCTGGTGCCTTCCTCTGGTGCACATGAACACATGCAGGCAGAATGTTATATACATAATAAATAAATAAATTTCAATAAAATGACCTGTGTATATGATGCTGTTTCTAAATGAATTTTAAGTACAGTTTTGTGATACTAATAATTCCATTATATTCTGGAAATAGATTACCTTGACAATTTTTTAACTCCTCAATATGTTTAGAATTTTCTTAATTTCTTCTTAATTGAGATAATCTTACATACAATATAAAATTTTGAAACATGATATGTCAATATAAAATAAACTATACTTCTAAGTAATATCAATTCATGATTTTTTCATGATAATAAATTTTCTTTTGAGAATTTCACATGTAATTAATGTCTTTATATCACTTTCACACCACCCTCTCCCTGCTACAACTCTTCCTTGTTTTCTTGATATCCTCTCAAATTCATAACCTTTCTTTTTTTAATGTTATTTATTTATTTTTATATCAATCAGTGGTTAGGTACTTTCCATCCCTGGCATAGCCCCCTCCCTCATTCCTTCCCACTCTCCCCATCCCTCCCTCATCTCCTCACCGCCCACTCCAAGTCCACCTACAGGGGAGGATCTCCTCCCCTTCCATCAGACCCCAGTTCATCTTGTCTCCTCAGGGCTGGCTGCAATGTCCTCCCCTGGGATCTACCCAGGCTGTTACTCCCTGGCGTGTATGGGGGAGGGTCAAAGAGCCAGCCATCGAGTTCATGACTGAAACAGTCCCTGTTCCCCTTACTAGGGTCTTCAGCATAACCTTTCTTTTAATTATTATTAGATGCATACACTCATGTGGACACACAAGTAAATAAACACAGCCTGTTGAGTCTATCTGATGTTGCCAATATGTATATGTGTTGAAGGATAGCTACTTGAGATTGAGAAATCTATCAGGGAATATTGAGTCTTCTATTCTTAGTAGATTCTCAGTAGTCACAAATTGCTTGGCTGTGTGGCTTCCAAGGCATGAGGCTTTGTCAGAGTTCCCTGTCATAGAGAAGACACTAGCTCATCCTGGTCCTCTCATAATCTTTTTACCCACTTTCCCATTTGAGCCTTAGATGTAGGGTCCTATTGTAGATGTAACAATTGCTTTTGAATGAGAAATCTACAAATTAAAATAATAGAAGATGGAAAGATCTCCCGTGTTGTGGATAAGAGAATCAACACTGTGAAATCACCATCTTGCCAAAGGCATAACAGATTTAATGCCATCCCAATGAAGGTGTTGCTGGCATTCTTCGCCAAAATAGAAAGCTATCATAAAATTCATGTTTAACTATAGAAGGCCCAGGATAACCAACGTTACCCATAAAAAAGAACAATGCTTTTTTTTTTTTAAATCAGGAGAATACTTATTCAAAAAGAACAAGCTTACATTTGTATACAGTGCATATACTGTGCTAGAGGAAATCATGACATTTGCAGGCAAATGGACAGAACTAGAAAAGATCATCCTGAGTGAGATAACCCAGAAGCAGAAAGACACATATGGTATATACTCACCTATAAGTGGATATTAGCCATGTAATACAAGACAAACATACTAAAATCTGTAGTCCTAAAGAAGCTAAACAATAAGGAGGACTTTAGGGAAGAGGCTGAAACCTCATTCAGAAGGGCAAACAAGATAGATATAAGAAGTGTTTGAGATTTTAAATGTCTTCACTTGAATTCATAATCTTTATTTGTTTTCATTATGTTTTTGGTTTTCAAGTAACAAATCAGAAAAATCTTGGGAAGAGCTAATTTTGGTTTTTTTTTTAAATTTGATTTTATTTATATATTTATTTTTAAATTTATTCACTTTGTATTCCCAAAGCAGCCCCCTCCCTTGTCTCCTCCTAGTCCCACCCAACCTCCCTCTTCTCCCTCTATGCTCCTCCCCTAGTCCTCTGATGGGGGAGGACCTCCTCTCCTTTCTATCTCCTTCTAGCTTATCAGGTCTCACTAAGACTGGCTGCATCATCTTCTTCTGTGGACTAGTAAGGCTGCAACCCCCTACCAGGGGAAGGTTGATCAATGAACCAGCCACTGAGTTCACGTCAGAGACAGCCCCTGTATCTCTTATTAGGAGACCCACTTGGAAACTGAGGAGTCAATGGACTTCTTTTGAACAGGGGGTCTAGTTCCTTTCTATGCATGGTCCTTGGTTGGGGTAACTCTTTGCAGGGCAGCCTAGGCCCAGATATTTGGGCTTTCTTGTTCTCCTTTTGGAGTACCTGTCACTCCAGGTCTTTCTATCTCCCTCCTCTTCCATAGGACTAGAAATTTAAAACATTATCTATATGATATTAACAACCTAAAAAACTATGGGACTATAATTCAGACCCATCATTTGGTATGTAATAGACTATAAACAATTACTATAACAATACTTGGTTCTTATATTTGTAAATTATTTATAAGTGACAGATTTAGCTATACATAGAACTATAAAGATAATGAGGTGTTCTTTATACTAGTTGTCATATATAAACAAATATATGTAATACTTTCATTTTTTATTTTTATTAATTACAGTTTATTCACTTTGCATCTCAGCTGTAGCTCCCTCCCCCATCCCTTCCCAACCCCACCCTTCCTCCCTCTTCTTCTTCTATGCCTCTCCCCCAGTCCAATGATAGGGGAGGTCCTCTTCCCTTTCCATTTGACCCTAGTCTATCAGGTCTCATAAGGACTGGCTTCTTTGTCTTCTTCTGTGGAGTGGTAATGCTGCTCTCCCCTTCAGGGGGAGGTGATCAAAGAGCCAGCCCTGAATTCATGTCAGATATGGCTCCTGTTCCTATTATTGGGGAACCCTCCTGGACACTGAGCTGCCATGGGCTTCTTCTCTGCAGGGGTTCTAAGTTATCACCACGCATGGTCCTTGTTTGGAGTATCAGTCTCAGAAAAGACCCCTGTGTCCAGATATTTTGTTTCTGTTGCTCTCCTTGTAGAGCTCCTGTACTCTCCAGGTCTTTCTATCTCCCCCTTCTTTCATAAGTTTCCCTGCACTCTGCCCAAAGTTTGGCTATGAATCTCAGCATATGTTTTGATACCCTGCTGGGTGGAGTCTTTCTCCACAGAGGCCCTCTGTGATAGGCTCCTGTCCTGTTCTCTTTTCTCCTTTTTCCGAAGTCTGTCTCATTTGCCTTTCTGAATGATGACTGAGCATCTTATTCAGGGTCCTCCTTCTTAGTGGCGTGATATACCTATGTTTATTTGAATCTGACATGAACTCAGCAGCTGGCTCTTTGATCACCTCCCCCTAGGGGTTGGGGCAAGTGCAGCCTTGCCAGTCCAAAGAGGAAGAAGTTGCAGCCAGTCCTGATGAGACATGATAGGCTAGGGTCAGATAGTAGGGAAAGAAGTCCTCTGCTATCAGTGGACTACAGGACGGGCATAGGAGGAGAAGAGGGAGGGAGGGTGGTACTGGGAGGAGAAGAGGGAGGGGGCTACAGCTGGGATACAAAGTGAATAAATTGAAATAAATATTAAATCAATAATAAGAAACATTTCAACATAAAAATAAAGCTTTGGAACAAAAAGAAAGAAAACAAGCAGACAATGTTAAAAAGCTTGTTGTGGTGGTACATACCTGTACTTCCAGAAACTGACAGGCTGAAAGAGAAGACTCCCAAGGCAGAAGATATCTTAGGCTATAATACAAATACCTGTACTCAAATAAAAAAGCAACAAACAAATAAACAGCCACATTACTGAATGGAGGGTGTTGTGGGGTTTCAGATTTGTGTATATTTTGTTTCCTCTTTCTATCTCCTGTGGCATTTATTTTCCTGTCTGACTTCTGGCATGGTATTGCACATAGCCATCTTGGAAGTAGACTATTCTTCACTTTGGTGTGTACAGACATACTCAGAAGTTCATCAGTGTAGCATTTTCACTCATGATGACCTCATGCATCTATAGTTAATAGATTTTATTTACTGAAGAGATATTTTTCCTTTCCAGAAATATTTGTCAAAGGAATTAATAAATAATACAGGTACAACATAAATGTTAGGCATATATATTACAATAGGGTTTTGTCATTGTTTTAATAGAATAATAAAACAACAACAAAAACATCAGTGTTAATAGTAGAAAAGATTTGCGAATACATACATGGATATTCACATATTATAACCAAGTCAAGTCAGAGGTCTTTTTTGTTTGCTAAAATCACAGGCCATTCGAACTCCACACATCTTTTATTCAAATGGTTTTCAAAAAGATAAAGATAAAAGTTTTGCTACCTGGAATTAGAATTGCACTGGGCAATCTCCTTTTCTGACTTACAAAACTTCAAAAACTTGTTAATATCTATTGTTTCTAACCCTGAAATTAGACAGGTAGTTTGTATTCTTTATGATCTATGGGCCAGAACTGAAATGATATTCAAGCCAAAAGGACAAAAATGAACATTTTCTTTCTCATAATTTCAATTTTCATGTTATAATCCTTTCAGGAGCTTAAAATTTTTGTAATTCTGTAATTAAACGTAATAGTGTAATTCTATTAAAAGTTAAGAAAATTAGGCTCTGGTTCACTCTCGTGTTTTTACATGAATGTTGAAAGGAGGGAGAAGATGTCTATCTCAATTTTCTCTCTTCACAGAATGGGCATCAAAATAAAAAGGAAGACATTAAGTCAATGTGGGTTTTTAAGCTCCTAAATATGCTTTCAAAAGTTATTCTAAATGGACAATGATTTTCTTCCTGGAATCCAATTTCCCATGATCCTTACTTAAACTATATCCCATTTCTTTTCAACTACATCCTTTCCCCCATTTCCTATATAGAGAATATTCATAATAAGTTTACTTCTGCTATGACAGCCTTTCACCTGTAACCTTCACTGTAAGTATTACCAGACAAACACACACACACATACACACACACACACACACACACACACACACATATTCCTGATTATTTTTCTTAGTTTCTATTATTTTAGTTCTCAATACTCTGGCTCTTTATAGAAGCAATTAGATAATTCCAAGTATATCAGACCCTAAACTTTTGTTTATGGGGTGAGTTTATATGTATAATGATATAAGTTATAATGTATTTTCCTTCATTTTCTATTTACTAGAAATTATTTTCTTTTTAAAAGTCTTACTGATACTTTATCAGTTTTTCTAATTTTATTATTATTATTATTATTATTATTTATTACAATGTATTCACTTTATATTCTGGTTGTAGCTGCCTCCCTCATCTCCTCCTGGCCCCACTTTTTCTCCCTCTTCTCCTACCCTAGTCACTTGATAGGGAAGGTCTTCCTCCCCTACTACTGACCCTAGCCTATCAAATCTCATCAGGACTGTCAGGATCAAAGAGCAGCCAGTCAAGTTCATGACTGTGACTGCCCTTGCTTCCCTTTCTACTTAGCCACATGGAGACTGCCCTGCTCATGGGCTGCATCTCAGCAGAGGGTTTATGTCTCTACATGCATGGTCCTCGGTTGATTCATCAGTCTCTGCTGACCCCTCTGGGCCCAGATATTTTAGCTCTGTTCATCTCCTCGGTCTCCTTTTGGAGCTACTGTCCCCTCCAGGACTTTGTATCTGCCCTTTATTTTATAATTTTCCCTGCACTCTGCCCAAAGTTTGGATATGTGTCTCAACATCTGCTTCTATATCCTACTGGGTAGAGTCTTTCAGAGGCCTTCTGTGGTAGAGTCCTGTGCCATTCCCTATCTTCCACTTCTGATGTCTATCCTGTTTGCCCTTCTAAATGAGGATTAATGAGGACCCTAGAGAAGATGTTGTTTAACTTCTTTACAATTATAGATTTTAGTATGTTTATCTTATATGGTCAATATCTACTCATAAGTGAGTACATACCATGTGTGTCTATCTGCTTCCGGGATACCTCACTCAGGATAATCTTTTCTAGTTCCATCTATTTGCCTGCAAATTTCTTGATTTCCTTGTTTTTAGTTGCTAAGTACTATTCGACTGTGTAAATGTACCACACTTTCTGTATCTATTCCTCCTTTGAGGGACATCTAAGTGGTTTCCAGATTCTGGTTATTGCAAATAAAGCTGCTATGAACATAGTTGAGCAAATGTCCTTGAAAAGTGACAAAAGTCTCTACTAATCAAGACAACACCCACACAGCTCACTGAATATTGATAGGTTAAACTGATGCCTACCAAAAACCTTCACCATGTGTTCTAGTGTCTATGGTACTCAGCAAGATACCTTAAAAGCAATGCTGAAAATGTTTGATCTACATACAATCTGTCTTGCCTGCTCCATCTATTTGTATTACAAAATATCTACGTTGTCTGTGTTAGCCAAACACCTTCCCTTGAAGTTGTTGCTTTCTTCCTTTGTTCTTGATATGATCACACAACCACGGCATACTCTATGGAATTTGGAAGCAATATTTAAAATTTTGACAATACAGATTGATATGAAAAAAGTGTGCATGGCAAATATCCCATGACTCAAGTCTATCAGGAGATGCATTTTAAAAATTCTCTGAATTAAACAATGTCATAGCAAAATCAGTCATTTTTAACTTTCTAATGAACATTACTGAAAACCAAGTGTTAAATAAACTATAACTTTAGTGCAATCAGCGGTTGCTCTTTTTCATGGAAATGTTCTACAGCTAATAAAGTTGTTTTTAGGTAACATAAGGCTGGTTCAAAATTATTCCTTTTCTTCAATCAGAGCTGCATATTTTGTGCTGAAGCAAGTTCTTTATCAGCTGATCTTGATAAGCAACTTATCATTTAGATTAAGTGAGGGTTCTATATTAAAATTACAAAATTTCCCCAAAAGTGAAACTTTGCAATTTGGAGAAGGTTAAGTTTGATTAGGTGCAAAAATTTTGTTCTTGGTGATGTTATTTCTGTCACTTGTCCCAAACTGCAGCTTTTCTTTCATCTCACACCCTATGATTTTAGTCCTTGTTGAGCATATTGTCCACTGAACATTTTCCATCTATATAGTGAGTAGTTATTTCATTGAAAAACAATATAGCAAATGACATTTTATTGAATGCCTTGATTGTTTCTTATTCTTTTCTTTCTAAATACTAGATTATTCTTATATCAATTGAATATGTAATCACAACTATTCATTCAAGATAAAGCCTTAAGACTGAAAAATAGACCAATTTAAAGAAAGTCTCATTTTGACATTTTAACCTCAAGAAAAAAATAAACCTTTGCCAATAGTATTGAATTACAAACATGCTTTTCTAAATTAAGTAAAGTTTTGCTGAAAGTAAGGTACAAATCTGTATTTTCTCATTTAATCCTTGTTTTAATTTTTTATTGTTTATATTTATTCTTTTCTAAAATAATTTTTATTTTTTATATTTACCCAGCTGTAGCCCCCTCCCTCATTCCCTCCCATTCCTACTTTCCCTCCCTCATCTGTTCCCTGCCCCTTTCCAAGTCCACTGATAGGGGAGGTCCTCTTCCCCTTCCATCTGACCTTAGCTTATCAGGTATCTTCAGGACTGACTGCAATGTCCTCCTCTGTGGCCTAGGAGGCTGTTCCTCCTTTGGGGGGGGGAGGGGAAGGTCAAAGAGCCAGCCATTGAGTTCATGTCAGAAATAGTCCCTGTTCCCTTTACTAGAGCACATACTTTGATACTGACTGGGAAAAGGATCTTCACCAACCCTATATCTGACAGAGGGCCGATATCCAGAATATATAAAGAACTAAAGAAGTTAAACAGCAATAAATCAAGCAATCCAATTAAAAAATAGGGTACAGAGCTAAACAGAGAATTATCTATAGAAAAATATAGAATGGCAGAGAAACATTTAAGAGATGCCCAACATCCTTAGCCATCTGAGAGATGCAAATTAAAATGATCCTGAGATTTCACCTTGTACCCATCAGAATGGCTAAGATCAAAAACACAAGCGACAACACATACTGGAGAGGTTGTGGAGAATTGGGAACCCTCCTCCATTGCTGGTGGGAATGGAAACTTTGTATAACTACTTTGGAAATCAATCTGGCACTTTCTTAGACAATTAGGAATACTGCTTAAATATTTATTAGATTATCCTACAAAATAAGTTTTGTCACATCTAGTTCTTATACATTACCTACATAAAACAGAAAATGAGTGGTGGCAGTTATATATTCTACGATTTCAAAAATTCCATGGCAACATTTATATCCAAGCACACATACACGCTATGCATTTTCTGTGATTTCATATGTGTAATGCCTTGTTGTGTCTGGAAAACAGTTTTCTGAATCTTGTCAACTACTTACAGCTTTTTATAACCTCTCTAACCCATTTTCCACAGAGCTCTCTTGGCATTGATATATAAGTGTGTTATGAATGTCCCACTTAGGATTGAATACTCTACCATTTTTTATTCTCTTCGTATTGACCAGTTTTGGGTCTCTGTGTTAAATGCTACCCACTGCAAGACAATATCTCAGCTTCTCTGATGAGGGATGATAGTCTGACCTATAGGTGTAACAATAAGGCATCAGGAGTCATTTTACTATTACATCTATTCTTAGAGCTTAGAGCCTATAGAGACATTAGCAGTGCCAGGTCTGAGTTTCATCTCATGAATCAAAAGGCAGTTGGCTACACCCAAAACATTTGTTACGCATTGCACTAGCGGGCAGATGAGGTCAGAGCAATAGGTGTTGCTGTTTTCAGATTTCTCATCTTAGTGAGACTGAAGGTGTTTTCTTTCCTCTTGCCGCATGTATAGTACCTTTCATAAACACTAGCGAGTAAGAATGAAGATTTCTAGATGAGTATCAGTTTGATATCTCCATGTACAGTTCTGATAAAAATGCCAAAAGTATTCTCCACAGAAATAGAAAAGAAGGTTAAAGTTTGTATGGAAGCACACACACACATACAAACATACACACGTGTGTGTGTGTGTGTGTGTGTGTGTGTGTGCTGGGGGGCGGACAGCCAGAGAGAGAGAGAGAGAGAGAGAGAGAGAGAGAGAGAGAGAGAGAGAGAGAGCCCCTATAGTCACAGTAGTTCTGATCAAAAAGAATAATGCTGGAAGTATTGTCATACTCAATTTTAATTTATATACAGAGGCAGAGTAGCAGAGGCAGCATGACTTTAGCAACTTTTGTAGACACCTAAATCAGTGGGGAACAATAGAGGGAGCAGACATAAGCCTACACAATTATAGATACCTTTCTATTTAGCACTAGTAGATGGTGTCTACCTGCACCCACTGGCATTTTCATCTATGTATGTATGTATGTATGCATCTATCTATCTATCTATCTATTTGTCTGTCTGTCTGTCTGTCTATCCATCCATCCATCCATCCATCCATCCATCCATCCATCCATCCATCCATCTATCTATCTTAACCAGAGCAGTCCAAAATATTCAGATTTTCTACTTTGCATTATTTTCTTTTGATGTGGGCAAGTGGCTGGACTCAGAGTCAATCCTTCTTGGCAGGAGCTCCCCTAACATTTTTATCTATTCATCCATCTTCCCCTGTCCAGTCATCCTCTACTTGCCTTTCTTTCTCCCTGCTCCAGCTTTCTTCTTCTGTGTGATTGACTCACAAGATGACATAGATTGAAGGTTACACTTCTTTTTAAGCACAATCTACATGGAGCTGTGAAGCTTTGAGACAATTTCAAAGCCTTTGTTTAAAAACTAGCAGTGATTCATAGCAAGGATCAGAGATGGTGTTAACAGCAGCACGTGCTGCATGCTGAAGAAGCCCTTGGAGGTCACTATTGTTTCCTTACTTTGTTTCAAAGGAAGAGAGGCAGCCAGGAAACATGAGGGAAAAATGCAGATCTTTTAGGCTTTATGTGCCTGTTTGATTAGATGTTGTTTAAGAAAATGGAAGGTCTTGAAACTCACACTGCCTCTAAATCCATTTCCTTTCTGATGAAATCCTTTAATTTTCCATGCAATTGCTTGGAGTTAAACTGCATTTGTAAAACATATGACTTAGAAAAAGATTAGGTTTTATTTTTGTGTAATCAGTTCCACCATGCCATCAGAGAAGGCTAACAATTTAGACTCTGAAAAGTAATCATTTCAAATGGCACCATTAACTATATAAGATAATCAACATTACATACTCTTCACATCAGAGCTTCAAGACAAATTATTTTTTAATTTCATAATGTACTTTATTTTGAGTCTTCAGGTGCATCGCTGCAATTTAACATGCTTATACATGTAACTTTTCTCCATATAAAACTTAGATTTAAAGGTGTGTGAATTCCTCACACCTTAGGGGGTGAAATTTAAGGCTACATGAAACATATGGCCACATTCTAATCATGTAATTATTTGAAACATTCAGAAATAAAAGAGATGCATTGAATAGTGCAGCATTAATTATGCTCATTTATTTCCACAAATCAATTTTCAAATTATACATTTTACCTTTAGTACAGAAAGCTATCCAGCCATGTCTATATAAGCACCCAAGTGTGTTTCTGGGTATGAATAAAAAGAAATTGAATAAGAAGGAGGAGGAGAAGAAGAAAAAGAAGGAGGAGGAGGAGGAGAAGGTGAGATAGCCACATATTAAAAAGGAGAGAGCAATGCCTACTCTAAACTATGGTTCCAGACTTTTGTCAGTTATTTTTGCCTAATATGTTATTATGCAAAGAGACACAGTCACCTTGGAAAATACAAATGCAAGTGGATAAAAGAAGTTATATGGCAATACAAAGGACCACTTACTTAACATCTTACAATATGATGAGTTTTAGGATAGTACCACAAAATTCTCTCTATTTGAATGAGTTGATTTGGGATCATGCCCTATTGTTGGGACAGCATGCCCTGAAAGAATCATCTTAAGAAAGAAAGTTCAAGCATACAGTCTATCACGGAAGGAACTTGGATCATCTGCCCTTATCACATCAAGATTGGGAAGCAGAGAGCAATGAATACATGGTTGTGTTTGGCTCCCTTTCTTCACTGAAATAACCCAGGATCTAAGCTGGGAAAATAATGCTGTAGAGTTGGGAAGCATCCTGTCTTAGTTAATGTAACTAAGTCACTAAGTCAATGGCCAAAAGGAGTTCCCACATGCCAACCTAATCTTCATGAATGTGCCTCCAAAAACTCACCTCTAAGTCTTTCTAGAGTTTGTGAAGCTGACAGTCATCACAGACAGGATTTAAATGTTCTTTAAAGTACACCTTTAACCCCAAACAATGAAAGTAAGATTAGTTTATAGAAGGAAGAACCCATGTTTGAAAGTAGTGTCTATTTGAGGGGCAGACAAAGTGATGAAGCAGTGAAGGATTTGACAGAATGAGCCAGAGATAGGATATGCTCAATTCTCATGCAAACAGGACAGGCAAGAGAGACTACTTAAGAGGAGTACAGGGGAAGGAGGGGTTACTGAGAGTTTCTTACTAGGACAGTTTTATACACAGATTGTAGAAATATCACGCTTGACATAGTGGAAGACAGAATGAGCCAGAGAATGAGAAGGAGCCAGAAAATTAAAACATATTGCAAGAATTAGTTTGAGGCCAGGCAGAGAAATTCAGAAAGAATCCAAGAGAATACAGTTTAAATTAATGAGCAATTGTCAGAATAGCTGAGTTGATCTGGTCAACAAGAGTTCAGAAAGAGCAACGGAGGCTTGGGGATGACTCTTTTCTCATACTTTTATCTGAGGAAATAAAAATAACATTTACACAATATAATGTCTCCAACTCAAAACTCATTACTTAAAACTATTCCTGAGTTTGCTCCTTTCCCAATCCATAAATGCATTCAGTAGATCTGTTTATGTACCTAGTTTGAAATATTTTCATACTTAGCTATAAGAATTTGATGAGAAATACACTTCAGTGTGGATAAATTATAAAAATTTTGTTTAAAGAAGTGCAAAATGGAATACTACTCAGCAATTAAAAACAAGGAAATCATAAAATTTGCAGGGAAATGTTGGGAACTAGAGAAAATCATCCTAAGCAAAGGATCCAAGAAGCAGAAAAACACACATGGTATATACTCACTTATAAGTGGATAATAGACATATAATATAAGATAATCATATCAAAATCTGTACACCTAAAGAAGCTAAGCAAGAAGGAGGACTCTGGGTAAGATGCTCAATGTTTATGCAGAGAGACAAATGGGGTAGACATCAAAAAAAGGGTGAAAACAAGGAACAAGACAGGGGAGTACCACACAGAGCCTCTGAAAGACTCTACCCAGCAGGCTATCAAAGCAGATGCAGAGACTCATAGCCAAACTTTGGGCAGAGTGCAGGGAATCTTATTAAAGAAGGGGGAGATAGAAAGACGTGGAGGGGTCAGGAGTGCCACAAGGAGAACAAAAGAAGCAAAAAAAAAAATCTGGGCACAGGGGTCTTAAATAACAATCTGTAGTTTGAGTACCTGGCATGAATGCTGTTCTTTAAATAAAATTTGACTTAGGTTTCACATGCCTGTAAGGTATCAGTGCAAGTGTAAGGTATCCTTACAAAGATGATGAAACAGACACTCTGAAATGCAGTGGTTTATAGCAGTTAGGAAAAGGTAAAACAGAATCAAACTCAGTCTGTCTGTTCAAATACTTTTATTATTTCTGTGTCACTTGAAATCTACCATACATATAGCATTAAGTATGAATTAAGTTAATTTAGAATTACCTAAACTTCACTTTTACTTCTTCAACTCACTATTAAATTGACTAACATAGGCCACAGTAGATTATGCTGAACTATTTTCCTGGTTTTCTTATGATCTAAACAGACATTGTTGATGGAGAAACACAACTCTCAGCTCAAATGGGTCATGGCATGGTTTGTTCTAGAGACAAATATAAGTGATTGTGTGGTCCAGAAACACAGATTTAGGTTGTGCCAAGCTCTACATTTCAACATGGTAATAATTTCAGATTTTTTTGTAGGCACAGAACAAAGACATATATTATATATATAAAAGCAAGACACTTTTAAAAGATATTGGTAGATCATTATGTAGGCACAGAATCTGAAAATGTTCTTAGTTTGGGGCTGACAGAAGCTAGGTAGTCTGTTTCTGTATTTCACGGGACATAACTTATAGTCACCAGGATGTTAGACCACATACACTAGTGTATATATTATGAGCAGTAAGGTAAACTTCAATAGTTTGTAATGAGCCTCTGGACCTTCACCATCATGAAGTTCTAATCAGTCAGTGCTGCATTGTTTTTTTAAGATTTACTTGGCTTCTTTCCAGGAATCTTTATTGTGAAGCCATATTAACACCATTTCTTTGGTTGAGCCATTTGTTCTTTCTCTTAGGCAGTAAACACCATCTGCCTCTTGGTCTTCTGCTCATTGAGTGTGAGTCCAACAAATGGGGGTCACTTGTTCCTGGTGCTTTAGCAATCACTCCCACAGAGCTTATGACTGCAACTATCCTTGCCCCTGAAAAGTCAACTCCATGACTGGTGAATCATATCATGTGGGAGATAGTAATGAATTCACAGTTACTGAAGATTCATGAGATTATTCATATAGATAGAACTTTTCAAATTCAAGCAGCATAGATAAATCGAATTATACATTCAACCCTTGAAAAACACACATATATGTATGTATTAATATCATTTGCTAAACTCGATAGAGTAGTTTTTATTCTATTTGACCAATTTCAAATTTATATAAAATATAGATTTTTGGAGCTATGATAGATCTGTGTTCTACTTATACTTTCATAAATACTTCTCATTAATGATCTGCTGAAAGTTCTTGGCATTTACAAAATCTGAGTGCTAAAAAAATAAAAAACAGTAGGAGCAATGTGCAAACTACAGGTAAACAGAATGCAATTTAACAGTGTGTGTTCAGCTTTTATGTTCTCAGTAAGCTAGAATTTATTTCAGTAATTATCCCAATTTTCCAGGATCCTTGGCTTGTGGGTTATTTCTACTTGCAACTGCTCTTTCTTTGGTATTCTTGAAACATTAGCTCCAAAATGTCAATAATTTGACCCCCACATCAAGATGATGTTGCCTAGATACAGACATTTGTGTCCACGGATATTACAAATTCCTCTGGAAGATTCTGTTTAGAAATTAAAATAAGAGGCTGAGTTTTGTCTTGACTGAAGAGATTATTGTTTTTGAGAGTGAACATCATCCAGACCCAAATTTAATACATTATTTAATCATATTTATTGAACAAAAGCAACCTGAAGCCAGAAAATGATAATAGCTCACTTCTGACAAGGAATTTCACAGGACAAAATACTTCAACTTCACTCCTTAACTCATCAACTCTTCCACAGACCTTCTGCCACCTCTCATCTGCAAGGACCCCCCTCTCCTCTGAACCCCACTGTCTTCTTTCTTCCTGGGGTCTGTTAAGCGCTCAGAGTATTTGTCATTCTCTAAGGACAGCTCAGCTTGATCCAGGTTTACACTTACTGCCCATTGTGTTTGATTGTTTCCTGTTTGTTCTCTGATGTGAGTTTTCTAGTCTTCAATTTTAAGCTCTAAATCCTTTCATGATAAAGGCTAAGTGTTTTGAATCACAGGGTTTATTTTTGGCTAAATATGGCATGGCCAACAAATCAGCAGGCATTTGCCAGTATAGAGCAATTTGTTCTCCAAATGGGCTTCCGGAGAAGAGGGCACGCTGTGCCATGAGGTCACATAGTAAGCCATGAGAACAGAAAGGATCGAGGGAATGAGAAGATAAAAAGTGAACTGTGGGTTAATCTTTAATATGGATATGTAGGATAAAAGTATCCTTAACTTTGGTGCCTCCAGGGATTAGAAGTCTTCCTCATTTGTCTGTACCTGTCCTTAGCATGGTTAGTACAAGGGAAAGTGGCACATAGTTATAGAATGAAGGCCTGAAAAGGAGGTAGTTGAATATATGGTCTCAGAATTGCTTAATTTTCATGCAACTATCTCATGCTCTCATGGGAGTTTCATGCTACTTCTGGAAATTAGCTAACTATGAGGATTACACAATGAAGTCCAAAGATATCAAAGCATCAGAAAATAAAATATGTTTAATACATGCATAATTCTGTTTTAATACTCTGCAGTGTTATGGATAAGCATCATGAATAAACAACACACCTGCAACAATAAAGTTAACTGCCTATGAGGGAATAACTCTCTGCATATTGTTTTTGCTAGACGCTTTGAGATAGTTAACAGGAGTGTTAACTTGGACAAATGCATCTATAAAACCAAGAAAACTACTATTATATCTTCCTTATGTTAACTCTTCCTAGCCAAAAACCATCAAGAGTACAGGTGTAGGAGAACGAATGGCTTGTTTTTCACCACACTGAGAGTTAACTCGGTGCTGGGAAACTGTGGGTTGCCATATTGAAAGAGAATTAAGGAGAATTAATTGTAGGAGTGGGGTTTGCTTTGGTCAAGTGATTTTGAAAACCATCCCAAAGTATGGTAGCTGGTATGAGTTTGGGGCTGTTATTGACCTTTATCTGTAAAGCAATGGAGCAGACTGTTAGAACACGAGAAGAAGCAGTGGCCAGAAGCATTCACTGTGGAAGGGGGGTATTTCATGTGGCTTTCCATGGCTTGAATTATGTCAGTATTTAGTCTGTGTCTAACCAAAACTGTGAAGCAGTTCTACATTTTCTATCATCCATCATAGCCACAAAGGATCCTTTGCTGTGAATCTTATTCCTAGGCAGCACTGAAGCATATGTAAGTGTTGTGTGATACAAATATCTACCCAATCCAGATAGGAAACCAACAATGCACCACAGACATAGTGGTTCTCAACGTTCTTAATGCTGTGACCCATTAATACAGTCCCTCATATTATAGTGAACCCAAACCATAAAATTATTCTGTTGCTACTTCATAACTGTAATTTCAATACTACTATTAATCATAATGTAAATATCTGATATGCAGGATAACTGTTATGTGACCCCTATGAAAGGAAATTTTGCCCCCCAGAAGTTTTGCAACCCATAGATTCAGAATCACTGGCTTAGTCCAACAGTGAATATAATGGGGTCATTTATAGGGTACTGGGGAGAACTTACAGGTTTATGAGTGACTCAAAGGCAGCTGTATTATGGAAAAAATCTTCTTTATCATGGGTGACAAGGCATGAAAGCTGTACCTCTGAAGCTTTCCCCATAAGTTATGGGAAGCTCAACTGGCCAGAATATTGTCAGTGCCTTTTTAACTGTAAGGAAGGATTCCTGACCTTCAGTGGTTTTCTTACTGCTCTAAGTCTTAAAGGAGGGAATGCTTCCATTAAGGGTACCTAGGAACACAACTGCACAAGGAGTATCAGGACAGCGCCTAGACTTGCAGATGCTATCAGATGCTTCTTTATCACTAAACTTATTTACACATAGCATATATATATATATATATATTTATTTATTTATTTAATAGTCACAATCAGTATAAATATTGCATTATAGAGTTTTATTAGTGTAAAAAGATAAGTGTTGAGTGCGCAGCGATAAATGGGACAATTACATCACCCTCAGCTCAAGACTCAGGAAACATCATAGAATAAGCAGAGGAAAGAATGTAAGAGCTGAAGCATGGGAACATTGCTTTTAACTCCTGCTTCTAAGGTTAACACATGGCCTTTTCACTCATGGCCTCACCGGAGCTGTGACTATCTGCACAAGAACAGACAAGTCAGCATTTAATCATGGATGGGGAAGGGCTTCTTGAGGTTCCACCTCAGCTGAAGAGCTACTGAAATTCCGTTGCTTCTGGGGAATGCATATACATAAGGTTTGATAATACATATTATTGCTAATCCTCTGATGACTTCTTTAAAGTGGCATTGTACTGATACAAAATGGAATATTTCATTTGTTTATGGTTGTTAAGTAATTTCTTATAGAACCAGATTTGAACTCTTATCTTAGATTTTCAATCTTTTCTTCATAACATACTTTTTAAAATGAAAGTGCATTATTTTCACTTATTTCTTAAAATTAAGGAGGTAATAGGCAATATCTCTTACATGTTAGAACATATCCATACACACGAGAAATTAAATGATAAGTATAATGTTACTTTCTTAGAAATTAGTAAGTAAATATAAACTATTGCAATTCAATCAGCATGCAATAGAATGCCTACATGTATTCCAGATATTCTGTAATTAAAGGATCTGTAATTAAAGTAGTGACTAAGATACTTCCTTTTAAAAACTGCAGGAGGCCACTACTGCTAATTCATTTAAGATTTTATTGAATCTGGAAACAATGCAGAAAGCCTTGGATGTTGAATGTTGGTTTCTTTGTGAATTGTGGCAATAATTACAGTACAACTACAATTCAGAACAAACACTCCCTCTTGATACTTGACTGCCAATGGCGGTACTTCAAGTCCATACACTGATAGATTCTAACCATGTTGTGGTCTACCCTGTAATCCTGAGAAATACAAAGAAGCCATCTTTCAACACATGCATTTGCTAGGATTCAGGTTGCCCCATTTCAGCCTGTAATGAACCCACATACAGATCTTATGCATACCATTCTTTTTTTCTCTCTCTCCTTACTTTTCTGAGACAGGATTTCTCTTTGTATCCCTGGATTACTCAGTCTGTAGAACAGGCTGGCCTTGAACCCAGAGGTCTGTGGGCCTCTGTCCCCTGAGTGCTGGGATTGGAGCCATGCATCACCACCAGCTAGCTATGAACGAATGCCATTCTTTACCTCACTAGACAGTAGCTGAGCAGTTTTTTTTTAATCTCCACAGATAGATCTAGACTAATGTCTGTTTAACTTGATTTCTAACTTTACTTAACCCTCTCAATGATTTTAAGGTTGGAGATCCAACCTCACCCTAAGATGAAATTATGAGAAAACACTCTTCTCATTCATCCTTTCCTCAAATCACCAATAATACAGACATCTGTATAATTCACTGCTCAACGCCAGGCTCACACAGAAAGGCCTTTTATGCATAGCCTCTGAGATTCCTGCAGATACTACGTTTGAGCATGTGCCCTAAGGCATGAGACTGCATCTTCCTTGCAGTAACCTTGTTTGTTAATTCAATTTTCCTTTTTTTTTTGTTTCACTAAGTTAGGTTTGTTTTTCATTTTTCATTTTCTATACTGTAACTCCTTAATGATAAAACAAGATTTAAAAACCAGCACTGACGAGTAAGAAGCAGAAGAATGGAAAGCCTGAGGGTAGTCTGGCTTACAAACTGAGACCCTATCTCAAAAACATGCAGATGACTATCTTGGAAATATGCTATTTTCCTGCTGTAGTCTAGTGCAATCACAAGACAAATGGGATTTTCTTGAAGTTTCTTAATTCATCTAAGTAAATTTGAAATTGAAAACTAACTCCAGCCTCCTAAGTAACCATATATAAATCTCAGGAGATTGTAGCATTGCATTGTACATTAGAATTTAGCTCTTTGAAATTACAAAGTAGACAATTTCATTCTATCTCTCTTAAAGAGTAAACCAGAAAAAAAGAAGAAAAAAATGTTGAAATCTTTTAAGAAAGTGAATGTGTAAATGTTGCTATAAATTACATATGACACAGCCACTATAAATGCCATTCTAAGTCATTAAACTGATATGAATTAGCATATATCCAGCAAGTAAGTGCTTGGTTAGTGACAAACTAAAACATTTTTCACAAAAAACACAATAGCATAAAAACACGTTCCATTGATATAATCTTTGATTCAAGGAAGGAATATGATACTAATGACGTCTGCAAAGTTCCAAATACTTTCTAATGATTTTCACATAAATTGGTTTTTATTTCTCTTAATCTCTAAGAGAAAAACTTTATCCCCACCCCACTTTTACCTATATTAAAATGTGTTGCTTTCAAGTATTTAATTGTTATATAACTCCCTCAAAATATTATATTTTCTTTCCCTTTCCAGAACTTATTCTCTACTAAAAATTCTATGTTGCAGCAAATCATGTTATATTAAAGCATCTTATTAAGAAATTATGG
>CM053755.1:42106666-42129686 GCA_028658305.1 Pachyuromys duprasi
CTGTTTTTCTCAGTTACACCTCCTGTTTTGCTTGGTTAATTTTCCTGTTTTGCTTGGATATGTTTACTTGGAAACCTATATAACTCTGTAATAAAAATGGCGCCTTGATCAGAATACTGTCTTGGCATCACTTCTTCGTGTTCTCTGTCTCTTTTAATTCCCAGCCCCTTGTGCAGGTGGTTACTATTGGGAGTCGCGGATGACTACAACCCACTATGTCTGATACCTATTGCTGACATATTCTTGTATTAAGGCATCTGCTTTGTAGCATGGTTGACCTGTCTATCAATGGTCACACCCTTAGAGAAAAATTAATTCTACTTTTCTCAGAAGCTTCCAAATGCAAATATCCCCAAGTCCTCACTTCATACCCAAGTCCTCACTTTTGCATGTGATTATATACCTGGTTTGAGCTTGCATAGGTCATATACATGCTATCACATCCATTGTGTGTTCATACATGCAATTGATGTAGTGTTTTCAGAAATTGCTGCTTATTGTCATTCACAACCTTAATTTCATACAATCTTTTTATCCCCCTTCCAAGAAGATGCCTGTGCTATGAGGGAAGGGATGAAATACAGGCTTCTCACTTAAGGCAGTTTACTTTAGGTTTTGTTTTGTTTTCATGTTGACCTGATCTGGTTCTCTGTTAATTGCCATCCATTGTAAGACGAACTTCTTTGATAAGAACTGAGAGATGCATTAATCTGTCTGTATGACAACAAGTCATTAGAAGTTATTTTAGTGCTATGACCATTTTTTTTTCAGAATAAGAGTAGCACATTCTTTCTTGGGTCCTATGATCTACTTAGCTAAAGGACCTTGTGCCAAGTATGGATTACATTTCATAGATAAGGCTTTAAATTGTCAAATAAGTCCTTAAATAAAGTTCTTTTGAAATGGTTTTGGGCTATTCCCATTAAATTCATGACACTATTGAATCAGTGGGCATATCCTACCATGACAGAAATTATAGTTCATAGGGTCCAAAACTATGTAAGGTTTAGGATTACATAATTTCTAGCATGCATAGGACATTCTGACATTATAAAAGCTATCCAGTAGAAAGGAAGCTTCCATGCCAGGACGAGTTTGATTTCTCCATGTTTTGTGACCCAAGTATTTGGTGCCTAATTGATTTAAGAAAATGACAGTAGTGGACTCTTTCCTAATGTTTATAACATCTCAAATCACAATATTTGGCTAGGCTCACAGTACCAGTCATCAGGTCCTTCCCTTTGATCAGGCTATTTAGTCCAATTAGACATCTGCTTATTATCCCAAGATGTAAGCGTTATTATTGAATAGAAAGTTATATCTTTCAGGGCCAGCAATTCTTGTGGTTGCAGGAGTTACAGTTAGGTGGGACTATTGATTACATTTCCCCCTTGGCATCTTTCCTAACATCTCCCAATACTGTGAGGGCTAGTCCTCATGAAGAAGGAATCCAAGTCAATAACAGTTTTATCCTTTCCAATTCTATGTTCAAAATGTGAACAAGCTTCAGAAACAGGGTCTTACTATCAAATTGGAGAAGCAATAACAGACAATGGCAATGTCTTTATTGTTTGAGGAGTTTCTTAAATGTAAAGAGGGATCTTCCTTGTTGTAGTGTGTGCGTGTGTGTGTGTGTGTGCACACACACTTGCATGCACATGCATGCACAGATGTGTGCGTTTGCTCACACGCATGTGAGTGTATGTGTGTGTAGTATGAATTCAGTTTTCAATATTTTTGCATGGCTTTTTCAAATATCCTTAAAATGTTTCCACCCTAATTCTGACGCCTTCTTTCTTTCTTACCCTTCCTTCTCTCCCCTCCCCAGTTAAGACATCCCTATTTGACAGAAATGTTTCAAGATTTTTCATAAGAACAAGGTATCATTAATACAGAAAGCAAAAAGAACGATGAAGAAAGCCTAACTTCATCCAGGTATGAAGTGATACGTTTCTACTTTGAGGTCTTACAATTACATTCTAATTGCAAGGAGAATCTTGTAATGTTGCTAACGAACAACAGACTTCATTTTACCTTATCAGTAAGCTTCGAAATCTCACCGGTTTGTTCTTGTTGTTTAGTTGGTTGGTTGGGTTTGTTTTCTTTTTTCTTCTTTCTTGTTATAATATAATACATTCTAACAATAGAAGGCTATGAAGAAAAGAAACTCTTAGATTGAAGGTGATCAAATATAGCATAATTAGCTCTTTAAAAGAGCTATATTCTCACTATGAAAATAATGAGTTCACTTTGATTAAGAGTATTACTATGTGCACATCCTCATTATATAATTTTGAACAACAAAACATAAGATGTAGTTTTGTGTTCTCATTTGTTAGGCACTGGAAGTCTGAGCAAGCACAAATGCATATTTGTACTTACATGGCATTTTAGATAACATTTTCTCCAGAAAGTTATTCCAATCCTGAACTCATCTTTTTTCATGTCACAAGTTATGTTATGTGTTTACATTGAACTAATGGCTCTGACATTGCTTTGAAAGCTACTATAAGAAAATCTCTCATGTCATTGACTGACAAGTGTTTAGAGTGACAAGTGAGTAAAATTTCTTACAGAGGAATCTTCAGTGAACACTGCCAAGGAATTGATGTTGCCTTTCTGTATACACACACCTTTAACTAAAAAGACCTCCCCTACTAGTGGACTTGGAGAAGGGCATGGAAGGAGATGAGGGAGAGAGGGTGGGTTTGGGAGGGAATGAGGGAAAGGGCTACAGCAGGGATACAAAGTGAGTAAACTGTAATTAATATGAAAAATAAAAATTTAATTAAAAAGTTAGAATAATACTATAACACTGTTAATTGCTATATATGTGAACTTAAAGTCACATACAAGAAAGATTCAGTTGCCGGGTCTCTTATTTGACTAAATACTGCTCAATTATGTTAGTCAAATATTATGACTAGATGATAAAATGAAAAGTTTCCCTTTTCCAAACTGTAAGTTTGAGATTATATTGTGATGAAGTTATAATCTACAAGTAGAATGAAATATTAAACTTACGTTAATATTTGTGAGCTAGAAAACAATTTCATTTATTTCCTATGAAATAAGCCAGGATAAATAAGCAAAAATAAGCCAGAATAGTTTTATTTGATCTTCTCACAAACAGTATTAAGTGCAGTGTTAAGAGGTGCTTTAAACTTAGTGCTCATGGATTCTTAAATATTCCCATTGCAGTATGCATGAACCTCTTATAGTCACACCTTACTCTGACAAAGAGAGAGCTTCTATTCTTTTGAATTGGCCCTCCTTCATTTTGAACACTAGAATGATATATATGGAACCCTGCAAATAGATCAGAATAGGACCTCAGCCTGCCTCTTTTATCTATCTGTAACATAGCTTTGAAGTTAACAGACAATGACACCAATAAAGCTATAATTATGTAAGTAAGGTCACCTTGAACCACCCAATCCAGTTAAATTCTATTGCATAAGTCCAAATGAATCCAGCGAACACCTCTTATCTGAAAATGATGTCATCTTAGGAAGTAATTACTAGATGTTTTAAGCCATTAAGTTTTGCAACTGTCACCAAGATCATTCCAGTAAAGTACTCATATAGTTATAGTCTTTTATGATCAATATTTGTACTTCTTTGGAAAGTAGAGCTTTTACAGAAATAACAGGAAAATGAAGAGAATATCAAATTGTTCTAAACTAGCCATGGCTCCTCCTCTATCTTAGTGTCAAGAACTAAGGGGAAATGTAGAACCATAAGAATAGATGTCCTTCTTGGGGTATGGTCATGGGATAATGTGGGTTATGAAGACCAAAGAAAGGATATTCCATTTGTAAGTTCTATGGTGGAAGCAGAGAGCTTGTAGCCATTGGAAGCTGCAGACTTCTAGGTGCTTTGAGTTTCAGGTATAAATTAGTGACTATTTTTTAAATCTGTGGTTATTTTGTGAGGCTTATGCTTAGCTGTATAGCTAAGAGTTCCAGAATTAATATATTTTAAAAAGTGTCTTGTGATTGTTATGTCCTTTTATTCACCAAAAAAGAAATAATTGTTCACCTCTTGTAGGGACACTATCTACCACATATTCTAGAACTTCATTAATATACCAAAGGAACTGTCGCTAAATGGAGTGTGGGAATTAATGGCCCTCAAAATGGTCAAAAAACGCATCCTTCTACTAACAGTTAGAAAGTAATACAGAGCAATGACAAATGCCAGTGAAGTGAAGGCCATATTGTACAGACTACTAAGTGTGCTGGCATGCAGAAATGTTATGAATTACTGTAGTAATAGAAGCCAATGTGGCATATGGTACATGACATATTTTTAAAATGTTACACTTTCTAATTTTGGGCAAAAGTTCATTGCTGTACTTATTTATTCATGCCTTCTTTTTTTTCTCTGTTAAAACAGATGAAAGTCAGTTAAAGGATGTCAATATAATGCCACATTAATTAGCATTTTTAGATATATCTCAACTTAGTTACGGAACTGGAGTACACTAAAGACTTGCAAACTTATAAAAGGTTCTGAATGTGTTTATTGTGTATATGTGTATACCACGCCTACCTGTACCCATATTCACACAAGTGGATATGCCATGTTATACATCCCAAATGATAGTATAGTGACATTATTTCAGTTTTGCTTTGGATGCATAACAAACTATGACAAACACAAAGGTTTCAAGTAAAATACATTAGTGATATTTCTCACAATTCTACAAACCATCTGAAAAGCTAATCTGGCTTATGCTAGCTTGTGTGATATGTATGGTTCCAGGGAATCTCAGCTGGGGACTGCACAGTTAGGGTGGTCCCACTCACTTTCTGGTGTCAACAGGCTCCTTATTCAAGGTAGCTTCAGTTCTGATGCCTTATGTTGCATATGATCTACCGACTTTTGGAAGGGTAACCTGAACTTCTACATATGATACCTTCCAAAGGGCAGGAAAAAAATTTTTAAAATCAAGTTTAAATTATTTTAACTCCTGATCACCTAATATTTGTCAATATTCTCTTGTCGGGATAAATTCCTTGATCAAGGCTAAATTCTGAACCTTTCAAGAAGAAACTTTCTCTGTGTTATTATGATCACTATTTCTCTCTACATAAATATAAACATATATATATAACATACACATTTTTCATTTGTTTTAGCTATTTTCAAATGGCCAATGTACTGTTTTTATTTGTTATTGCTGTATGTCAAGACTTTTTGAGAAGATGCAACAAACATTTTCTCACTCCAGGTAGGAAGTTCACAAGAGACCAAAGACAGATACCATCAAAGTCCAATTTGGTGAAACATTGAGTTCTATTGTGGTTACTTATAGGCATATAGGTAAGAGGTTACTTACAAAAGCATATGGCTCAAAGATAGTTGTGTTCTCAAAGCCTACCTTAGCATGGTAACAACTTACAGAAGAGCTATGAAGAGCACACTTCACAGCATTTGGGCAGGAAAACATGTTTGGGAGTGTCACTTCAAAGACACTTAATCTAATCCTTTTCCAAGCAGCTGTGTTTGTTTCTGCTTCTCCCAGTAAGCTGGTATTGTCTCAGAATCTTCTTTGCAAAAATGTCTGTGACACTCAGAAGCTTGGTTTATTTATTCTAGGAAAGAAGGGACCTGGTTAATCTGTTCAGTTTCAGGTACTTCCCAAAGCCATTTTTAGTTGTTTATATTCCTGCTTTAAAGGCTTCTTTTCAAGTTGTAATGTTTCAATCTGCTAGAAATTGTTACACAACAATTATATTGGCATAAAATTTAGGGCTGGAATGTAGAACTTTATTAAAAGGTATGTGGTGAATAAATAACTTGGTAAACAAATGAAGCCCTGAACTCAAAAATTGTTTGCCTATCTACAATTAAATATAGACAATAAGAAAGAAACTTCACATCTCAGATACCTAATGTCAAATTTATAATATCTACCTCCTACCAAAAGTAACAAATGTATTATAGTACTTGTCAGATAAGCATGGAGAGTGGCCACCTTTCTTTGAAAATAAAGTTTTATTAGTACATAATTGCATTCATTTTTACATGTGTTCTCCATAACTACTTTTGAATTGTCTTTTATTTGATTTTTTGGTGACTATAGGCCTTCCAATTTCAAAATCATTTCATATCTAACATTTTAAGAAAACATTTGATGATCATTGTCCTGTTTGAAAAGTTGAGTTAAAGAGTCTTCTCAATATTTTATTAGCATCAGACCATATACATTACATATGACTATACAATTGGTTATTTAATTTAGAACATGTCCTTATGTCCAAATTATAAATGTCCTCCTTTTTCATTTTCCTTCTCCTTGCTTAAAAAATCATTAATTATCATCTACCATTTACACTTAGATTTTCCCCTACACATGACATGTATTTTATATACCTATATGTGCCATAAAGTCCAATTCCTGAAATCAGTTCATTAAATAGTTATTTTTAGGTATGATTTTATAGCTATTGAATACCAAAAATTAGAGTTTAAGTAATTTATCTTACTGGTGTGTTGGTCACAACAAAAGATTAAAATTCAGTAAGTGATTCCCTGCTACACACAAAATGGAACTAGGTAGGTGAAAGGCAGAACAGCAGTAGATTTCAGGTTTTTTTGGTTAGTTAGTTTGTTTGTTTTTGCAAAGGATATTACCTTTAAGACGAATCTGGTGGTAAATATTTTTTATCTAAATACTAATTGAAGCAGGAGGAGCATGAGTTCCATGTTTGCCTTGTTTTCTCAGGACAACCTGTCCAAAATAAACAACAAGAACAACAGAATTACATTTTCTGCATTCTATTGAGGATTTCTAAAAGCCAACCTGATGTGACTGGCAGGAGTTATTATGTATGAAACCAAAGTAAAATTTTGCACAAATGAAGGCAATGTGGTCAATTTTTTACCTTGTATATTGAGCACCAAACACACAGTGCCAGGGTTGTGCTTGCCATTTTTTCCCAAATATTTTCACTTTTATAGTGAGAAAGGAAAGGCTCTTGAACTGAAGTCCTCCATATTTAATGAATGTAAGGATTAATCCTAACAGATGATTCTCAGCCCTGATTAAAGTCACCTCCCTCAGTATGCTCATGTAAGTAGAAGAAAAAACATTTTTCAAAGATGTTCTTAAAACAAAGGTTAAAGAAAAGAGAAAAAAAATGTCAGCCATGGGGCCACATGCTCTTAATCCCAGCACTCAGGAGGCAAAAACAGAGCAACTTCCAGGACATCCAGAACTACACAGAATAATTGTCTCAAAAAACAAACAAACAGCAAAAAACAAGAAGAAAGGAATAAAGAAAGAAGAGATTTAAAAATAGGAAATAAAATAGATACATAAATAACTAGAGTTTCATAGTGGCAATAAATAATCCACACCACCATATATTCTAGTATTAACCTTCTAATCCCTTAGTAACAAATAGGAGATGGTTAAGAACACATTGAAACAACATATTTATAAGAGTGGAAATTTCTCCTGACCAAAATGATTTCATTAAAATTACATGGAGCAGAAAAATTGTTTCAGTTGTATCTTGGTGTAATAATATTTAATATAATTTAACATAAGCTTTTGTGTACAAGTTAAGTGAAAATCAGTGATTTTTTAAAATGTGAATACATAACAAGAAAGATTTCTTTCTGTCTTTCGTTTTTCTTGTGTGTATGAAGTAACAATGTTCTCTTGCATCTATCAGGAAGTTATACAGCTCAGGTTATACTTGAACTATCAGTGTTTCTACCTCAGCCTTCAAAATTCTGGGAATGCAAACATCCACCTGCATGTCCACATACTAACTTAGTAACTTGGGTGTTGTGATCTTATTAATTTTAAATATTTTTCCACTAATGAAGCTACAAAAAATGAAACACACATTTGTTTACTCACTTATTTGACACAAGCTGTAACTTTGTAACTGTACCTGACCAAGAACCAGTTATGTATACCAGGTTAGCCCAAAGTTACAGAGATTCATTTACCTCTGTCTCCCCAATATTGTGATCAAAGGCATGTACCACCATGCCTTTTCACAAAGGTGTAAAAATATGTTATCCCTAAACACATGCACATAAGGGGAACACTAAATAAGCCTAGTAGATGTGTGTGTGTGTGTGTGTGTGTGTGTGTGTGTTGTGTTGTGTTCTATGTGTATACAGGAACCCATGGAAGTTAGAAGGGATGTCAGATCTCCTGTAGAGCTACAAGCTATTGTGAACCACTGGACATGAGTCCTGGAAACTAAGTTTGGTCTACGAAAGAGCCACAAGTAGTTAACTGCTATAGTGCCTCTATGGTCTCCAGTTTGAATTTTGAAAAAGGCTGAAACTAAGTTGCTCAGTCTGGCCTTGACCTCATTCTGTATCCCATGCAATCCTTAGAATGTGTGATATCACAGTTTTAGCCATCCAAGAAGCTGGAATTACAGTCCTGTACCCTGAAGCCTAGCTCTACTCTTTCAAAGCTGGAAACTAAAATCTTAGAGAGATAAATCAACCTCACTCTGTTATTGGAGATAAGGAAAACATGTTCACATATATTTGCATCCAATTCTTACAAAGATATGGATTTCACATTTTTACTTAAAATTGCATTTTATCCCTTCATCTTTGATTTAAAGGAGTCTCCTTTTCTGAGAAAAAAGGGGAGGGGAGGGGAGGGTGTGAGAATGAGGCTGGGGGGGGGGAGAAGGGATAGGGTTACAACAAGGATGTAAAGTGAATAAAACAATAAATTTATTCTCAGACATGAAAATATTATATTCCATAACATAAGGTATGAGCATCTTCTTAGTATTTAGTTGTTCTTTCTCTGTCTTATGTTCACAAATATTTGACAAGCATGGTATCTTTCTATTGCTTATTCCCTTTGTGCACACATAATACTCCCAAACATTACCTCAATTGAACACTTTGTGTGTTCAACTGATACTTTTTAAACTAATCAAAACAACAAATTTCCCTTTGAAATTACACTACTCTGTTTTATTCCCCACACTTTCCCAAAAAGGACATATTTAAGCTTAGTTCCATGGTGGTTCTTTTTGCTGTTCCTGTAGTCAATCTTAGGACTCTTTTACTTCCCAGCATGTTGCTCAGTGCACACATAAACCGGCAAGATATCCCATTCACAAAGGATGCAGCCAGCCTTAATGAGACCTGATAAGCTAGCGTCAGATAAAAGGGAAGGAGCGCCTCCCCTATCAGGGGACTAGGGAAAGGGCATAGGGGGAGAAGAGGGAGGATGGGTGGAATCAGGAAGAGATGAGGGAGGGGTCTACAACTACAACGGGAATATAAAATGAATAAATTGAAATTAATTAATTTAAAAAATGTAAAAATATGTAAAATGTGTCCCATTCAAACTACATCATCTCTTGCTTCCCATCCCTCCATACTCATTTTGAAGGCAAGCAATAGACCTTTCTCTTTACTTTCTTTGCCTTGCTAAGGAATGAGGTTGTTTTTTTTTTTTTTTATGTTCTGAGATCACCCCCCTTCCAAACGGATCCTGTGGTTATCAGCTGTTCTGTGAATGGAAAAGAACAAGTAGGAGGAAATGGTAACTTTTATGAAATTAATTCAATTTCCAAGTCTAAGAACAAATTGCACTTGGTTTCTTAGGCCTCGTGAAAGTGAAAACAAATTGAACACTGCTTTTAATAATTTTTTGGCATTGTGCTTGAGCTATTGAACTAAACTTAACATACGTTGTAAAACACAGTGTATGGCCTGTCATATAATTTATAAAATAACCGCCAAGAGGGGAAGTTTGTCTCAATTGGACTAACTTATACAGGTAGTAAATAAACTAGAATGTGCTACCAAGGTCAGTGGCTAGAGGTGAATTTTCTCTGTATCTTATATGAAGTACTTAAATTGAAAGTTGTAGATTGATGGCTTACTGCCAAGATAGAGGTGGTTTACAGAACAGTGTTAGAATTCTCTGCACTGACACACAATCCTTCTTACAATGTGTTACAGTGACATGTGATGGCATGTTAGAAAAGGTACACTCATCAAAGAACAAGATGACATAAAATATCAGAATATCTTGTCTGGCTGTTTGGCTAGGGAGGATGAATTATGTTGCCTACTTCTGTAACTCTCAGGATGAGAGCCTAGTGAGTTATCCCTGCTTCACCATGACAGTTTAGCAATTAACGTAGTAGCATTACTTGATTCTGTGTTACAGTTATTTTCTCATGGATGTGACAATGCACACTTGGAAAGTTTCCTGAACTTATGTGAATAAAACTGTCTGGAGCATAGTTGATATTTACACACTTTAACATATTGTATTGTGAAGCTTAACTCATTTCAGAAAAATTAAAAACTTTAAAATGGCAGTTGCTCTTGTATTAGATAGTTCAAGCTGATCAATACAATTAGATTAAAAATGTGGCTTATTTTTGAGAATTTATTATGTGTTATACCAGTATGTTGCTTAAAATAAAACAAAAATAGTTATATTACTTATAACTGCATATTTCTTTGTTTCCTTGAAGTATCTATAAAAACCAATAGTGTGCTGAACATGCTACTACTTTTCTCTAACAGATACAGTTAATCAAATGATAAGTTCATCTTTTTCAAATTCCTCAAGTCTAAACTTTAAACTACTTCTCCAAGGCTAGCAATATTATTTAAATAAGTATATTAAGGCAATTTAACAGTGACCTTAACAATGTTCTGAATAATTAAATTAACTAGCAATTCTCAGGTCTTCTATAAGATGACAAATATGCTAGAGGACTTAAAGTTATTTTAATAATTAAATTCCTCCTCCAATGTGACATCATTTGTTTTATCTACATAGGAATTCATGAGCAAAAATCAGATTAATGTACCCAATGTTATGTGACTAAAATCTACAGCTACTAAATTCAGACAAATTCTTTGACACAAACCCCCTCTTTAAGTTATAAATGTTGAAAGAGCACCTGATATATTCAAAATAGTCATAAGTATGAGATGAATCAATACTTTCAAATATTAATAAGCAGAGATAGATAATAGAAAAGAAGTAGAAAGCTGTATTCTAGGAAAAAATATTTTTCAAAGAGAAAATGTAATCAAGTATCTGAGATAAGAAAGGACAAAGAAAATGCCCTGCTCAAAGGCATTCTTAGAAAAAGCATGGTTGTCAGTTTGCAGCACATAGGACATGAATGTAGCAAAGGGAAAGTATAAAATGATGCTCTGTGATTGTCAAACATGTGTCCAAAAGTATCAACTAAACATCATGTTCCTGAGTCTTTAGATACAATTATCACTTACTGGACATGTGTTATTTACCAATAAAAAAAATCACAAAAAAAATTCATACATGTTTCACACAGTAGCCTTCCATAAGAGGCACACATCAGATAATGGTGACTACAAAGATGACTACTTTGACCAGAATGTTTTTCTTACACTTATTGTCTAGAAAACTATTCTGGTTGTCTAAGAAGATGAGAAGTTGATAGTTATTAAGCTTAGAAAATTTTGAGCTTGAAAACAAGCTCTCCTCATTAAGAACAAGGTCAGTTTTTTGTTAGTTTAATACATTTAGGGTTTTATGTAAGTGATAAATTGAAAAGCTATGAAAGTTGCACTTGATTAATGACATTTAGAAATGGATGGCAAAGGATTAGTTCACAACAGCTGTTTTTCAAGGGTTGTGTGAATCAAGACCAGAACATATGGCTACAACTCTTCTCTTCAGGGTCTCACTGTCATTGTGCTGAGCCAGGTGCTGGGTATAATATGTCATGACTATCTACTTCTTCTTTGTTGGACCCATTCCAGTATAGGGTACATTTGAGGTTCCAGTGAAGACAAACACTCCTTCAAATGCAAAATTCTAAACAAAAGACACTGTAACAACGAAATTCAGCTCCAAAACATAAGACTTATCTAGTAACATAAATTGGTACCATATGTACAGTGTGAAGTATTCAAATGCTCAAAACATACATACATGCACACGTGTCTCAAAACCTGTGACACACCCCAAATTGTTCATTTCCTACCAAATTAATTTTGACGAATTCAAGTTATGCAGAAGAGGAACAATAGATTCCCTTTCCTCTAATAACATATTCATGGATTGTACTTAACACTTTGTTTTACAATATAGATATATAGAATAGGAAGTAAAATTTATATAAAAACAGCCTTAATAATTATCCAAACAACATAAAGAAAAATTTTCTCAAGAAAGAAAAGTATCTTGGGTCTGATTTTCATCAGGTAACTTTTGAGCATTGCATTTCAAAGTAGAAAGGAATGAATGGTAGTTCTATAATAGCAAAGGGAAAGTAGAATGAAGGGTGAACTAAGTCAAGATTGACTGATCCTTAAGCCCTGGAGTAAGGGAAACAAGGGAATATCGAATAGAGGAGAGACACTTAAAGAAATCAGGGAAATGCAAACCAAAACAACTCTGAGATTCTATCTCATACTCATCAGAATGGCTAAGAACAAAAACTCAAGTGACAACACATGTTGTGTTGGGGAGGATATAGAGAAAGGGAAACATTCCTCTTTTGCTGGTGGGAGTGCAATCTTGTACAGCCACTTTGGAAATCAATTTGGTGCTTTCTCAGAAAACAGGATAATGCTACCTGAAGACCCAGCTATACCACTCCTGGAGCATATATCTGAAAGATGCTCAACCATACCAACAACGGTTGCTCAGCTATGTTCATAGCAGCTTTATTCATAATAGCTAGAATTTGGAAACAACCTAGATGTCCCTCAACTGAAGAATGAATATAGAAATTGTGGTACATTCATACAATGGAATACTATTCAACTATTAAAAACAAGGAAATAAAATTTTCAGGCAAATGGATGGAACTAGAAAAGCTCTTCTCAAGTGACATAAGCCAGAAACAAACAAACAAACAAACCTATAGTATATACTCATTTATAAGTAGATATTAGTCATACAATATAGGATAAACATATTAAAATATGCAGGCCTAAACAACAAGGACCCTAGGGAAGATACTTAATTCTCATTCAAGAGGGAAAGCAGGATAGACACCAGAAGTGGGAGAAGAGAGGGAACAGGATGGGAGACTGCCACAAATGTCCTCTAAAAGACTCCAACCAGCAGGGGATCCAAGCAGATGCAGAGACTCACAGCCAAACTTTGGATAGAGCACAGAGAGTCTTATCTAGGAAGGGGGATATAAAAGGACCCATAGGGGACAGGATCCCTACAAGGAGACCAGCAAAGCCAAACAAAACTGGGCCCAGGGGTGGGGGACTGGAGAGACTGATACATCAAGCAAAGACCATACATCGAGAGGTCCTAGACCTCCTACTCAGAAGTACCATAGACAGCTCAGCTTCAATGTGGGTTTCCTAGTAAGGGGAAAAGAGATAGTCCCTGATATGAACTTGTTTGCCTGCTCCTTGATCACTTCTTCATAGTGGGGTGACCTAGCCAGCCCACAGAGGAAGAGGATCCAGTCCTGACAGGACCTGATAGGCTAGGGTCAGACAGTAGGGGTGGAAGTCTTCCCCTATCAATGGACTAGGGGAGAGGGATAAGCGAGGAGGAGGGAGGCAGGGTGGGACCTGGAAGAGATAAGGGAGGATCCTACAACCAAGATACAAAGTGAATAAATAATAAAAAATAAAAAAGAAAGTAAAGAATATATAATGAATAAACTATAAAAATAAAAAAAATAATTCTCGTCCTTATATGTATATTTAATAAGTATGTATCCTCTAACTGGTTTGATTGATTGTTTTATTTTAACTAAATATATTTTCATTTAAAAATGTGTTCTACTCTCTTCTCTGTTGCTGTCTGTGATAAAACTCTCTGACCTCAAAGCAACTTGAGGTAAGAAAGGATTTGTTTGGTTTATACTCCCAGCTAACAGCCCATCATTGAGGGAATTCAGGGCAGAACCTCAAGCAAGAATGTGAAGCAGAAACCATGGAGGAACTTTGCTTATTGGCTTTTTTCCAGGATCATGGTTAGCTACCTTTCTTATATATCTTAGGACCACGCTCAAGGGAATGTTGCTAGCCCTGGTGGCCTGGTACCTTCTACTACAACCGATGGTCAAAACAATCCCCACAGACATTCCTATAGTCCAATTACTCAGTTGAAGTGTCTCTTTTCAAATAGTTTTAACCTGTATGGTAATTATAGTCAAAGCTATTTAGGACAAAGTGAAATTTGCACTTAGAATTTTTAAATTTTCCCCTGAGAATTTTGTCTTGATTGCTGCTTTCATGCTTCATAAGGTATGTTTTGTTTTGTTGTATGCAGTTCATCTAAGATGAACAATGTATGTCAATGACAGACTTCTCTTCCTTTACATATTATTCCAGCTGATTCTGTTTTGGGGATTCCTTAAGACTGATTTTTGCATTTTTCTTTGTTCTTTTTATACTCTCTATGACTGTATCTAGTATTGATGAGTGTTAAATCTACATGATTGTTCAGCTTCTACATTTTCAATATGATGTTTCATTTAAGGTAAAAGAACAAAGCACAAAGACCTAGCATCTCCTCTAATGATTAGGTTTAAATGTCTGCTTAGATTCTAAAACCACAACCATTAAATCATTTTCTTTTTCTCTAGCAAGTTTCTTACTTGGCCTCTAATTTCTGCTAAATGCGGCATAATTTATCTAGAAATATAATGGTATCTTAAAGTATTCTTTTTCAAACTCCATATTAAAAGGGTCACATTCTTGGGGAGATAGAAAGACCTGGAGGGGTCAGGAAGAGAGCAACAGAACCAAGATATCTGAGCCCAGAGGTCTTTTCTGAGAGTGGTACTCCAACCAAGGATTATGCACGGAGATAACCTGGAACCCCTGCTCAGATGTAGCCCATGGCAGCTTAGTCTCCAAGTGGGTTCCTTAGTAAGGGGAACAGAGACTGTCTCTGACATGAACTCTTTGATCACCTCCCCCTGAGGAAGGAAGAGCCTTACCAGGCCACAGAGGAAGACAATGCAGCCAGTCCTGATGAGACATGATATGCTAAGGTCAGAGGGAAGGGGAGGAGGACCTCCCCTATCAGTGGAATTGGGGAGGGGTATGGAAGGAGATAAGGGAGAGAGGTTGGGTTTGGGAGGGGGGTGACTGAGAGGCTACAGCTGGTATACAAAGTGAATAAACTGTAATTAATATTAAATAAATAGATAGGTAGATAAATAAATTGAGAAAAAGCCATCTTATTTACTATTACTTAATAACAGCTTTCCAAATATTTCTAGTAAGAATTTCCATTTCTAATTTATTTATATCACTACACACTCTATCATCCTATACCTTAGGCAACTCCTGAAGTTTTTAAATGTTCCCCGGTTATTCCTTTTAATATTTGCCCTGGTGGCGCTGGTTATCGGTTTGCTTGCGGTTATGATGGCCATGCTTGGAGTGTCCTATCCAGATCCTTTTCATGGGTACATCCTTCCTATGCACGTGTTCTGTGCTGTTCCTGTGGCCTGGTGGCTCACAGTGCTCCTCCTCCTTAGAAATTTCTCTCATTCACACAGGAGACACCTGCACAAATCTTAGCCACCATGGCTGACAAGGTTTAGTAATGACTACGGGGCTCTGTGCTTCTCTGGGGAAATCAGAGAAGAGAGCATTCTCATTTTATTTTAGTTTATTTTCTCTTAATCATTTAACCTATTCTTCCCTCAATCCATTTTAGGAAATTTCTTCAAAGAAATCCCTTGGATAATGCCTCTTGTGACTAGCTTTGCCTTTATATTTACAGTATTAGATACTTATTATACACTTATTCTTTACCATGGACAGGTCATCTGACTCCTGCAAGTTGGAAGTTCCATACTCCAGTGTCATCCATACTAAATGGAGTTACATGTGGAAGACCTTACTTGGAGTATGGAGAGTGAAGCAATATTTCTACTTCCTGTTGTCTTAGAACTGTTGGTACTTCCTTCCAACAGTAGCTGTAACACCTCTTCTAGCATAGTATTTCTTATCTCTTGGTCCTTTCACTACTTCACATTGTGCTCCCAAGGTGTCTGCTATGGTGCCGACCTGTGTGTTTCTAGGTGTCCTTTTTGTGTTTCTTGGTGAGGAGATATTTATAAACGAAGAAGTGAGAAGCAGCTGTGGCTGAATAACTTAGCAACTGTTGGAGTTCATAATCAAACCTAAAGAACAGCACCTGCCCTCCCTGCCACTGTTACCTTCAGCCATGGGCTCCTTCTCCTCACCTTTGTTTTTTTAATCTTCCATTACAACAGTGGTTAACCAGCAATGTTATATTCATCCCAATTTTTCCTCTGTCACTAAGGCTCAGGGGAAAATGGATTTGGAAGGGTCAGAAGAAGGAAGTATTTATCCCAATGAATGTCTGTATTGATATTTTCTACAATACAATATTTAAAATTCACTCGGATATTCCTCTCAAATGGGACTGTTCCCATTTTTTCTCATAAAATTCATTCTTCATCAAATTGCCAAACAACAGATAGAAAGTGAAGACAGAATGCTACTCTTCTGAAGAAAGAAAGAAAGAAAGAAAGAAAGAAAGAAAGAAAGAAAGAAAGAAAGAAAGAAAGAAAGAAAGAACAGCAACATCGGGGAGTAAATATCAACAGTGAGTGGATGGATACATAGGGGGAAATTTGAACATGTGCAGGAATTCTGGATTGGAAAGCTGGGTCAATGATATGTGCAGGTTCTGATACCTGTTAAAGATGGCTTTCTTGGGCTGAGGAGAAGACTGTAGGGGAAGTGTTTGCTGTGCAAGGGTGAGCATGCCGGACCTTGAATGTAGCCTTCACATACGTACATATAGTCAAGCGTAGTCATACACAAATGTGGACACACACACACAAATAAACATGTAAGTACCAATTTAAGATGTGGCCTTATTCTACTGTGGGCTATTGAAATGAATATCTTTCGGTCCCATGATTGATAAATCTTCTCATTTTTTTTCCTTTATGTAGAAAAAGAAAGTTTCATTACAGAACAAGAAGATTCTGAGATGGAAGTATGCAAAGTATCTAAAATTTTCTGATTCCTTCAAATGAACTAGATTTACAGCGTCAAAGTCTCTAAATATCTCAATTTGTGAAGAAAACAAAACCTTTCTATTCAATATGTGAAAATGTGACACCTTTGAATACATTTCTTTAAATAATATCCTTGCCTTTCTGCAGAATATGAATCAGCATAACAACAAAGATTTTATCACCATCAGGGAGATAAACAAGATGAAATGATTTTTCCAGCAGAAAACTATTTTTCTGCCAGAAAACAGGAATTTTTCCCAGCATAGCAATTTATGCAGTTTTTATAGGAATTTATGCAGCATTTATAGGAATCTTTCATATACCTTGTGCTTTTTAAATATAATACTTAATAATTGAGTTTTGACTGTGTGAATATGTAATATTTTCATTGTACACATGACAAAACATGAAGGGAATCTAAATGGAATCACAAAATAATGAGATACTTAAAGCCCCAACTGGAAATCTCTCACCTTGAAACAGCTCAGGCTATTGGTTTCTGTCCACAAACTGCCTATGAGGCTCAATTGCTGACATCTACAATACCTACATGTCCCACTGAACACAGAAACACAGAGCTGGTGCCTAACTAGAGCCTTTACTACCAATGACTAATGTCCATGTTATTGGAAAGTGTTCTGCAAACTATCAGAAGGGAAAGCTAAACACCAACCCTATTACAAACCCCTTGATCTACATTGGCCAGAATCTGGGTGGAGAAGAGAGAAGGGAAAACATGGCCAGAATATATTACATGAAGAAAAAATATCAATTTTCAATCTAAAAAGATATCTTTGTATTTAAAATTATCCTAAGTGATGGCTAATCTTGACTATCATCTAGATAGCATTTAGATCACATGGGATACATACCTCTGGTCATGTTTGTTGGGGGTGTTTCTGAACAAATACTTTCCCAGAATGTGGCTGGCATCATCTTATTGGCTGGAGCTCCAGACTGAAATGGAAAAAAATGTATGTGCAAGATTATTATTTTTTTATTTCTGATCATGAAAGTAAATAGCTGTCTCTCCTAGTATGATGCCTCCTCACCATGATAGGCTAGCTCCTCAAAGCATGAAACAAAATATGATTCTACTCTTTAACTTGCCTTTTGTGATGGCTTTTTGTCATATATTCCTGAGAAAAGTACTTAGGAATTTTTATTTTTCAATTTAGTTTATGCATGGATAATTACAAAGCTCTAACAGTATCTCTCTCTCTCTCTCTCTCTCTCTCTCTCTCTCTCTCTCTCTCTCTCTCTCTCTCTCTTGTTAAATTTGGCAAGTAAAGGGTGGATTCTTTTACATGATGCATTTGCTTCTATTATGATGTTTACAGATATACCATATCTTAGCATGCAAAATCTGTGATAAGTGTAGTTTCAGTACTAATTGAGACCTCTCGTTTGTTAAGATCTGAAGAATCAAGAGGAGGAGTTTCCTGGCTAGTTATTTGTCAGCAACACAGTCTAGCATTATTTAGAATGAGGAATGCTAGAATGTAAAAACTGCCCCCACCAGAAAGTCCTGTGAGTAGGTCTGTTGAACATTCTCTTAATTAGTAATTACTGTGGGAGGGTTAGCCTCCTGTGGGTGGTGTCACTCCTGGGCAGGCGGCACTGAGTGGAATAAGAAAGCAAACTGAGCAACCAATAAGGAGTAAGCCAGTTAGCAGCACTTCTCCATGGCTTCTACTTTAGTTCCTCTGCTGACTTTCCTCAGTGATAGGTAGTTACGTGGAAGCATAAGGTGAAAGAGTTTCCTTCCTTAGTTTCTTTTAGTCATGATGTTTTATCACAATATAAATCCTAACTAAAACAGATGAGACAGAAGAAGAGTATGGTTGGCTAGAGAGAGGGGTTATTGCTTAAGATCATTTCACTGGCCAGTCAAAATAATCTGAGCTCAGATCCCAGCACCTACATCTGGAAGCTTACAGGTTCCTATTACTCTATCTGTAATAGAGCCAGCTCCCTCTTCTGGACACGACAGGCATCTATACACAGGGATATATATATATATATATATATATATATATATATATATATATATATATGAAAATTAAGATAAATATTCTTTAAAGGATACGCTGATGTATAATGTGTTTGCAGCATGAAATCTTGGCAGAAATGGTATTTCAAAACCAACCTATTCTTAATCTCTAATTTTCAAAGGTCACTTAAAGGTGGTCTCTCCTTTCTCCTTCTCTAAATGATTGTGATAAATATGACTATTGGGCCAAACTGATAGGAAAGTCTATTAGAATCAAAACACATTGTTAATGGCAGATAACAAAAGTGTGGTCTAGTTCCAGAAAAATAAAGAAAAGCATCTGCAAATATCAAAGGTTCACCTGTGTGAGTTATGGGGATTCATTGTACTTTGAAAGTATATTTGTTAAATTTGGTTGGGTGAATGTACCACAGTGGTGGTTGTATCTATCCAGACTTTCAAAAAATGCAATTTATTTCAGGTATATATCTTTGTCAATGATGTAATATGAACATATATTTTCTAGTTGCTACATTATTGTTTTATATGTATTTTGGCCTGTGGGCATGTGTTTGAGCCACTTTCTCAATTGGTAATTGACGTAGGAACACCCAGCCAAATGTAGGCAATTCTGTTTCTAGGGAGATATGTTTGGACTGTATAAGAAAAGTAGGTGAACCAGCCAGAAAGAGCAAGTCAGATGTAGCTCATGGAAACAGCTTTCTTCCATGACCTTTGTGTCAATTCCTCTCTCCAGGTTTCTATCTTGGCTTCCCTTTTCAGAGGACTTTAGAGTGCAAAATGAACAATCCTTTCCTCTCCCAGTGGCTCTTGGTCACGATGTTTATCACAGAGACAGAAAGTGAGCTGAGCCACTTCTTCTGTACTTCTATGCATTAAATGTTGACAAAGATGACTCTCTTTTGAGTTATTGTCCATACCGTAGTTTTACTACTACAAAAGCTATTATTGCAATAATATTATTATCTTTCACTGCTTAGTGGAAAGTGTTTTGACTATAAAGCTAGAGTAAGATGGAATCCTGTTAAGCCAGAAATAAATTATTTCCAGCACAAGCATAGTGCTTGGCACATTACGTGTTGAATGTATGAATGAATAAAGAGATGAATAACTGCCTAAATATCTCTTCTTATGTAATCTTTTTGTTTGCTCAGGATTCTTGTTCCAGGGAGCCATCAACAATCCAATGGTTTGGTTGGCTTGGCCAAGTTCTGATGCCCTTTCCTCTTGCTCTATAGAGAGGTGGGTCATGTAGTCATTCATTGGCTAGAATTTACTTCTGTAAAGAAACTGGTGCTAAAAACAGTAGCTATCCCCAAAACCAGTGCACTTAAGAGGTTATAATATAACTGTGTGTAAAAAAATAAGAATCTATTTCCATATGTTGGATGATGATAGGAGAAAAGAAAGAAAAAAATTGGAAGGCTATTTATGGACTGAGTGGACAAGATTGATATGATAACCTGTTAAAAACAAAGGTATACTTCCAATGTCTATCCTGTTTGCCCTTCTGAATGAGGTTTCATCTCTTCCCTAGGGTGTTCCTTGTTGTTTAGTTTCTTTAGCACTATAGGTTTAAGTATGTTTATCCTACATTATATGGCTGTTATCCACTTATAAGTGAGAATATGCATTTTTTTTTTTTTTTTTTGCTTCTGGCTTACTGACTTGGAATGATCTTTTCTAGTTCCATCCGTTTCAGTTTTTTGTTTGTTTGTTTTTAATATCTGAATAGTATTCCATTGTGTAAATGTACCACAATTTCTGTATCCATTCTTAGGTTGAGGGACATTTAGGTTGTTTCCAGATTCTAGCTATTATGAATAAAGCTGCTTTGAACATAGTTGGGCAAATGTCCTTGTAGTATGATTGAGCATTTTTCAGAAATAAGCCCAAGAGTAGTTTAGCTAGATCTTGAGGTAGAACTATTCCTAATTTTCGGACAACTGATTTCCAAACAGTTGTACATTCCCACCAGAAATGAAGGAGGGTCCCCCTTTTTCCACAGCCTCTCCAGCATGCATCATCCCTTGAGTTTTTGTTCTTAGCCATTCTGAAGGGAGTAAGATGGAATCACAGTCATTTTGATTTGCATATCCTGGATGACTAAGGATGCTGATAACATAGGGAATGGGACAGGAGCCTTCCACAAGGGCCTTCTGAAAGACTCTATCCATCAGGGTATCAAAGGAGATGCTGAGACTCATAGACAAACTATAGGCAGAGTACAAGTATCCTTATGAAAGACTGGGGAGATAGAAAGACCTGGAGAAGACAGGAGCCACAAGGAGAGCAACATAGCCAAAAAATCCCTGGGCCTAGGGACCCTGCAGAGACCAATATAGGACCATGCATGGAGAAGACCTAGACCCCCTGCTCAGAGGAAGCCCATAATCTGCTCAGTTTCCAAGCTGGTTCCCTAGTAAGGGGGGCAGCGGTTGTCCCTGACATAAACTAAGTGGCTGGCTCTTTGATCACCTCTTCCTGGAGGGTACAGACTTGCCAGGACACAAAGGAAGATGATGCAGCCAGCCCTGATGCATCCTGATAGGCTAGGGTCAGATAAAAGGGGTGGAGGCCGTTCCCTATCAGTGGGCTAGGGGAGGGGCATAGGGGGAGAAGAGGGAGGGTGGGCGGGACTGGGAGGATACAAGGGGGGGGGTATAGCTGGGATACAAAGTGAATAAATTGCAATAATAATAATTAATAATAAGCAAATAATAATAAATAAATAAATTTGAAAAAACAAAGGTACATAAAATAATACTTCTCTCTGTTTTATATTTGTTCTTGTTTCTTTGTATCTTTGTTTCCTGTTTCTTTCTGTTTTATCTTTGTTTTCTGTCCAATGAAAAATAGTTTCCTCAGAAAGGTCATGCTTGCTTATTCTAAATAGTATCCCCACCTGTCAAAGCTGAACATGATGATTGTTATACAAGTAATTTATTGAAGAAACAATTTTAATAGAAAAATCAATGAGAAAAATGAAACATAGAACCTGGAGATACATGACTGCTCAGTTGAAGCCCAAGTTTTGTCTAAACTTCAGTGACCAGCAAAACAGTGCAATGCTCAGCTGATGAAAAGCTAATCCTTTATAATATGTCATTAATATAGAGAAGGAAGATCAATTTCCAATCATTGAAAACCAGAGAGCAATTCTTAGGTCACAGGTGAATCTTAATAGTCAGAAACCAGAACGGAGTTGACCTGTGATGTGTGTATACCGATAGAGGTGGAGATCAGAACAAGATATCCAATACATTGGCAATTCTTAGGTCACAGGTGAATCTTAATAGTCAGAAACCAGAACGGAGTTGACCTGTGATGTGTGTATACCGATAGAGGTGGAGATCAGAACAAGATATCCAATACATTGTACCTCTCCACCTCAGAAAGAAATGTTTCAGAACTGTCATTTATTCACAAAAAATTATTAAAATTTTGTGTTAGCAATATAATGCCTGAGTGCAGATCTTCCACTTGACAATGCCATATGTTATACATGATATTATGGAGGAAAAGAATGAAGAGTCAAAATAATCTAATGTTCCTTGAAAATGTACACTTTTGTCACATGAAAATAATTCTATAAAAATCATCTCTATAGAGTTTTTCTTATACTACTCTAAGAAGAATATTGAGAATGGTTCAATTTATACTTAAAGAGATTTCACTTTGACTTTTGAAAACCAAGTATATTATTAAGCTCTAGACATTTTTATTCTAACATTGCAGAATTGTGGTTATTGGAGATTTCTTTTTAGAAATAGAAAATAGTGTTTTCAGAATTGTAGGTTTAATTAGCTTTTGATTTAATTCTTATACTATGTCTCTATGGATATGAATGTGTGAGATTTTAATCTAAGCCTAATAGAAGGTATTGCAGGACTTAGCTCTCTAAGGAAGTGTGCAACACAGAGGGCAAATAACACATTGGATCCTCGGGTTATCACTCTCAATTCAATTCTTTTTTGTTGTTGTTGTTGTTGTTGTT
>CM053755.1:42130186-42149025 GCA_028658305.1 Pachyuromys duprasi
CTTCTTTATTGTTTCTAATTCTGTTTTCATGCTTTGTACTGTTTCCTTCAAGTGATTGACTGTGTCTCCTATATTGGTTGTTTCCTCTCTGTTTATCTTTAATTATTCCTGTATGTGGGCAGTTAAATTCTTCTCCATTTCTTTGAGGGCCTTGTTCATTTCCTCTTTTCGTCTCTCTTTTTGTTCCTCCAATATCTGCATAATCATAGCTTTAAGATAATTTTCCTGTGTCTCCGCTGAATTAAAATCTCCACTGCTTATGGGTATTTCTGGTGGGGCCATGGTGTCCTGATTTTTGTTGGGTGAGTTCTTTCGCCAATTTCTGGGCATTTGTTTATATATAATCAAGGAGCTGTTTGTCTTTAAGGCTGAACTTCAGACTGGAACTGTCACTCTCTTGTGTCAGGAGTATTCTTCAAGAAGATCAGGGAGTTCCGGTGGTTTGTTAATGTGTGTGTGTTGTCTCAGTTGAACTCTGTTGTGGGCTCTGTGTGCCCAGCTTCGTGCTCTGTGCTAGAAGCTGTGTGCACCACAGGCTGGAGGTCTGGAGGCTTTGCTCCTCACTCTATGTTAGATGCTGAGTCTCCCGTTTTGAGATGTCAGCTGGGGACTCTGCACTCTGCCCTGGGCTCGCAGCTAAGGGCTCTCCCCTTGACTGGAGACTTTGTGACCTCTTCAGGGTCAGGGGCTGTGCACCATCGTCTGAGATGATATTTGGGGCACACACAGTGGGTCTGGATTGGTTGCAGGCGTTGCAGAGCAATGTGCATCCATTGTATGCAGGCCCATCTGAAATAGTGCCCAAGGCCTTTTCAGACTGGCCCGTGGACACACACATGGACTGAGGTGGTCGCTAAAACTGTCTCCTAGGCCCTCTCAGTCTGAGGTGTTTCCAGTGGACACGATTGGTGTGTACCTGCTGAATGCCAGCTTGTTGAAGTGTCCTGCAGTGTGCAGGCCAGTCAAAATGGTCTCCTAGGCCCTCTAAGTCTGGTTTGTGTACACACACACACACACACTCACAGAGGGACTGAGGTGGTATCCGGCGTACGCCATTGGTGTGCGCCTGCTGTATGCCAGCTGGTTGAGACCAGAACCGGGGTCTTTCTTAGACTGGCCCGTGGACTCCCACACGGACTGAGGTGGTTATTGGCGGACCTGCAGTGTGCATGTCAGTCAAAACGGTATCCGATTCCTCCTCTTTCTGGTCCAAAGGCTGTGAGACCCAGTCTGGTATTGCAGCTGGGGGCGCCCAGTGTGATTGCTCATTCAGATCAGAGCTGTCTGCAGCTGGTCTCCTGGAGATTTTTCCGGGGAATAACTGGGTGTCCCTAGGGTTTTCCCACTTGATTTCCTCTCCATAGGAGTTCCGCTTTCTTGGCAATCACAAATGCTGGTGTTTTAGATCCCAGAGTTTAGTCTCCTGGTCGCTGTGTTGTTTCTGCTGTCCTACTCTTCAGACATGGTGTCCTCTCCTGGCAGCCATCTTGGATCGCTCAATTCAATTCTTGATCAACTGTTTATTTAACTCATTTTTCGGTGTTTTGACAGAAACAAACATCTCTAAAGTCTCTCTCCTTCTAATGTGAGGTGATGAAAATAAACCAAATAGTCTTCCAGGTTCTTTAACAGCCTGTGATTCTGTTCATTTGGTAAATATAAAATATTTATGAAAAGTGAATTGGAGCTGGTTGCTTCTATGATTCCATACACTGCATTTCTCCAGGCAAATAATAAATTATCTTATCAACATGGACTAAATAATTCTTCTGTTCATTATTTGAAATGATTCCTATGGAATATATATTTGTAATTTCCCCAGTGTTTCAGTGTTTTACTATTCACCCATTAATCTGTCCACTCATTAAAAAACGATTTCTCAGGTACCTTTTCTGTACACCTCTCAGTTCTAGAGCTGATGTATCTGTTAGAAACTACAGCTGCACCTGTGTTTAAGTTTTGTTTTTCAGCAGTTTTCAGTAAGAGCCAGTTCCCCCTAATGATACTTCATTTCCAATATTTTGTTGACAAATCACCTACTTATTACAAATGAAGTGTCATTTGTCAGTTTCCAAATGGATAGGCAAAATTCCACTTCAACATTGTTCCTTAGAAAATTCAGAGAATTCCTAATTTGCAGTTCGAAAAGAAAAGAAAAAGGTAGACACTGTTAACAGGCGCTTAATGATATGTGTTTATGTTGCTTATGTTATGTATTTCATAACTACAAAACACTGATGCTAGGTTGTAACCATTTGTGAGCTTCAGGTTAACGTAAACCTGATTCATCTGTTTTCATCAGTATGACTGAGCAGCAGTATGTAAATATATTTTTATTTTTTTTATTTTTTCCTCTTTCCCACTCTAAATCCTCTTTATATGTATCTGGATGAATATAGGTAAATATACATCACACACGTGTTTTTTAAAAGTTTACTTTTTACAATGCATGCCAAAAGAGGTGTACCAAATTACCTTTCTTTTTAAAAGTTAATTAACTAATTAATTTTTATTGACTTTACGTCCTGGTTGTAGCCCCCTCCCACCTTCCCTCACAGTCTCACCCTTCCTCCTTTTCCCCACCATACTCCTCAGAAAAGAGGAGTCCCCCTTCCCACCCAGCCCAGTTCATCAAGTCCCATAAGCACTGAGCAAATCCTCTTCCCCTGTAGCCCAGCAAGGCAGTCCCACCAAGGGCAAGTGATCAAAAAGCAGGCAAGAGAGTCTGTGTCAAATGCAATCCCTGCTTTCCTTATTTGAGACCCACATGAAACTTAAGCAGCAAATAGGCTTAGGCCCAGTCCATATATGGTCCTTGGTTGATGCTTCAGTCTCAGCCAGTCCCTCTGTGCCCTGGTTAGTTGGTTTTGTTGGTCTTCTTGTGACATTCCTATCACCTCCTGGTCCTTTTTTCCTTCCTCCCACTTTTCCACAAGACTCATTTATAGGTGGAATTTAGCCATCTAGTACAGGATGAACATACTACAAAGCACAGATCCACAGAACATGAGGAACTAAGGAATGATATATAAATCTCACTCAGAAGGGAAAATAGAATAGACATAGATAGTGGTCTAAACAGGAAACAAGGTAGGTGAGGGGGTGCAGAGAAACATGAAGATTCAATTGTACACAGTTGCAAGATGTATGTACCAGGAATTGAACTCAGAACCTCTGGGAAAAAGCCAGGATCCTCCTTAACTGTTGCACCATCTCTCCAGGCCCCATGGGACATCTTTTTTTTTTTTTTTTAGGTCGGGTTTAGGCAGTTAGACTTTTGGGTTACAGCCTTTAACATCTCTAGGTTTAAGAGTTTTTTGTTGTTGTTGTTGTTGTTTTAAGGATCAGACAAAGAAAGGATGTAATCTTCAGTAATCAGAATTATGAAATACACTATACTTTAAATTATTAAAATGTGAAAAAATCTACATGTTAAATTTTATAAAATACATTCTATTGTGCATTAGTTTTCATAGTTAATAATGAAATCACTGAGAAATAATTTTCACTCCATTGCCTGAAAGAATATTCACAACACAGATTGCACATACCTCCTAAACACTGGAATTTTGGCCATGATCTACCACGTAGATACCATCGCCAAGCAGAGAGGAGTGGCAATGTGAAAGTCCTTCCCGCTCTCATGTAGGAGTCATTGACTCAGAAAGATCCACAGGAGGACTTGAGGCGTGTGTGAGCTGGGGGTCTGCCCTGTGACTAGGACTGAACATCAGGACCACTTAGGAATACCTGGCATCACCCTCTAAAACACAATGGAGAACTGAGCTACTAGGTTTGGGTTTGGCTTGCCTCGTTTCTTTGTGCTGTCACTACCCAATATTTCCCCACACTTTGTGTATCTCCAGTGTTCTTCGTTTCTTCCTTTCTTTGGAAAACCTACAATGGCTTCTTCTCATTCATTGTGCCCACAGAGGCAGCTTCTAACCACTCTTTTATTCAGAAGTCTCCAAAATTGTTTTCACATATTTTTTTTTCAGTTGGCTTAGAGCAAGTTAGAAACTCTTTCCCATTATCTGCACTAGTACAATGAGATAAATAATGTAGCCTTCACGTTTAGTTGGCACCTTCAACCTGGGTTCATTAATTGTAATTAAAAAACATTTAAAAGACTCATTTCATAGTTTACTCATGAGAATAAGCACATTTTGTTTCATTTGAATTCCTGAAAAGTACTCCCACATCATCACTGAAAAGATTTCAAAGGTCACGCTGAAGTGAGCACCCATCATCTCCTGTATGTGGTTCACAATAAGCTCTCCCCATCCCCACTAAGTTATAGCACAACCTTTAAACTTCCTAAAGCGCATGTCACCTTCTCGATTCCAGAGGGTATTTCAGGCCCTATATCTTTGTAAAGCTTTCCAAATATTAAACAAAAATAAATAAGACTGTCAGCTTGTGTATATGACTTGGCAGCCTCATCTTCCAGCTGTGTGGCTATTAATCTCATCCAAAATAATGTCACGAGCTGTTTTGGTAATATCAATGCTAATACAATGATTTACAATGATGTAGAATAAGCTGATAGTTGGTGATAGATAGGAAGCCTAACCATAAATGAGCTAATGAACTCATTTCCCCTCACGGAGAGATGCTATGCCATAGGCAAAAGGTAACATCAAGACTGAGCATGTATTACTATAATGATAAGCATCTGGAAATGAAAGGAGCAGGTGAAAATTGCATAGATGTAACTGCATGGAATACATACATTTTATCTTTGTCTCCACTGGCTCTACAGAAAAGTCAGGTGTTTCTTGGCTCTAGTGAAGGTTTAGCTCTGTCGCAGCCTCATCGCCTTCCTTTCTGCTGACTGACGACACAGCCCATTAACCAACAGAATTCAGTCCACTGACCTGGTATTTCTTGATGATCACTTCCAAAAGGTTCCATAACTGAAATGAATGTGAAGGATCCTTTCAGACTCCATGATGGCTTTGTGCGGGGGATAAACATACCAATAAAGCAATTATTTACACATGTATCCTATAGAGTCAACCAAATGGAACCAAAAGCCATGTTGAAAATCACATTTCTTCTTTTAGAAAAGTATGTTGTTAATAATCCCATAAATACTATCTTCATAAATAATATTTGTTATAATAAAAATATATACCTGATTTACTCCCCCAAAGTAATTCATATACAAGAATTAAAGTGTGTGTCTAAATGCTATATGTTATTTACATCTGTACTCAATACCAGCTTAATTATTAGTGCTATGACACATCTTTTTATCAAGTACTTTATGTGATTAACTCATTCATCATACCTCTATCAGTTCAGTTTCTATCTTATAGATGAGAATATTAAGAATCTTAAGGGCAGAGTAAGTAACCTTGTGTTATGCGGTCATAAGTGACAGATAATCTCAAATACCATTCAGTTTGTTCCCAGATTACGCTGTCTTCTCCATTAAACTGTAGATTTCTATTTCTAAACATTCTTAAATTGAGCATTACATGATTAGTCTACTAAAACAAGTACCAGAATTCAATTTTCAAATTGCTATCTCTAAAGTTAGCCCTAAAGGGCCAACAACAAGATTTAGTATAAAAAGTGTGTATGAATATATACATCCTTGAAAATAAAAATTAGTAACTTGGTACCAATCAATACCAAAAGACTTTCCTAATGAGTACAAATAGCTCCCACTTTTTTTTTAACTCTCATATACTAATGGAACATTTTCAGTTCTCTATGGCAATGGAATGTCTACTTGAGGCTTGCTGGTGTCATTTGGTGGCTATCACTCTGAATTAATTTCATGGAGTATTTCCCCTACCCAGAAAGATGTCTAAAACTAGACGGGGCAATAGGCAATATGATCAAAGTTTTCCCTGTTGAATTTCTCTCTGTTTATGCATCTCAGAGCATCTTAGTATTTATCCTGGACAGAAGCCATGACTGTATATTTTAGTACAAGTGTCAAAAGCAGAGCATGTCAGAGATTAAGTAAAGTCTCTGACAGCTCTGCACCTGATTTAATTAAATGGTAGCATCAGAAACATAAATGGATTTCTAAATAAGAATTTTTCAAAAGAGAAGCAGAATGTGGAGATTTGTTTTAGGTCAGGTTGCTTCATAACTCATAAAACCTATCAAGGCAGAATTGATGAGGAGAAAACAAATAATGAGAACCACAATCACTAGTTTCCAAATGAACAGGCCCCAATATATTTATTTCATTGCCTCTCTTCCAGGAATCATATATGAACATGGGAAAACCACAACACCTTAATTTCTCCTGTGTGTGAGAAGTGTCTGAGAACATGTGAGGATGGTTGTGTCATGAGATCAGTCATGCAAGCAGCTTTTTAATAATCTGTTTTCAAACAGAACAATGAGTAAATTCAAATCATTACAGAGAAGTTATCTTGGCTGTGGTGTTCTCACTAGAAAAGCTTCTGTACCCTTCTGGCCTGAGTGAGACTTGCAGGATGATAATACATACCAGCATGCAACAGTCAGATAGCAAAACTCCTGACTTCTACCAGAAATAGCCCTTCTGAATGACAACACACAACTCACAGGAGAAAAATCTCTGCTGTCACATCTGGAGACTGAGTTCAATCTATGGAACCATGTGACAGAAAGAGAACCTATCATTCAATTTGTTCTCTGACCTCCACACATGTACCACACACAGACATATGCATGCACACATGCACGCGCACGTGAGCACACACACACACATAGAGAGAGAGATGAGAGAGAGAGAGAAATATAGATAGATGGGTAAACAGACAGAAAAAGGCAAGTGACAGAAAAAGCACTTCCTTTGTTGGAGAACTCTCTACCTTGCTGCTGCCAGACTTCATGGTGTGATTTCAGCCACTCAAGGTCTGGAGCATAGTGGGTGCTCACTCGGTGCTTCTGGAATTTGCACTTAGCCTGTCTTTTCTAGTTTGTCTTAGTTCAGTGGTTCTCAACCTTTCTAACGCTGCAGCTTTTTAATTCAGTTCCTCAGGTTATGAGTACCTCCGACCTTAAAATTCTTTCCATGGCTCCTTCATAACTGTAATTTGCTACTGTTATGAATCATAATGTAAATGTTTTACAAGGTCTTAGGTGACCTCTGTGAAAGGGTCATGGAACCCCAAAAGGCCCACAGGATGAGAACCCCTGTCTCTATGAAACAAGGCATTTACTTCTCTATCTCATTCACTTAACTAGAAGTTCTTTGGGATTTCACATATTTTTTTCAGTTTTTATTTCTAAAAGTAACTGGTATATATCTTAACATATCATAGGTACTTACTAAAATATAGCAAAAGGATGGTGAGGAAAGAGCCAGGACCAGGAGGGAAAAGAATAAACCCATTAAAAGGTCTTTGCATAGTGAAAAAAAATAATCATATAAAATCTCGGATTTTCAGTTGATGGCTGTAAAGCTTTTCAAGTAAAAAGAGAACATTTTCTGTTTGGAAAAGCCTTCCAAGGTTTAATAAGTTAATAAGTCATAATATTATACTATAGTTAATAAGATATATAATATAAACAAATATAATTATATAATGTAAAATATATGCTATGATATATAGTAACATATAATAAGTTAATAAGTAACATATAATAAGTATAAAACAACACAGTATGATCTATAATATAAGTATGTAGCACATTATAACTATGCAGAATAATCCTACCCTTAGATTTAAGTCAGCTTTCTGTAGCTTTAGTATTATTTGGTGAACCAAGATCAGAGTATATCAAATGGAAATAATAACTTGTAAGTTTTATCTTCTGCAATGTTCTGTGGAGCATTATTCCATCTCAGACCATTCTGCTTCATTCTGTCTTTCCTGATTATGAGATTGACTGTTATGGCATTGCAGTTTTCCTATTCAGGTAACATTTATGATCCTGAATACAGTGATACTTAATCATGAGCATAAGAATGCATGCTATCCCTGCTAATCCCAAAGTCAGCCTCTGTAGCCATCCACTGCTCTCTCTGTGTCTCTCTCTCTATCTAAATGTATCTCAATCTACTCATAATGAAATGATATTTAACAGTTGTCTTGGTAAATATTTCTCACACACACACACACCTAAATCAAAACCAAAAATATTTAAGAGACTCATTTCTTGTAAGGCAGAAAAATATTTGTTCGCTAGATGATGATGCTAATGGACATTGTGACTATGGATTATTATTTATAGAGGAGCCAGATGCAAAGTTTTCAGAGGGCTTATATGTTTGATTTGTTTAGCATTTTAGATTAGTCATTTATTGGAATGTTAAATATATAAGAGCAGTAGAGAATTCGATATTAATAAACTGCAGTGTTGCATTTCAGATCATTTACTTTTTAAACATGTAAACACACCCATAGTAGCATGATCATGATAAAAGCTGTGACCCTCTCATGAAGACTCTTGCTTCCAAAGCTAAACAATTTCTACTGATAATAAAATGACAGAAAACAAAACAAGACAGAGCTCTTAGCAGTGTTCTGGCTTCTTCAAAAGTGAAAGACATTGTGCAAAATACAAGAAGACAAAAACCTTTAATGTTTTTGATTAACATTTAGGACAGCACTTTATGAAAATAAGACTACCCATTAATACCAATAATCAGAATGTAATTTTTCCAAGAGCTTTCCCTAAAACTTTCATATAGTATATTTTAATGCATATGAATTAAATAATGTCTTTTCCTTCTGTATGTTAATATTTTACAGTCTGCAAATGTAGTATCATCAAAATGAAACAGTATTTCTATCTTGTTTAATCACACAACCACAAAAGTAAAGTTAAGTACCATTGAGAATAATTATGGCGTGCACATGTGAGTTATGTACGTTTATCATCACAAAGAATAATCAGAACTTTTCAAGATTCTCTACTGAATATGAATTGATAAGTCTAACTCAATTGTCAAAACAAACATGCACAAAGTGAAAATTAAGTCATTTACTTTTAAAGAGTTTTTAGAGCAAAAGTACAAATATTTTATTTTAGATTAGCTACATAATTTTTCTATCTTTTAAGCTGGATCACACAGAACAATTCCAATGTGTTGCACATAATAGTATGTGTGTATTTGTGTGCCAAAAAGACTCAACAACACGTAATTAGTCTGAAATCTGGTATTTCTAATTGTAGTTAAATTATTAACAATGCATAATGGATTTTAATTATAGCACATATTGTTTAGAAATGACATGGGCATATGTACTAGCTTAAATACTTTTAACTAGCATTAATGAATTGATTCAATGAGCATCCATAAAAAAGAATGTCAGGCCATCTCCATGAGTGTTCCTTGGCTGGAGTATCAGTTTCAGAAAAGACTCCTGTGCCCTTGTTTTGGATATGTTGCTGTCTTTGTGGAGCTCCTGTCCTCTTCAGGCTGCAACCCCTGTAGGGACATAGCCTATGGCAGTTCAGTGTCCAAGCAGCCTCCATAGTAATGGGAACACGAACTGTCTCTGACAGGAACTGATTGGCCTGCTCTTTGATCACATCCCCCTAAGGGGAGAGCAGCCTTACCAGACCACAGAAGAAGATAATGTAGCCACTCCTGATGAGACCTGATAGACTAGGATCAGAGGGAATGGGAGGAGGACCTCCCTTATCAGTGGACTGGGAAAGGGACATGGGTAGGGAAGAGGGAGGGTTGGATTGGGAGGGGAGGAGGGAGGGAGGTGCAGGGGGGATACAAAGTGAATAAACTGTAATTGATAAAAATAATTTTTATAAAAAGAAAAATCAGAATTAAAAAAAAAGAGTACCTCTGCTTGGGTTTTCTTGGATGAAATAATCATCTCATTAATCTTTTCATATTTTCTGTTTTTGTTTTTGTTTTTTAGAGACACGGTTTCTCTGTGTAGCCTTGGCTGTCCTGGCCTCACTTTGGAGATAAGGCTGGCCTTGAACTCACAGAGATCTGCTTGCTTCTGCCTCCTGGAGTGCTGGCACTAGAGATGTACATCATCATACCTGGCCCATTCCATTAAGCTCAATTTCAACGTTGTCCTGTTACTTATAGGGTACTGCTAGTTAATAACTCAGGAGAAGCCGACCTGCCAAGAACATGTCTTCTTAGATTAATCTGGCAACGGTAATTGATGCCTACATTCTAAGAGAATTTGAAAGGAAAATCACAGGTATTTGCTTCTCTTTCTCATTTTCTCTTTGTTTATAGAAAATAAATAATAGAAAAACTGAGCAGGAAAAAATCAAAACACTTATTCTTACAGTACATACAAAAGTAGAAGATGTAATTTTCCAAGTTTCACACCCCAGTTGGTTGCTTTGTTCTTACTGAGCCATGCTATCAGCCAAAGTTTCTGTTGTGGGCATCAACAGACATAGAATAAATGTAACATATAGTTTAGTAACAACAGAGATAGAGATGAGTTTAAGCGATGCTGGATGACAAATTAAAGTAGATAGTCCTAATCCATACCAATGTTTCTTCTAGGGATGAACAAACAACAACGACAACAAAGATAAGAAGATGTAAAAAGAAGTATTTAGGTGAAAACTCTGAAAATCTTTTAAAAGGAATTAATTCAGCTGGTACACATGTTCACATTGTTCTCCTTTGCAATTTATCTACTCATTTCAGAGACACTAATACATCAACTATAGAAGCAGCAACCATCTTATGGATATAAAAACAATAAATTAGGAAAAAAACCACCAAATAAATTAATCAATAGATTGAACCCAAAAAATTAATAGTCCATGTGCTTGGACAGTTGTACTCATACTGGATCACAACATTAGTGATCTTGTTACTTGATAACATAAATTATCATTAGTATCAATATAAACTTTAGCTATCTATCAGCTTGACTTAACTTTCTAGGTAATAAGAAAACATTAAATTATACAAAAAATTAAAAAAGCATTCTCAATATGTTTACGAAATGATTGGAAATATCTTAGAGTAACTCACACTATTACCAGTTTTAGAGGAAAAATCAAAGATAATCTGTTAATCTTGCCCCATTAACACACTGTAAAGTCTTAATTATTATTTTTTTTTCAGTAATGGCCACAGTTCACAGAATAAATTTAATGAGAGAAAAGTTTGTTAAAACCTGGTACCAAAGAGAACTGCTTCTTTCTGGAAACTGTTCCATGATCCACATGAAGATACATTACTTAAAGTTTCAGAACTGTTAACAAAAGGAGAAAATTACATGAATTAGTGCAGGAATAAAAATTTTGGAATTGACAGTAATTATATGATACAAGAACAAAGTACATAGATCTGGACAGACTGACCATGGAGAAAAGTTCTGTGAACATAGACACTAAGCTTAAGTTATAAATAAAGGTGTTTCGTGCATTATTTAAAAGGGAGTAAAATGAAAAGAATAGTTTATTCCAACACTACTCATTAATTTTATAATTTTATAGACAATGTTATATGAAGCTTATAATAAAGATTAAAATGATTGAGTCTGGAAGAGAGAGATAAGGGGTAAATGGAGAAGATTGCCAGATTGAATCAGCTTTACGAGTTGAAGCTAAGTGTGTCTTCAGGCCTCTAGGAAGAAAAGTACTGATAGCTATATACCATGCTTAACTGGATGAAAGAAGGGAGTTTCTGTTACTTGGGCAGAAAAGCCATGTTATCAGCTATGATCTAGGTATTTGTCCCTTTCAACGCTTCAAACATGTTGAAGTTTTATGCTAATGGCATATGAAGGCGGTACTAATGAGGAATAACCATGAGTTTTCATCACTGTGATGACCTTCCCCATGCTTGGGTGAATACTGTTGAAGGGACTAGAGAGTCCCAGGCTAGCATATTTGTTACGTCTCAAATGGGGTAACCTGTGCTGCCTTGAGATTCTGCAGAGTTCCCACCATCGAGCAGATTTTCCATTAGCTGTGGTCTTTTAACCCTAGACACTCCTGATTACAGAAGCACCAGCTGAACAATGCCTGGCTCCGCTTTGCCATTCATATAGTGTAGCAGAGATTAAGATACCCTCTAACACTCCAGCAGTCGATCTGTGTCTCCTTTGTTCTGGAATATATTTTATTTTTTAGTTAATGTCAAATTTGCATCTCCTCAGGGCTTTCATCTCACCAAATCAAACATAGAGATTTGTGGGGAGAGTGTCTGCGCACAGCAGACCCTGAACACCAGAAGTCACAAGGACAACACAAAGACAAATGTGTTTTTCTTTTAGGCAAAGCCCAGAAGTCTCCCTAGGGGGAGAACTGGCACCCTGCAGTAAAGGGGCAGCTGCAGAAGCCACTTGCTACAGGCTTACAGATCAAAATCATGAGTCACCCCAAGCCACCACTCTGTAACTGTCAGGACAACTTTTCATAGGACTGAGTTCCATTTAAAGAGAAATGGAAATGTACCATGCTATGTTCTGCCACTGATGTTGACAGGGAGGCTATAAAACTTGAACTTGATCTGGGTCTGGCATCTTTTGAAAGACATACAAAGTATCCGGCTATGTTTCACACTGAGCAATATAATTTACTCCGTGGGAGTCATGGAAGCAAAATTAGAAAGCAATGGAGGCTGTGGCCAGTCACAGAGGCCTTCTGTTTGATTAGTTTGCTTTTCCTTTGCTGAAATATAACCTAGGTCCTCATAACCAACTGTCTCTTCAGTGGAAATATGTTCTTGTCACTGACAAATGCATTTTCTATTCCCAAACAGAAGCTGCTAGACAGTAGTACAGCAACAAATACATAGACAAGCTAGAAACTGAAAGACATGGTTATTTCGTAGCTTTGACAATCAGTAGAACTAAAGGGAAATATGAACAAATGTATCCATAGACCTGTACGTAAGTAAAAGGTAGAAATTTTGTCCTTACCACAAAATTTACCTTAGGTAAAAAAGTTCAGACATTACTATTTTTTTCTTTTTTTAAAAGAGAGCTTTATGGCTTTGTGAAATTCCTGCATTTTGACAATAAGAAGTAAAAACTAGTTTTGTATTATACATACTTAAAGGATGTGGGTTCCTGGCCTTAGAAATGATCTTAAAAGTAAAACAAACACAGATTTTAGTTCATTGATCTCTACCATGCATTCATAAAAAGGGAAAAGCTTTTGAAAAAAATACTGATCAATGTTTCTGTCAACTGATCAAGTAAGAAACAAGTGTGTAACTCATAGCTGGGAAGCATGGAACAGGAAGTTTTTATCACTATTCTACTGGTGGAGACATGCTGAAGTTGTTGGAAGAGCCTACACTATGTCTCATAAAAATCTTAGGTCTGGTTCACTGTAGATATAATATAGTGACACATTATGAGATGAAATGATATGATGTTATATGATGAAAATGGACTTACAGCTGTTGCCTGCTTCCTTTCAATTTTTAAGCTCTGTTCCACCATAAGAGTGAGAAATGATCATGCTTAGTGAGGTATCCCAAAAGCAGAAAGACACACATGGTATATACTCACTTATATAGACCTATAAGATAGGATAAACATACTGAAATCTATACACCCAAAGAAGATAAACAAGAAAGAGGACCTGGGGTAAGGTGATCAATCCTCACTTAGAAAGACAAATGGGATGGACATTGGAAGTAAGAGAAAACAAGTAACAGGACAGAGTCCTACCACAGAGGGCACCTGACTCTACCTAGCAGTGTATGAAAGCAGATATTAAGACTCATAACCAAACCTTTGGCAGAGTGCAGGGAATCTTATGAAAGAAGGGGGAGTTAGTAAGACCTGGAGAGGACAGAAGCTCCACAAGGACCAAATATATCAGGGCACAGGGGACTTTTATGAGACTCTCTCTCCAACCAAGGACCATGTATGGATACAAACTATAACACCTGCTCAGATGTGGCCCGTGGTAGCTCAGTATCCAAGTGGGTACCCTAGTAAGGAGAACTGGGACTATTTCTGACATGAACTCAATGGCTGGCTTGTTGACTGTTCCACCCCCTCCTCCCAGCCCCCAAGGGAGGAGCAGCCTTGCTAGGCCACAGAAGAGGAAATTGCAGCCAGTCCTGAAGAGACCTGATAAACCAGGGTCAGATGGAAGGAGAGGAGGACCTCCCCTATCAGTGGATTTGGAAAGGGGCAGGGAGGAGATGAGGGAGGGATGAGGGGATAGGGAGGGAATAAGGGAGGGGACTACGGCTGGGATACAAAGTATGTAACCTGTGATTAATATAAAAGAAAAAAAAAGTAATTTCAGGTGGTTTCCCCATTGAGAGCTTTTCTACAAAATACCTGAACAAAAGTTTTCAAAAGTAGCAGACCCAGAAAAAGCAAGAAGAGCTTCCTAAACTGATGCTACAAAGAGAAACTGTGAAGGAGATAAGTTAATGAATTGTGGCAGCCCATGTGCCGGAATGCTGGGGCAGAAGCGTGTGACGTGAGAGCTAAAGGCATCCACACAGAGTCTGACTGAGGCTAATGATACATCAGTGTCAACTACTTAATTATGGCAAATATGTAAAATGATAACAACAGAAGAAAGTGGTGACAGAATTTGTGTGAACTCTCTGGGCCATTTTTCCAACTCATCTATAAATCCAAGTGTATTCTAAAATACTTTTAAATGTGAAGGTTTTTTTCTATATACTGTTATGCTCCTATTTTATGTTTAATTTTCAGCAGAGAAAAATGAGAGTAAATGGGATCTGAATGGTTTGAGAATCTGACTTGTATGATAAATGGAGGGCTAAACACCTAGACCCAAGTGTCTGATTTCCAGAAATGTAAAGATTGTCTGGCAATATGTTCCAACTGTCACTTTAACAAGGAGGTGTCCCACTGCCTCACTTCCTTTAAATGTGTGCTTAAACATTTTCCATAATGGACTCACCCTGACCACTGTGTTGATGCAACACAGTACTCTGGAGCCTGCCAACCTTGCTGCCTTCTAAGAGTTGGCACCTCTAAGATGCCACTTACTGTCTATTAGCAACATTGTAGTGGAGGCTCTAAACCACCTGAAGCCTATTTTCTTACTTAAAAAAATCATTTATTACAATTTATTTACTTCTTATCCCAGCTGTAGCCCTCAACCCTCCTCACCTCCCAATCACACTCTCCTTCCCTCTTCTCCTCCCATGGCCCTCTCCAAGTCCACTGATGGGGGGGGGGTCCTCCTCCCCCTCCGTCTGGTTCTGTTGCTCTCCTTGGGAAGCTCCCTTCCTTCCTCTCCAGGTCTTTTAACTCCTCCTTCTTTCATAAGTTTCCCTGCAATCTGCCCAAAGTTTGACTATGAGTCTCAGTACCTGCTTCAATACCCTGGTGTATAGAGTCTTTCAGAGGCCCTCTGTGGTAGGCTCCTGTCCTGTTCCCTGTTTTCTCCCTCTTCTGACGTCCATTCTTTTTGCCTTTCTTAGGCTTGATCATCTTACCCAGGGTCCTCCTTCTTGCTTAGCTTCTTTAGGTGTACAGATTTTAGTATATTATCCCTATATTATATATCTAATATCCACTTATAAGTGAGTATATACCCTGTGTATCTTCTGCTTCTAGGATGCCTCACTCAGGATGATCTTTTCTAGTTCCCACCATTTGCCTGCAAATTTCATGATTTCCTTGTTTTTAATTGCTGCATTGTATACTGTTGTGTAAATGAACCACAATTTCTGTATCCATTCCTCTGTTGAGGGACATCTGGGTTGTTTCCAGATACTGTCTATTATTAATAAAACTGCTATGAACGTGGTTGAGAAAATGTCCTTGTTGTGTACTTGAGAATATTTTGGATATATGCCTAGGAGCGGATCTAGTATAGTTGGATCTTGAGGAAGTGCTATTCCTAATTGTCTGAGAAAGCACCGTATTGAATTCCAAAGTGGTTGTACAAGTTTACAACTTTTTCTGATTGTTTTTCTCTAACATGTAAAGCAAGAACTCTCACACAAATGAATCTTTATAAATATCTGTCAAATGACTAAATATACCTTTGTCACCTGTATCATAACATCTAGGATAATAGCAGTTTTTTTTAAGTACATATTTTTTAAAGCCAAAGCAAAGTCATCACTTACTCTTTGGAGATATGCTCTCTTTTTGTACCTACTGAATATTAATTATGGCGAATATGTTTAATCAGTTCAAGGTACAGGAAATCAACAATCTTTACTGTATCAGTTTTTCACTACTTTTAATTGCTCTATGACTTTCTCCTGAATTCAGTTTTAGAATTCACTGCAGCATCATTAATTCCTTATGTTCTGTTATCTCAGTTTATCTATTGGTGTTATTCATTGAATCCATATAATGTCAAACATCTTTACATCCAAAGAACGTACATACCTTGCAAATATCCGTCTGAGCTTTTCATTTTCTAAATATTTACCAGCAGACTAGATATTTCTACAGAATTACTGAGAAACCTTTAAAGACTTCCTGATTCTCTTCTTTCATGCATAATGCTATATTTTTTCCCGACAGTTGAAATTGGAGAATATTTCTCACCAGTATGTCAGCCTTTATTATGCCAATCCGTTATTTATGTATAAAGGTTATTTATGTATTTACTTATTTATCATGTGTTTTTCTATGAGTATGTCTGTTCATCATACATGCTAGCAATAAAATTTGCATGGGAGTGGCATGAAAACATAATATTAATCAATGGAATAGATTTGAGGGCCCAGATAAAAGAGACAGCCAACTGATTTTTCACAAAGAGGCCAAAACCTACACATTAGAGAAAAGAGAGTGTCTTCAACAAATTGTGGAAGAATGAAGTTAGATTCCTTATCTGTTACTCTTCACAAAACTCAATTTCAAACAGAACAAAAACATTAGCATAATGCTTGATAGACTGAACGTTTCAGGAAAGAACATAGGGAATACACTGTAAAGTACAGACACAGAAAATGACTTTCTGAACATGTGCTTGATAATTTTGATATTAAGTCAACAATTAACAAATGAGGTTTCACAGAATGAAAATTTTGTTGTACAGCAGAGGACACCATCATTCAAGGTTAAAGGCAGCCTACAGAAAGCTATGTATATGATTACTCTCTAGAATATATAAAGAACTCAAAAACTAAACACCAAGGGAAAAAATCAGGATATAGTTTCATATGTGCAGTACTGTGCAGGCTGCCTGTGGAATTCATAAAAAGGCATTGGATTACCTGGAACTGGAGTTACAGATGGTTGTGTGCCAACATGTAGGAGCTGGTAACCAAGCCTAGTGCTTCTGCAAGACAATATTCTCTTAACTGCTGATTTTTGCACCCTACTCATCCTTACTTGATGCATGCTTATCAGTAAACTATAAATATATGCAGTTAAATAAAAGGGGTTTCTGGTCCACTGAGGCATGAAGAGTCCTAGACCCATGCACCAAAGCTCATGAGCTACCATGAATTCTACCATAATGAGTGATTCTACCATCTCAAACTGTTATACAAATCAAATCTGTCCTTCTTTAAGTTGTTCCATCTGGTATTTTGACACAGTGACCAGAAAGGACTCAAAAGACACCACGGGAATAAGATTACAGAAAGAGAACGTATGAAAACTAAAGTATTAAAGGAGAATGACATTCAATGTTCTTGAGAGAACACACGTCTTCCTTGGAAGTAGGAATGTCATTTAGGTATGCTTAGATGAGGGATAATAATAGTTGAAAAATCATGTGCAGATTACTTCCATCATCTCGTGGGGGAAGTAGGGAGACTTCCATGTATGCCTAAGAGAAGAGAAAGTTTTAAAAGGCATAAAGTATTGAAAATAATTCCTCAGCAAAAAAGCAAGGAGGCAAAGTGCAAGCCTAAGCAGCTGTAACTTTATGCCAAAACAAGAGTCAGAACTATGCCTTTCACAGGGTGTAACTCAGCCTGGAGTGAATAGACACCTACACTAATAGATGGCTAGTAGGTTAGAAAACTGCTTTAAATGCTCATAAAACTTCAAATGAGTATTTTATTTGGAAGATTTCATTGTAGTATTAATACTAACATGAAGTAGAAAGCCTAAGAACATACACACTTCAGAAGTGCAACCTGCACAGCTTGCTACATCAAGTAGTACAGGAGGACCTCACATCACCCAGGTTAGGTCCAGCTGTATCTTAGCAAAGAACAATATCACCATTTCAGATTTAGATTTATACTGTAGAGACACAGTAATAAAAATTGCATGAAAGTAGCATGAAAACAGACATATTAATGAATGAAATAGATTTGAAGTCTCAGAAAAAAGCCAGTGTTCCCACAGCCAACTGATTTTTGACAAAGAGACAAAAAGAAAGCACATTAGTGAAGAGAGAGTATCTCCAAGAAATTGTTGAGGAACGACATCCTTATCCGTCAGTCTGCCCAAAACCCAATTCTAAACAGATCAAATTCCTCAACATAACACGTGATAGCCTGGACATTTCAGAAGAAAACATAGGGAATACACTTCAAAGTATAAACATAGAAAAGAACTTTTTGAACATGTCTTCCTAATGTAGACATTAAGTCAACAACTAACAAATGGGACCTCACAGAATTAAAATTTTCATGTATAACAAAAGACATCCTCATTCAAGGTAAAAGGCAGCCTACAGAATGGGGAAAACATCTTTACCTGCTATTCATATGATTACTGTCTAGAATACAAGAACTCAAACACTAAACACCAGAAAAAAAAAGCCCAGGATATATTACATGAGAAAAATCTATTTTCAATAAAAGAAAAAAAAATGGGTAATGGAAGTTAAACAGAGAGTTCTTTCAAATTAAAGAGTGAATGACTAAAATATTTCTTAAACATTCAACATAGTTAGCCATCAAGAAAATTTAAATTAAACTCTGAGATTTCTAAATGATTAGACCCAAAACTTGTCTTCCTACAAGAGTTTGGGGGAGGGGGTTAAAAGAGGAAAGAGCC
>CM053755.1:42149525-42172961 GCA_028658305.1 Pachyuromys duprasi
CTTAATTTATTTACAGATTTATGTGATACTTCTCAGAATTATGATATGATATTTTACAGATCTAAAAAATATTCAAGAATTCATACAGAATCATAAAAGACCAGGAATAGCCAAACCAATTCTAAGGAGTCAGAACACATCTGGAGAGATCACAATACCAGCCCTTAATTAATATTACAGAGCCAAGATGACATAGGCAGGCTGGTATAAAGCAATCAGTGGAGCAAAAGAGGACTCAAATAAGTTGACAAAGCTGAGCCCTCACAATTCTTGCAAAAATAGTCTATTCAACACATAGTGTTGGTAAAACTAGATATCTATCTACAGAAGAATGAAATGAGAGGCATAGGTTTCACCTTGTACAAACATCATTTTGAAATGAATCAAAAACTTTGATTTTAAGGGCAAGTAAAAGGAAAAATGTGTATCAATGAGCTCACATGCACTTAGTGTATATTGGATATATATTTTTTTTCGGGGCATAACACAAAGGAACAAGTATTAGATAGAATATTAATACTTGAAGATAAAGTAGAGAAATTGGATCACTGAAGCAAGAGTGTGGAAAAGTTAAATACATGTAAAGACCATGTAAGGACCTTGGGTCACCATGAAAAGATCAAACCTTCAAAGTACAGGCGTGGATGAGAAATAATTCTAGGTCAATGGCATCGGCAGCAGGATCACAGGAGATAAATTTTCCAGATTAGAGAAGGAACACTCATACAGCTAAAAGAAGCATATAAAATTCATGTTTAAAGAATTTAAAGTAATGCTCACAAAGAACTACTGCTTACAGAAATATTCAAATATTGAAAACACAATGTAAAAATTGAGACTTTTCCATGAGGCAACATGCCTCATGGAGTCACATGTGCACTGCCCATTTGAGGACCCATTTTGTGTTGAAAATGTGTGCTACGGCACAAGAGCAGAGATGACTCAGAGCTCATAGATTATGAAGACTCCTAGAAGTATGTTAAAATAAACATAAATTTGAAATTTCTGAGAATGCATAGAAACGCTGATTTATTGTCTCTGAATTTCAAAAAGTAACATGTCAGGAATTTGAAAACATTGAGAAGCTTGCATTCTCCCTTCTGCCTTATAATTGTGAAGTGTAATCAACATATATATATATATATATACTTTTAAAACTAGTTAACCAAAAATAAATGCATCTTAGTGTTCAAAGTATTAGGTGAAATATTGCAACACTATCAATAGATAGAAGAAATAATTATAATAAACATTAAGAAAGAAGCAGGAAAACAAGGTAGAAAACATTTTAGACTTTATTTTTAACAAATAAAACTGTATATGATAAAAATATGTTCACTGTAAGCTAATTTGTAAAAGAGACATCGTTCTTTGCACAAACTTTACAGATCAGACTGCAGGCCAGATAGTATGCAAAGCTCCTTTGTTTATGTTTCCCACTGAGCTCTCTCCTTCCTCAATTTGCCATGTCATGCAAGCAGGTTTTTTTTTTTCCTTTGTAATCCCTCATATTTTCACTAATGTTTCTCTACCAGCATTTCTGTAGCCTGCTGGACCTCACAGTTTCTCTATTGTACTATCTGCAGATGCTTATGAGAGCCAACTGTGGTAATAGACATGATTTCTTCATTCTGAGGAGCCGCACACTCAGGGATGTGTCTTAAGTTCTTTCTTTTCAGAAGTAGCAGATTTTGAGCAGCCAAATGCTTCTGCTCAGAGGGTATTAATATCTTAGAGGAAAATAGCACAGAGTTCTACATTTGCCGCAAATGTATCTCTTGTGTGTTTAACTGTTTTATACGATCCATAATTAGAGAAATGACTTATAAACATTCTTATACAGGTCACTTAACATTCATATGATTTAGGGATTGTTTTGACGCTAAAGTAATAAATGTTGTAACCCTCCTATGGTAAAGCTATTTACTTACTTCAGAAACAAGACTTACGTTTCTAATTCTACCAAACAAAGAATTAGCAAGGGAAATGCCATGCACAACATCAACTGAGGTGCTTTCATGACATTGATTTGTTTTTAAGGTTAAGTTAAGGGAAAAATGCTGTTTAATTAGGTTGGCATGGTAACTTGTTTACTTAAATGACAGCAATTTAGTGTGCTGCATCTATATGTCAACTGCTGTTATAATTCTGCAAAACAACTCATAAACTACAAAGGAGATAACAAGAATAAAGGAACAGTGGAGGGAACTTTAAGAGCCATTGAAAGAGCGGAATTGGCAGCACAGAATGTTGGTCTCCAAACAGATCTGAGAGATACAGCTTTTGCCAACGACAATAATGTCAGATGAGAAATGCTTTTCATGGTAAAAGCATTTCTGTGTAGCTATTTAAAAAAGAAAGCACACAGAAACAAATGAAAAGAAAGCATGTAGAGTATGTATGTCAGTGTTATTTATTGGAGGCTGTTTATGAGAACTCACATACATCTACAAATTACTTAAATAAATAAAGGCTAGCAGGCATGTGTGGTCTTTATTTCAAACTGTGATTCAGATTGCTGACAATAGTGATGGTAAGTTAATTTTAAATCTAGAAGTAATATAAAGTCAACACTATTTCCAAAGATTCTAAAAAAATTTGAGCTGTGTTTCCATTTCTAAAGTTGATGTTTTGGACAGCTTTTGCTCTATCAACAAACATTGCTCTATCATGCTGACATACAAGAACAAACATTTCTTTGTAACTCGGGCTGTAAGACACTTGTGTAGGTCAGTTGAAATGCCTTGGCTGGGCACATTTGGTTCATCCTCACAGATCTTTCCCCTCCAGGGCCCTAGCTGAAGAGGTAGAATCTACGTGGTCTCTGCTAGGCTCATGGAAGTGGTTAGTCCATGAAAAAAGTCAGGGCCTAACTGTGTGAGCAGAACCATGCAGCTGCTCCTGGTTTTGGAGTCATGATTTTGTTTGTAAATTCTAATTTTGATTATATAATTATTATGACACTCATATCATAACTGTATTATTAATATATATTTAAAGATGAGCATGTTTTTGTATTTAATATATACTTAGATTTAATTATATATTTAAATACATAAATATAATATGTAATAATTATAATATATATGATAATTATAACAGGCAGACCCATAGGCTCACTGCTCAACAGGCTAGCCTAATTGACAAGTCTTGGGTCCTAGTATGACATCATATCTCAGAAAAACAAGATGAATAACTCATGTAGAACAATAGCTACATTTGACCTTTAACCTCCAGACACACGTGCACACATGTATCTCTATATCTGCACATATTCTCTCATCTTTTTTTTTTTTCTGGAGGTATTTGCAAATCTTTCTTGGTTTTCTTTCTTCTAGCCGTCCTGAAAAATAAGTTCCAACCCTGATGATTTGTCCACTGGTTTTCTTGCTGTCCAACTATTCCAATTCTTATTCCTGAGCTTCAATATACAACTAAAATGAACTTCTCTATACCTGAGCCCCAGGGCTGTCTTCCACCTGTCTTCTCTGACCTCCATTGAAATGAGTTTTTTTCTTCTGGATTAAAGATTGCCATAAGAAACTTAATGCCAATCTCAGTGTTTCCCTCACTCCTAATTTCTCTGTCGTATAATTTTTAGATCTGATGCAGAGCTATGACTTATATTTGTCTCCCTCTTCCTTGCTGTGCCCAGTCACCAAACACCACAGTTTTCTGACAGCACCACGTTTTTTTGTAGCTATCCACTCATTTTCTACCATCATCTTCATTCTGCATTACATCTTTGAGTCATCTTATGTTTATATTCTTCCACATTATCACTACTCTAGCTTTTTCTTCAACTTCAGTGTTTCCATATCAGAGCTCATAGAACTTTCTAGTTAGTTTTCTGCCACTAATCTGGTCAGACATTTATCCTGAGATGATTTTTCGCAGTATTTCCAACTCAATTTTTGAGGTTGTCTCCTAGAAGTCAATGTTATCTGAAGTTCCTGACAGAGTAGGTAACTAATCTTACTTGAGCACATTCAGGGTTTCCTACTTGCTCTCTCTTATAGAAACTCCTAGTCCCAGCTCTGCCATGTGTTACCCATGTTTTTAAAATATGCTCCCAAAAGACAGCTCTCTCAAAACTTTGCCTTAGTTTATATTTCTATGCAGCATACATTTTTGTTGGTTTTATTGTTTGTAAAGTTGTTTCTTCAATGACACACTACTAATCTTCCTTCCCCCAGGCCGAGTACTTTATGCTTATCATTCTCTGTAGCATCTAACTCAGAACTCTGTATAACTGTCCACCTCTTCTGGGAATGAGACATAACACTTAGGGCCTTTTCCATACTAGGAAAACATTCTACTACTGAGTTATATCTTTAGTCTCTGTAGAAAAGCAATGATGTTGCTTCTAGGTCTTAAATCAGAATACAATCTCTTTGATATCAGGTAGGTATGTCTTAAATGTTAAAAATGTTTTAGTCACTAGGATTTCAATAAATTTTAGTAAAATATGGCTACATTTACTCAAATACAGTTTACATAATTTCATGCCATTTCAATAGAATAATTAGTAAATAAGAACACATTCTGTCTAGAGAGCATTGAGAGATGATTTATTTTTATTTATATGAAGAGTTACAATTTTTTTGAGGAGATGGTTAATAGTAAGACCCATTTTCTCATAAAGTTAATGTATGATTATGATATTTAGGTTTAGCACATCTAGCAGATAACTCTTTTGAAACAAGTTATTTCTGAAAGTTGAAAAGTGTAGAATAAGGATTTCTCATCAGTTAATTCTCCTTAGAAGATAAATACAAAAAAGAAATGAATTACGACTTTCTGCATTATGACTTTCTCAACATCTGAATTACCTTGGTTTTTATTCTCTCAGAATAGTTACCTACCACATAATTGCCCTGCTTCATGTGAACTTGCAGAACTTTTTAAAAATAGGTCACAAATGGGTGGGTAGGTGTGAGAGTGTGGGCAGACCCACCGCTAACTTCAGTTTTTGAAACACAGACTTTAACTTCTAGCATTTGTTGTCAAACAATGATTAAATGTCTTGATTTTCAGAGACATTATCCTGTCAAAGTGATCACACTCAGTTAACAACACCCGGAAGTAATGGGATGACTGCTGTCAGAAAGGGAAGTGAAAGCATTTCTTCACCATCCAGAGTGATTGAACTTCCCACGTGTTTCATTGCAGTTGAACTTTTAAGGAGAAATGTAAGTTTTTTTCATTCTGTTGGAATTCCTTGCTATCCAACATTCCTTGCTAACAACATTTGGTTGTTACCACTGGAACTCAGCTGCACTTTTCTGTGCCTCTCAACCTCTGCTGTCTGGACAACATTACAAAGGTTACATATATTTCATTTTTCTTGACCTCTAGAAAACACTTACTTAAGTTTTCTAAGTAAATTTCTCAGTGTAGAGAGATTATAAACTTTCTCAAATACGAAGTTCTTGTCTTATTCTTTAAGGTATTTCTGAACAAAAATGAGCAAATTAATTAATTGAAATGAGGGTGTTTAAGCAGTTTCTGGCTTAGACTTTTGGAATAGCTCACCTTCATTCAAGGCAGTGTATCTTCAGATATAAGGAATCTGATTTTGCTCACTCATGTTGTAAAAGAAAATGTAAACTTAGGTCATGTTCACAAGTGATTACAAGTACAGTGATGACTCAGCTAAGTTGGTGATGAAGTCTTGGCTTAAGCTAGTATCAGTAGATACTCAAGTTTTGAATGTCCAATCTGTAGGTAAGAAATGAGGACCTCATGGACTTTTTGGTTTGAAATTCTAAAATTTTGTTAGCTCCAAATAAAATGTATTCTATGTATAGGGCCCATAGGTGGCAGTACTATGTAATAAGTAATGTGTCAACATTAAGAAAAGCATGACGTTCATATTTTAAAAATTGGGTTTCAAGTGGAAAACGAAAAAAAAAACAGGAGCAAAATGATCATGATAGATTTTATTTCATGTTATTCTAGTTGTAAGAAGTTTACTGTAAAGAGAGAGAGAGAAAAATTAAAATCTGTTTTTATATAAACTACATTGAGAAAGAGACAAATGAGTCTGCTTACTTTTATATCAACAATATACTGAAAAATAAGACACATTAAAAAATACGTATGTGAAAACTTTGGTTTTGATGCCAAAAGCTGAGATTTTAAAAAGACATTGTAGAAATGATGAACCTATTGGTAGTAAAGCTGTGGTTGTTTTAATGGCTTCCGTAGACTGATTTGTTTGATTGCTTGGTCCTCAGTGAACATGTTTGGGAAGGATTGGTAGGTGTAGCATTGCTAGAGGAGACATGGCATTGTTGCAACTGTGGCCTTATTGTAGAGGATGTATCACTAGGGAGTGGGCTCTGAGCTCTCAAAAGCCCAAGCCATATTGTTGAAGTCTTTGATCTACTTGGACTTTAGTTTTGTGCAGGGTAATAAATATGGGTGTAGTTGCATTTTTCTACATGTAGACATCTGGTTAGATCAGTACCATTTATTGAAGATGTTGTCTTCTTTCCATTGTATGGTTTTGGCTTCTTTGTCAAAAATCAAGTATCCATAGGTGTGTGGGTTTATTTCTGGGTCTTCAATTCGATTCCATTGACCCACCATTTTATTTCTATGCCAGTACCATGCCATTTTTTATTACTATTGCTCTGTAGTACAGCTTGAGATAAGGGATGGAGAAACCTCCAGATGATTGGTTGTTGTACAGGATTGATAGTAAGACCTGGAGAGAACAGGAGTTCCACAAGGTGAGCAACAGAACCAAAACATCTGGGCACAGGAGTCTTTTCTGAGACTGATACTCTAACCAAGGACCATTCATGGATATAACCTAGAATCCCTGCTCAGATGTAGCCCATGGCAGTTCAATATCCAAGAGGGTTCCCTAGTAAGGGGAATAGGGACTGTTTCTGACATGAACTCAGTGGCCAGCTCTTTGATTGCCTCCCTCTGATGGGGAAGCAGCCTTACCAGGCCACAGAGAAAGACAATATAGCCAGTTCTGATGAGACCTGATAAACTAGGGTTAGATGGAAGGGGAGGAGGACCTTCCCTATCAGTGGACTTGGAGAGGGGTATAGGAGGAGAAGAGGGAGGGAAGATGGGATTGAGAGGGGATGAGGGAGGGGACTATAGTTGGGATACAAAGTGAATAAACTGTAATTAATATAAAAAATAAAAATTAAAAAAAAACACCCAGTCATGCCCAGTGTTCCTCCCTCTTTGCATTGCCTATGGATCAGTTACTGCTCCAATGCCATCTCTTTCTGTTTCTGCTCTGATAACAGTGGACTATTCCTCTAAAACTGTAAGCAAGACTCCAGTTAAATGCTTGCTTTTTAAAAAGCCGCAGTCATGATGTCTAATCACAACAATAGAACAGAGACTAAGACAGAAGTAAAACAAGTCAGACTGAATCAGCATTGGACTATACAGTGAAGGTAATTTTTTTTAGGCAATATTACCAGTCAAGGTACAACATGAGCTAAAGAAAAAATTGCCATACACACTCTTATTTCTATGCAGAATACAGTTTGTTCAGTCACTTTGCTAAAGGTATGTATCAGCGGTCGTAGTTTTCTGGTAGAATTTTTGGAGTCACTTATATATACTATCATATCATTTGCAAATAGCGATACTTTGACTTCTTTCCAGTTTTACCACCTTGATTTCCTTTAGTTGTCTTATTTCTTTGGCTAGGCTTCAAGTACTATATTGAAGAGATATGGTGAGAATGAGAAGTCTTGTCTTGTCCCTGATTTTAATGAGACTGCTTTAAGTTTTTCTTTGTTTAATTTGATGTTGGTTATTTGCTTGCTGTATACTGCCTGCATTTGGTTGTGTTTAGGTGTGTGTCCTGGATCCCTGATCCCTTCATGACTTTAAACATGAAAGGGTGTTGGGTTTTGTCAAAAGCTTTTTCATCGTCTAATGACATGATCATGTGGTTTTATCTTTCAGTTTGTTTATATGATAGATTGCAATGATGGATTTTCATATGTTGAACTATGTCTGCATCTCTGGGATGAAGCCTACTTGATCATGGTGGATGATATTTTTGTCATGTTCTTTTCAGTTTGCAAGCATTTTATTGAGCATTTTGTGTCAATGTTCATAAGGGAAATTGGTCTGAAAATTTCTTTTTTGTTGGGTTTTTACGTGGTTTAGTCATAGGGTAACTATGGCCTTATAGAATAAGTTTGTTAAAGGTCCTTCTGTTTCTATTTTGTGGAATAGTTTGGTCTTAGCTCTTAGAAAGTCTGGTAGAATACTGCACTGAAGCCATGTGGCCCTGGGCTTTTTGTTGTTGTTGTTTGGGAGACTTTTGAAGACTACTTCTATTTTCTTATGGGTTATAGGTCTATTTAAATTGTTTACCTGATCTTAATTTAATGTTGGTAAATGGTATCTATCAAGAAAACCATCCATTTTATTTAGATTTTCAAACTTTTGTGGTGTATAGGCTTTTGATGTAAAAACTTATGATTGGTTGGATTTCCTTGTCTGTTGTTATATTTTCCTTTTCATTTCTAATTTTGTTAATTTGGATACTCACCCTCTAACTTTTAGTTATTTTGGCTAAGGGTTCGTCTATCTTGTTGATTTTCTCAAAGAACCAGCTCTTGGTTTTGTTGATTCTTTGTATTGTTCTTTTGTTTCTAAGTTATTGATTTCAGCTCTCAGTTTAGTTATTTCCTGCCATCAAGTCTTCTTTGGTGTTTGCTTCTTTTTGTTTTAAAGCTTTCAGAAGAGTTGTTAAGTTTCTAGTGATTTCTTCAGTTTCTTTATGAAGGCACTTAGTACTATGAACTTCCCTGTTAGCACTGCTTTCATTGTGTCCCATAAGTGTAGGAATGTTGTGACTTCATTTTCATTTTATTATAGAAAGTCTTTAATTTATTTTTCTTTATTTTATCCCTGACCTAGTGGTCATTGAGTAGAGAGTTGTTCAATTTCCATGAGTTTATAGGCTTTCTGTTGTTTCTGTTGTTGTTGAGTTCCAGCTTTAATCCATGGTGGTCTGATACAGGGGTTATTTCAGTCTTTCTGTATCTGTTAAGGCTTGCTTTGTGAAAGAGTGTATGGTAAATTTTGGAGAAGGATTCAGGTGGTGCTGAGAAGAAAGTATATTCTTTTGTGTTTGGGTGAAATGTTCTGTAAATATCTGTCAGGTCCATTTGATTCGTGAAGTCTGTGAGTTTCATTATTTCTCTATGTAGTTTCTGTCTAGTTGACCTACCCATTGGTGAAAGTGGGGTGTTGAAGGTTCCCATTATTAATGTATAGATTTTTTAATACATTTATTTATTTTTATATCAATCACAGGTTAGGTTTTTGCATCCCATGCGTAGCCCCCTCCCTCATTCCCTCCCATCCTCCCCAACCCTCCCTCAACTCCTCCCCACCCCCTCCAAGTCCACCAATGGGAGAGGATCTCCTCCCCTTCCATCTGACTCCAGATCATCTTGTCTCCTCAGGGCTGGCTGCAATGCCCTCCCCTAGGATCTAGCTAGGCTGTTACTTGTGATTTAAGCTTTAGTAATGTTTCTTTTATGAATGTGGGTACCTTTGTATTTGGGCCATAGATGTCCAGAATTGAGATGCCATCTTGGTGGATTTTTCCTTTGATCAGTATGTAGTGTCCTTCTCCATCTCTTTTGATTACTCTTTTGATTACTTTTACTTGAAAGTATATTTAGCAGATATTAGAATAGCCACTTCTGTTTGTTTCTTAGGTCCATTTGCTTGGAATACCTTTTTCCTGCCCTTTACTCTGAGATAATGTCTATCTTTGTTGCTGAGATGTTTCTTGTATGAAGAAGAATGATGGGTATTATGTTCATACTCACTCTGTTATGCTGTGTCCTTTTATTGGGTGAATTGAGTCCATTGATGTTGAAAAATATTAATTACCAATGATTATTGATTCCTATATATTTTTAATACTTTTTTATTTTAATTTTTATTAATTATACTTTATTCTCTTTGCATCCCCCCATAAACCCTTCCCTCCTCCCCTCTCAAGCCCACCTCCCTTCCTCCTTCTCCACACATACCCCTCAACTCCTCCCCAAGTCCACTGATAGGGGAGGTCTTCCTCTCCTTCCTTCTGATCCTAGTCTATCAGGTCTCATCAGAAGTGGCTGTATTGTCTTCCTCTGTGGCCTGGTAAGGCTGCTCCCCCATCAGGGTGAGGTGATCAAAGAGCAGGCCAATCAGTTTTGATATTAGTGTTGGTAATGTGAGTGTGTATGCTTCTTTTTTGTTGTTATTTTTTGATAGTGTGAAGTTGTTTCCTGTGTTCTCTAAGCTTAGTTACCCTTCTTGTACTGGAATTTTCTTTCTTGTATCCTCTGTAACCCTGAGTTAGTGGAAAGATAATGTTTGAATTTGATTTTATCATGGAATATCTTGTTTTCTTCATCTACGGTGATTGAAAGTTTTCCTGGGCATCTGTGGTCTTTTAGGATTTACAGAATGTTTGTTCAGGCCCTTCTGGCTGTTGAGAAGTCTGATGTAATTTTAATAATTTTAATGAAGGTCTGCCTTCATATGTTACTTGGTCCCTATCCCTTGTAGCATTTACCATATATTCTTTGCTCTGTACATTTAGTGTTTTTATTATTATATGGCAGGAGGATTTCCTTTTTCAGTCCAACTTATTTGGTGTTTTGGCGGCTTCTTGTACATTTATAGACATCTCTTTCTTTAGGTTAGGGTAATTTTCTTCTATGATTTTGTTGAAGGTATTTTCTAGGTCTTGGCGCTGGGATTCTTCTCCTTTTTCTATTCCTATTATTCTTAAGTTTGATATTTTCATAGTGTCCCAGATTTCTTGGAAGTTTTGTATCAGAAACTAATCAAGTTTAGCATTTTTCTTTGACCAATGTATCAGTGTCTTTTATTGTATCTTTTATGCCTGAGATTCTCTCTTCTATCTCTTGTAGTCTGTTGATGATACTTGTGTCTGTTGCTCCTGTTTTCTTTCCTAGGTTTTCCATTTCCAGGATTGTCTCACATTGTGTTTTCTTTATTGCATATTTTAATTTTTAAAAATAAAATTGATATTCTTACTTCTATTTGATGTACACCTTTTCCGTATTACTATGGTAAACTTTTAGTATCTCCACAAAGAATTTTAATTTAATTTAATTTTGAATCTTAATATATATTGAAGTACTATTCCAACTGGGAAAGTGTGCCTTGCATGAGATTGCACTTATCTAAATTTAACCACATAAAATGTCTTGATAACACACAGATACACACATACATACACACATACATACATGTATACATTCACATACACTCATACAAACATATACTAAATTAATAGAGAAAACACTACTAAGAGAGAAGGCAATTACAAAGTGAATAAACTGTAATTAATATTAAAAATAAAAATAAAAATTAAAAAGATAAAGCAATTAAATTTGCACACTGCTGCATTGTTTTTATTTTTCCTTTCTTCCTTCTTTTTCTTTTCATCTTGAAACAGAATCTCCGTACATGACCCTGACTGTTCTAGATCTCATATAGACCAGGAAGGCCTCAAACTCACAGAGAGCCACCTGTCTCTTCCCTGCTGAAATGAAAAGTATGTGCCACCATGGCTGTCCTTTAAATGGACTTTTCAATCCTACAAATCTTGATAGCATATCTACAACATTTCTCTTTGTCAGAAGTTATAACCTGGTCTTTGGAAAACCTGGTCATGTTCGTACAGTAATGATTATGTAGATGTAAACTTCACTCTTCTTTTCTCTTGGATTATCACTTTTTATTAGAACTGATGTTTAAATATAATGACACAAATTCAAATATTATATCATTGGTAGAACAGCAGTAGTTAAAGTATGTCAACTTGACTTTTCAAGCCTGGTGATGGATATCCTACCTGCCCCTCATATCACTTTTGAAGACAAGGGTAGAGCATTTTCCTTCTGTGAAAGTTATTTAATTGGTGCAAAAATCATTGCTTAGGAATATTTGAAGTTCTAAAAGTAACTATGACAGAGTGAATGTAATTTGCCTCTAATCATTCGAGGACCACTGCTCCTTATTTCTGCTCTTTCAGGTCCATAATGTTTAGCACTGTGGTTCTGCATAATAGTGCAGGGAATAGTAAATAAGTGAACATCAAGTTAGGGCTGAAGTCATCATTATTCTCCTTTTTCATTTACTGTGGATTTACCTGTAAAACAAAAGACATAGTCTTAGTAGTAATTCCTTGTCTTAGCTTTGGTTGCCAGGTTCAGGAAGGCCCTCATTGAGATATATGACTGCCTTGTAAGGTAGAGTGGAATAAGAGGTCAGGTATAGATGTAACGATGTGGTAGATATCATTTATTTTAAGACTGTAACATTTGTTGAGAATTACTGATCAGGAATAAATGCTGCAAAGCATTGCTCAGTGTCCACCAACTATTGGTGTTTGGACAGTTATTCAAAGGCTGGAGGTCTCCTCTTTATTCTTGAGGTATTTTATGCAGTGTAGCACACGTAGCGTGTTCAGGACCCAGGCGTTTAGGCAAGTATGGAGGACTGTGGGATTCATACCAGAGAAGGACAGAAATATAGAAAAATAAGAGAAGTTTGGGCACACCAGGAGGCAAAGCTTTTTCCTGTGTGACCTACTTTTAGCTGGAGCACATCACTAACTTACCTTTTACTGAGTTCATGAGTTTTGTCCTCCTCTCACTTTTGTCCATGACTCTGCTGCCCTTTCGAAGAACAAAACACCTAAATTATTTTTTTTGTTTGTTGTCTTCAATTTCTCTTGTTCTATTCTTGATCTTGCTGAAAGAAACTTTTGTCCTAAGTGCTCCAATAAAACACATCAACAACTTTTATGTTGATGAAGACATCTCTCTAACTTGATTGTCTTTGACCTACTAGCAGCCCTTTGCATGTTTCTTTCTTTTTTATTTTTAAAAATTTTGTTTTTTGTGGATTTCATACATAAAATTGTATAAATATTATTTCTATCTGTCCCTCTCCTCCCACCAACCTATCATGTGCCACCCAACTTCAATTCATATTCATGACTCCTTTAAAAAATTATGGTTGTTTTACACACTCACATATACACACACAGAGCTTGAGTGACAGACAGAGAGAGACACAGAGAGAGCAAGAATGAGAAGAACAGCAAGAGAGAGACAGAGACAGAGACGAAGGACAGACAGACAGGCAGACACCACTTCCTCAGTCTATTTAGTGTTATTGTTTGGGCTGACTACTTTGAGTTTAACCACCAATCAGATTATTGGAGAAAACTGCTTCTCTCTCAGAAGTCATTAAATGACTATAGCTCTTCATCTAAGGGTGATGATAAGAGATTTTCTCCACCTACATTGGAATATCATGCAAGTCTTGTTTAGGCAGCCATATTGTTGTTCATGGGTGTAATTTTCCATTTGTAAATAAGTGGCACTATCTTGTAGCTGATGTTCTGTGGCTCTTACAATCTTTTTACCATCTCTTTTTCTGATTGCTCCTGAGCCTTAGGTGTAGGGGTTGTGTTGTAGATGTATCAGTTCAAACTAGGCACCCTAGAGTAGTCATTTACTCTCTGCATTTTGAATAGTTGTGTATTTCTGCAGTACTCTCTATCTGCCTCAGAAAGTTGTTTGCTTACCTTTGGGGTAGGAATGGGGTGAATGTCATGGAGAGAATGGGGGATAGTGACACTTATCTGTGGGTATAATCATGAGCATACACAATGCAGTTAGACATTATATTGGCTTAGGGAAGTGGCAGTGGTAGATTCTCTTCTAGAGCCCATGACCTCACCAGCCATGGGAAGCACACTTCTAATTTTGAAATTCTTTCCATACTTGTTTTTCAAGATAACCTTTCTTCATGCTCTTTCTACCTCACCAGCAACGCTCAATTGATTTTTTTCTTCCTAAGTTCACCCTATTCATTTTACAGCCTTCAGACATCTTGATTTCCCCAACTCCCATATTTAACTTTAAAATGCCTCCAGCATCTTGTTTACATTCAGATGTATATTTCTGGTCTTGACTCCTTCCCAAGTTTCTGAACTCCAATTGCGCATTCAACATTTCCACTTGTCTGAGGAGCCATTTAACATTCGATATGCTGAAAAGAAACAGCTGGTTTTCTTCCCAATTTTGTTATTTCCCAGTTCTCCTAATCTTGCTAACTGCTAAATCATTTTTACATTTTCTCTAATCAAGATTGTTGGGGTACTTAAAAAAAACTTTCTGGATCCCATACCTCTGCTTGTTTTAAAAACTGTGCCCTTTCTGTTTCCTCCCCAAAGATTCCCTTGCCTCAGATATCTGCATGCTTAGCTCTAATGTTCCATTTATGACTGCATCCAAGCAGAAAATGACAACTCTGGCATTGTCCTTTCTTTTTCCCCAAGTGCCAGAATTATTCATCTCTCTGTCACTGTCTGTCTCCATTGGGAAACAAATGTCATGCAAACAGGTGTGTTTTTCTTCACCATTTTGTCCATGTTGCAACAGTATTTGGCCCATATTACTCTTGACATTATCTGATAATATTTATTGTCTGAATTTATTTATTAACTCAGGGTTAAGTACAGGGATGAATTAGCAACTACAGTGTGAGTAATTATTTGGAATAAAGAATAGGGAGGGAGCTACAGGGGGATACAAAGTGAATAAACTGTAATTAATAAAAATAAAAATAAATTTAAAAAGAATATTCCAAATAAGCTGAATGTAATATAAAGACATACTAGTAAAAGCCATCAAGCTATGACTATCACTATATCACAAATAAGAAATCAGACAGAAGTGGCTGCTGATAACTTCTTTTGCCTTCCTACCCTCTCATACAGTTAGTACCCTCTCCACCTTTTTCTTTTTCTTTCCCAGTCCCTGTTTCATCAGCAGGGTCTGAATTTTTGGTTATATCTATACTTAAAATAAAAATGTACTTAATAATTTTTAAACTTCTTAATACAATCAACCACATGAAATGTTTAGTTGCCCTCTTAATTTTGTTAACTTATCTCTTAACTTGAATACACTGTAAGGCACAAGGTGAGGGCCAATTAATGTACATTTTATTTAAGACTTTCCTACATACTAGCTTCAGAATACACCAGAGAAGCATCACGATTTTAAACATTGACAAAAAAAAATACAGAAGGGAAAAAGGAAGTTGGATGAAGGAAGAGAGCGGATGTGGGAGGACTTTGGAGACTGTTTTACAAACCCATGCTATAGAACAAGGTGGACAAACTACAGCAGGTGAGCTAAGTCCAGCCCACTGCCTGATTTGACAATAACACTTCACTGGAATGTACTCATCCCGTTTATTTGTGCACTGTCTGAGGCTACCTCTGTGCTACAAAAGCAGAGCTGAGCAGCTGTGACGGAGTGAGAATTACCTGCAAGATGAAATTGTTTCCTATCTGTTTCTTACATCCCTTTTAAAAATCATATATGCTCATACTTCATGCTTCAAGCCTCTTCAGCTGTGAGTTCAAACCATAGTTTTTGCTAAAGCATTCCTAATATTTAAGACCACAAAGAAATATCTGATGGAAGAGCCCCGAATAAAGTTTCCACTAAACGTCATGGACAAATTCTACAACAGTATTTATTAAATCTTCCCTCCACATGGCCTGGAGTAATTACACCATAGGCCAATGCTCTAATTCAGCAAGTTCCACAGGGAGTCACTGAGTGTGAAATCTTGGGTAAGCGTCTCTGTTCAAACGACAGGACCATCTTTAGATTCTTCTTCCATTATGAGAGGCTTATGAACATTTCATGTTCTTAAAATTTGTCTCATCATAAGAAAATCACTCTACTTTTTTTCTTTATTTTATTGGGAAGACCCTGAAAACTACATTATGGGATACAGCACCACATTTCCAGGGGTATGGATGCGTTGAAGGGAATGGTTCGTTTGTAGGCAGTGAAAGCTTGCACACATTTAGGACGGAATGAAAAAAGATTGGTGACAAAAATGTGGTCAGGTTTTAAAGGAACTCTAAGCAAGTTTGCTTTATCAGTTTGGATAGGATCCCTTCCAGAATTTTCAAATTTAATGGCCCCTTTACTTCTTTTAATGAAGAAAATAAACTATTTTAAAAAGCAAAGAATGAGTCTACCGTGCTTTGCCCTGTCCCAAAGCAACCCTAAACAGATGCTCTTGCCCACCACAGTGTGGTGTGGGCCTAATACCTTGTTCCTAGTACGTTCCTCCGCATCCCACTGCCCCCACCTTTCTCCCACCGCCTCCTTCAAGTTCATGGCTGTCTCCCCTCAAGGTCAGGATTCTCTGATTCCTGCCTGCCTCCTTTTCCTGCAGTGTTTTTAGCGCAAACACATGCTCTGTCTGTCAGGTACAGTGTAAAAATGACTTTTCTGGAAGGCATGGAGATTTCTGGGCACCAGCCACTCACGGAGCGAGCATTATAAGCAGATGGCCCCATTACCAGTTCCAGCACGAGCCAGAGAAAAGCAGTTCTTTACAGGATGTGGCAGTTCCGGTCCTTCAATCTTTTTCTCTCTGTGTGGGGCTCAGTTGTCAGGCTTGGTACAAAACAGCTTCTTTGGAGTTTCCAATTTTACATCCCCACCCCCTCCTCACTCAGATACTACTCAGCACGAAATAATACAAATAAAAAATTTCCTCTAGTTTCTTCTTCTTCTTCTTCTTCTTCTTCTTCTTCTTCTTCTTCTTCTTCTTCTTCTTCTTCTTCTTCTTCTTCTTCTTCTTCTTCTTCTTCTTCTTCTTCTTCTTCTTCTTCTTCTTCTTCTTTATGGCTGGGTGCTTTTTACTTGCTGAGTTTCTTTTCCATTTTGAGATGCCCTTCCCCCTTGCACTCTTTCTCAGTTCTTCAGTCTTAGCTAGATGATCTGACTTTCATTTTCTGTAGCACGTTTTTGCAGTCACCATTCCTGACTGCAATCCAATCATGTGAGTATTTCTCCGTCTAACTTTCCACTGCCTGTCAAACTGTTATAAAATCAGTTCGTCATCACCTCTGGGGTTCTACAGAAAAATGCGGTTATAAGATAATTCCTGATAAAGCCAGAATAGGGTCGGGGGTAAGAATAACTTACATTAGTATTTGAGAACATAAGCCGATGGGGAGAAAGAAATAATAAAAGAGTGGGAAGGGAGAGCCCGAAGGCCTAAACTTAGGGGTCTCTCAACTGCACTCTGAAGCACATGCAGGACGGCAGAGCTGCAGGCTTGTCTTAAAGGGCGGGACAGTCTCGTTTGTCTTGTTTTTTTGACTCCTTGTAGGAAGGAGTTCCTGATGGTCAGCTTCTAACCGATCTAACTCTTGTGGTAATTGTCCTGTACCCACCGACGGATTTGAGGCTTGCTGAGGCATGGAACATGGTTTACCGAAGTACACCTCCTATAGAATATGGAGCAGGGCTGGGACAGTCTTGTGCGTTTCATCGCTTTGATTCATTCGGGGACTTTCAGTGGGGATAAACTGGTTTCAAATTGCGCCTCTAGTCTATTTTCCCAAGTTACAGTTCAACAGAAAATAAAAACCCATATAGTCCCCTAAATAGTCTAAATGAACTAGCTGAATTCGATTTACTCTTGTCTTCTGTTGAATCAAGTCACTACTGGATACCAGTAGAGACAATATAAATGATCGTCACAGTTACTTTAGAAGATAGTTTGCTGAGGATTGTGGGAGACCTGATACTGCTTAGATAGTGAATTACAAGGCCTTATGATAATTCACAAAATTCTCCATGATGCGGTATCAGTTTATATCTATTTCATCACATGCCAGTACCCATTCTCCCCCATAATTCAACCAAATGTAGTTTCTTATCAGTCTTTACCACATTATGCTATTTAACAACTCAATGATTTCCTTACTATTGCTGTCTTTCATTTTAAAAGTGAACTTTAAATTAAAGAACATACAAAAATGCATGTTCAGTTCAACGACTTTTTAAAAGTCCCGTTACATTTTTAGAATGCTCTTTCATGCGCTTCTCAAAGTTGCACATTGCCATCTATTCATTAGTGTCAAACTCAAATGTTATCACACTGTGTCTGTATAAAGGTCTCAGAGGGAGTTAATTTTTCACCCCTCATTTGAGTGCCTTGGGTGTACAGTAACATTAAGGTAAGGAGAAAGAAACTAGTTTGGTTAGGAGAAAGTTGGGGAATATAACAAATATCAGTTGAGACAAATAAGTAAGAAGTGTGTCTAGAGAGACCTGGTTGATATCTAGCTGTACTGGATCTATATGCTCAGGAGACTAGCCAGGAATGAACATATTGATCTCTGTGTTTCTGCTTAAAGATAGTGGACAAGACTTCTTAGTTGGAAAAATATTAAGTAAGATTGTTAGATAACAGAATATTTAAGAAGCCAAAGATGGAACAGTCACCAATGGAGATGGGCAAGAACAAATAGAGAGGTGTTAGGAGACCCAGAGAATTTAATCCCAGCGCTTGCACCATGGCTAAGGAGATAGCATGTGGAGGAGGAAGTGATTAGTATTTAATGTTACAAGCAGCAAAGGGATGAAGATCAATGAGGGAAGAAGAGCTTTGGTCGATAGAAAAAATGTGGGAGAAATTTTTGGAGAGAAAGCTTGAAAGATATCTGAAGGCAATAGAGGGAGTTCCCTTTTAGGATTACAGTGTCAAAGGCAGGCCCCCTGTGTACCTTCTGTTGGAAAAGAGAGATAGAATTTTTTTTCCTAGAACGGATGAAAGATTGGAGAGACAGCTTTGACTTTTTATCCTGCATTGGGTGAAGGACATTCATTACAGCATCATAATGGATTTCTTCCCGGCATATTTTGTTTGAAGAGAGAACTCTATTATGTGACTATAATAATGGAAAAATACAACTTCTGAGCAATCCCGTCAATAACTCTTTGGGGACAAAGCTGACCAAATACATTATTACAGCCTACAACATAGCATGAAAATGGACTCCACCAGACTGTACAGAAAGAAGAAATTACTACCTTGTTCTCTCTAAACAAATGCTATTCTTTATTATATCTTAAGATTTATACTTTTCAAACAAAAAGTTTATTTTACAGGCATTAAATTACTCATTGTTAGTTATCTAGTGAGAAAAAAAGACTAACAAACATGCAAGGAAAATAAAGTACAAGAATATAGGAGTTCTTCAATATTCGGTTTTGGAATATTAAGACCTCTAGGTTAAAACTGAGGTAGTGATGGCATTATGGCTGGTGTTCAGAAAAAGATCTCAAGACATTGAGAGATCTTTTTGATTCCTCTTTCTATATATATGCTGAAATTTCTGTCTGCCCAAGCGTGGGAATTCAACCAATGATTCATTCAAGGGAATTCAAGTTTTGAAAAGAGGACCTGAAGAATGTATTTCAGATCTACAAAACCAGTTTTTATCAAAAGAAAAAGCAGAAGGCATGGGGATGGCTCAGTGATTAAGAGCACTTCCGAGGTAAGCATGAGGATTCAGGTTCTAATCCCCAGCACACTCATAAAAAGCAACCTATGGCTATGTGTGCCTATAACCACATCCCTGGAGGTCAGATACAGGCAGATCTTTGGAGATTACTGGCCATCCAATCTTGCCAAAAGATTGAGCTTCCAGGTCAATGAGAGACCATGTGTCAAGGCAATAAGGCAGGGATTGATAAAGGAAAACTCAAGATGTTTGTTCTCCTCTGACCTGCACACGTGCACTCATAGGATAACACACACACACACACACAAACTTGTGTGTATGCACCACATACACATGAACACACACATACACACATGCACAAATAGAGCAACAGCTGATAACAAAGTATGGCTTTTTTTTTTTCTGAAAGTCTATGTGGGAAACTAAAGTTCAAGTCAGAAGATTGCCTAAGTAGTGTATGATCTTGTCTCTTAACCATTGACCTTTGTCTAGACACTGAAATAGACACATTGACTGTAATTCTGTATTAACTTTCTGTTTTTAAGCCTAGTTTGAAATCCTGATTCATTTCATGGTGTATCTTCACTCCAAAGCAAATCTTCATCTGTTCCTTTTTCAGTGACATTCTTCTCCTCCTCCTTCTCCTCCTCATTATTTACAATTTATTCACTTTGTATACCAGTTGTAGCCTCTTCCCTCACCTCCTCCCTTTTCCACCCACCCTCCCTCTCTCACCCTTCCTATCCCTCTTCCCTAGTCCTTTGATAGGGGAAGTCCTCCTCCCCTACTGTCTGACCCTAGCCTATCAGGTCCAATCAAGGCTGCCTGGGTCCTCTTCCTCTGTGGGCTGGCTAGGTTGCTCCACCACACAGAAGTGATCAGGGAGCAGGCAGCAGAGTTCATGCTAGAGAATGTCTCTTCTCTATTTACTAGGGAACCCACATGGAGACTGGGCTGTCTATGGGCTACATCTGAACATGGGTTCTAGCAGTCCTCCCTGGGTCCAGCTTTTTTTCTTTTTTCTTTTTCTCTTTCTTTTCTTTCTTTCTTTCTTTCTTTCTTTCTTTCTTTCTTTCTTTCTTTCTTTCTTTCTTTCTTTCGTTCTTTCTTTCTTTCTTTCTTTGCTTTATTGGTCTCCTTGTGGGGCTCCTATCTCCTCCAGGTCCTTCTATATCCCCTTCTTCCATAAGACCTCCTGAGCTCTATCCAAAGTTTGGTTGTGAGTCTCTGCATCTGCTTGGATTCCCTGCTAGGTGGAGTCTTTTAGAGGAGATTTGTGGTAGTCTCACATCCTGTTCCTTCTCTTCTCTTCTCTTCTCTTCTCTTCTCTTCTCTTCTCTTCTCTTCTCTTCTCTTCTCTTCTCTTCTCTCTTCTGCTTCTGGTGTCTATTCTGTTTTTCCTTCTGAATGAGAATTAAGCATCATCCCTAGGCTTCTCATTGTTGTTTAGTTTCTTTTTGTCTGTAGATTTTAGCAAAAGACATGGTCAAAAGAACAAAACAACAGCCTACACACTGGGAACAGATCTTCAACAATCCTACATTTGACAGAGGGCTAATATCCAGAATAGATAGAGAACTCCAAAAATTGAACACCAACAAACAAATAATCTAATTAAAAAGAGAGTACAGAGATAAATATAGAATTCTCAACAGAGGAATCTCGAATGGCAGAGAAGCTCTTAAAGCAACACTCAACGTCCTTAATCATCAGGGAAATGCAAATAAAACAACTATGAGATTCCACCTTACACCCATCACAATTGCTAAGATAAAAAACTCAAGCGACAACATATGCCAGAGAGGATGTGGAGAAAGGGGAATCCTCCTCCATAGCTGGTGGGAGTGTAAATTTGTACAACCACTTTGGAAATCAATCTGGTGCTCTCTCAGAAAACTGGGAATAGTGCTACCTCATGATCCAGCTATACCAATCCTGGGTGTATATTTGAAATGTGCTCAACCATACGACAACGACATTTGCTGAATTATGTTCACAGCAGCTTTATTCATAATAGCCTGAAGCTGGAAACAACCTAGTTGTATCTCAACTGAAGAATGCACACAGAAATTGTGGTACATTTAGACAATGGAATACTACTCAGCAATTAAAAACAAGGAAACAGGACAGGAGTCTACCACCGACGACCTCTGAAAGACTCTTCACAGCAGTGTATCAAAGCAGATGCTTAGACTCATAACCAAACACTGGGCAGAGTGAGGGAATTTTATGAAAGAAAGGGGAGATAGTAAGACATGGAGAGGACAGGAACTCCACAAGGAGAGCAACAGTAACAAAATATCTGGGCACAGGGGTCTTTTCTGAAACTGATACTCCAACAAAGGACCATTCATGGATATTAACTAGAACCCCTGCTCAGATGTAGCCCATGGCAGCTCAGTATCCAAGTGAGTTCCCTAGTAATGGGAACAGGGACTGTTTCTGACATGAACTCAGTGGCTGGCTCTTTGACCATCTCTCCCTGAGTGGGGAGCAACCTTGCCAGGCCGCAGAGGAGGACAATGCAGCCAGTCCTGATGAGACCTGATAAGGTAGGGTCAGATGGAAGGGAAGGAGGACCTCCCCTATCAGTGGACTTGGAGAGTGGCTTGGGAGGAGAGGAGGGAAGGAATGAGGGAGGTTGGCTACAGCTGGGATACAAATTGAATAAACTGTAATTAATATAAAAATTTAAAAATTGTCAAACAAAAAACAACAACAAGGAAATCATGAAATTTGCAGGCAAATGGGTGGAACTAGAAAAGATCATCCTGAGTGAGGCAACCCAGAAGCAGAGAGATATGCATGGAATATACTCACCTATAAGAGGATATCAGCCATGTAATATAGGATCTTCATGTGTTTGAATACATTTGAAGACCCCTAGATTTCCAGACTTTAAATCTGAAGTCAGAGCTATATAATATAAACCATTATTTTTCATTGTGTTAGCAAAACTTATCTTTCAGTGAAGTGGCAGTTAGATTAGGTAGCCCTGGCTTTCTTGAGGCCAGGAAATGCTAGTATATTGTGGTTCATTAACTGTCTAAAGCATGGAAGTTTTGATTACAGTGTCTTTTGCTTTACAGAAGCTTTTCAGATTCATGATGTCCCGTTTATCTATTGTTGATCTTAGAGCCTGTGCTGTTGGTGTTCTGTTCAGGAAGTAGTCTCCTGTGCCAATAAGTTCTAGGGTCTTCTCCACCTTTTTTTTCTAAACGATTTAGTGTATCTGGTTTTATGTTGAGGTCTTTGATCCACTTGGACTTTAGTTTTGTGCAGGGTGATAAATATAGATCTGTTTACATTTTTCTGCATGTAGACATCCAGTTGGATCACCACCATGTGTTGAAGATGCTGTTTTTTTTTCCATTGAATGGTTTTGGCTTCTTTATCAAAAATCAAGTTTCCATAGGTGTGTGGGTTCATTTCTGGATCTTCTATTAGGTTCCATTGATCCACTATTCTGTTTCTATGCCAATACCATGCAGTTTTTATTACTATTGCTCTGTAGTACAGCTTGAGGTCAGGGATGGAGATACCTCCATATGATCTGTTGTTTTACAGGATCATTTTGGAGGGTCTGGGATTTTTGTTTCTCCATATGAAGTTGAGAACTTTTCTTTCAAGGTTTGTAAAGAATTGTGTTGGTATTTTGATGGGAATTGCATTGAATCTGTAGATTGCCTTTGGCAGAATGGCCATTTTCACTGTGTTAATCCTACCAATACATGAGCATGGGAGGTCTTTCCATCTTCTGATATCTTCTTCAATTTCTTTCTTCAGAGATTTGAAGTTTTCTGAAACAGGTCTTTCACTTGCTTGGTTAGAGTCACCCCAAGGTACTTTATGTTCTTAGTGGCTATTGTGAAGGGTGTTGTCACCAACCCTACAGCTGACAGAGGGCTAATATCCAGTATATAGAAAGAACTCAAGAAGTTAAAAAGCAAAAAATCAAGTAATCCAATTAAAAAAATGGGGTATGGAGTTAAACAGAGAACTCTCTGTAGAGGATTGTAGAATGGCAGAAAAACACC
>CM053755.1:42173461-42219684 GCA_028658305.1 Pachyuromys duprasi
GTTTTGAGAGTTGCTGAATAGGAAGAAAGAGAAACGGTCGGAGGAAGAGAGAGCTGTGGGTTTAGGTTGACAGAGGAGAAAGGCTCATCAGAAGGTTTGAAAATAGTGGAGGAATCATCTTGTTCAGGCTTCATAGCTAGAAGGAACTGAGTGGGGGAACAGGAAGAAGAGAGAGAAGACTTGGAGTAGAGATATGACAATTCTTGGAGGTAGGGGATCTCTCTCCATTTCCCCGATGGATTGCAGTATTTGTAAAGGTTCCAAATAATTGGGATTTAGGGTATCATTGTGCAGCCATTTGGATTGATTGTCTAAGCAGTGTTGAGGTCTATTTTGATTACAAAGGTGAATACATTTGGAGCTTTTCAGGTTGGGTGTCAGTTGGAGAAGCTGGAGGTTTTCTAAAAGGCATCCCAAGGGTGAATGAGAGGGTGTGGAGGACACTGGTCCTGTGGAGGAGAAAGGAGAGTCAGGAATGACACAGCATGCTCAGTTGGTCATCACACACTCAATGGGGGTCAGGGGAGATTTGGTGTCTGGTTTTTGGTACCGGGACCTTCCACAAAGCCTGAAGTTCGAGAGTTCAAAGTCAGAGGCCCTGAAGGCCTGAGAGCCCAGAAGACACTGGACACTTCTGGTTCTTTCAAGAAAATGGCTATAGAAGTACAATGGGGACAAAAAACTGAGAGCTTGTAGGTAAAAGGAACAGAAAAGAAAGCTAGAGTAGAAGGAAAGAAAAATTTTACATTGCTCCTGTTGGAGCTGTGAGATATGCCTAGTGATTCATTAAAGCAAGCAAATAAAATAAAAATGATTTTTCTTGACTGTTGCTATATCCTTAGATCAGTAATTGTCCTTGGAGGTTACTTCATTTAACAGAAAGGGTAAAATATCAGGGAAATCAAGATCATATTTAAAACAGAAAAATCTTGCTGTTTACATTTTCAATTATTTCACTTTTGAAGACAATTTTCTTATGACTCATCTGTATTTATTTATTATTTGATGGTTTCTTCATAGTTTCATATGCTACTCAGTGACTAAGACAGTTCTTAAAAATGAAGAGAATGATGTCTTTGCAAGTTGAAATCTCAGAGTTCCTCTTCTGTTCTTTCCCTCGTTTTCTATTCAGCCAGAGTAGATGAACATCAACTTATTCTTTCCCACTTTGTATCCTTCTTCCAGAGAATTCGCTGTATCTTGACAGCTCTCACTGATCCTGTTTTGGGGACAAGGATGAAGAAAATTATGAATAAACAGATTATTTGAAGGGTTTTTTATATTTAATGTCTTCATAAGAATACTTCAAGTATTATCTCAGTGACTATTGTTTCAAAGAATGGTATCAATGAATTATTTTGATTCTTCTTATTGTTATAGGATTACTTGTCAAGACAAAAGGGTACATGACTTTGTAAGAAGAAAATTTGGGGATTAAACTCATGTCCTGAATAAATCTAACTTCTAGAATATAAGAAAAACACAACTAAGTGTGTTTTGGTGACCACATTTTGAGGGATATGAAACTTGAAGAAGCATTTTGCTGTTCGTATGCTTTGGGCTCATATAATCATTTGGAAATTTGTATTAATGTTCCTCATTTTATAAGAGTGGGAGTTAACTCCATTGAATAGCCAACTTAAGGCTTATTATCTATTTTGGCAGTCTATTTTATTATTATTTTAACTCATTTGATAGATTCTTGGTCACAGGTCTGATTCATTAACTGTAATATTGTTCATTTGAAGAAATAAGGGCATATAATGACTTATTTTATGACAGTTTCTATATTATTGGGATGCAAGAGTAGAATTGTAGTAATTGTGTACTTCTTTGTGATTTTCTGTAAAGACCTGGTACATAAGTGATGCTTAATAGATAATCTAAAATACATTCAGTGGAAATAACTTTGTAAGCAGCAAGTGTAGCATATTTTCACTTGAGCAAAATGGAGGGAGATAGATAAATATATGTGTAGTTTTATTGTTTTTTATGAGTAAAAATTCTTAGAACAGATGTGTAGATATAAAGATGACATTTACTATGAAGAGTGAAGAGGTGGTAAACCTGTATTATAGGAAAGGAGGGAAGGTCATACCTTTGACCTTTGGACTTTGGGATTATACTTTTTACTTAAAATTATAGCCCACATTTTTTGAAAATAGTGAGTGCTCTTCTGAAATCACCTTTCTGCAACATTATTTTAATTGTCTTTTTCAATATCTGTGTTCATGCTCTTTATAGTCAAACCTTTTAAAATAACCAAATTGCAACATCTGGAAAATAAATTACACATACATTTTACTGTAATTTTTTTAGCACTACTCTTGAAAACTATAATTTTTCTGTGATATCCATATGTCCAATTTATAGCCAATAAATTTGGTCATATTTTGAGAAAATTTGTCATTAAGTGTCCTGAGAGGAAAAGAAAAAATATTGAAAAGATTAAGAATATATTAAAGGAGGACAACCAAATACAGGAGCCACAAATGTAGACCTTATTATTATTATTATTTTTACTATACATCTGTTTTGATATGCATTTGCAGATGCTTAGAGGGCATGTATTCAGAACATGTGGAATTCCAGAGCCCAGGTTGAAACTCCTGAGGTGTATGATTCATAAGCTCCTTCTAGCTCAGTATTAGAAAAACATTAGGAAGGAAGGAAACAGAATTGAAGATGAGTCCTTAACAACTCACAAAGAGAACTTCATGCTAATTAATAAGACCATGCCCTATCAAGGCATTTACCTATCATGCTTAAATACTTAAGGAAGTATATCATGGGGGTAATTGTAAAGAAAGAAGGAAGACACTTCTGAGGAAAGAAATGTCAATTAACAAGACACATTGTTACTTTTAGAAATCTTATAACAAAATACTTTAGGTCATTCCAGCATTCTTTCAAGCCATTATTAAACAACTCCATTTATCTTATGAAAGAAGTGGGAAATAGTAAGATCTGGAGGGGATAGGAACTCCACAAGGAGAGTAACAGAACCAAAAAATCCTGAACACAAGGGCCTTTCCTGAGACTGATGCTCCAACCAAGTACCATGCATGGAGATAACCTAGGACCCCTGCACAGATGTAGCCCATGGCATTTCAGTGTCCAAGTGGGTTCCATAGTAATGGGAACAGGGACTGTCTTTGACATGAACTGATTGGCCTGTTCTTTAATCACTTTCCCCTGAGGGGCAGCAGCCTTACCAGGCTACAGAGGAAGAAAATGCAGCCACTCCTGATAAGACCTGATAGACTAGGATCAGAAGGAAGGAAAAGAAGACCTCCCTATCAGTGGACTTGGGGAGGGGCATGTGTGCAAAAGGGGGAGGAAGGGAGGGTTTGGGATGGGAGGTGGGAGAGAGCTACAGGGGGGATACAAAGTGAATAAAGTGTAATTAATAAAAATTTTAAAAAGAAGGGTGCAGACAAATTATCAGCTAGTAAAAGGAAACAATTGTGCTTTTTTGTTACTTGATTATTCAATTCTTAAGCATGAAATTCTGTTGCTCTGTAGTACAGCTTGAGATCAGGGATGCAGATACCTCCAGGAGATCTTTTATTGTTTTAGCTGTTCTGGGTTTTTGTGTTTTTCCGCATGAAATTGAGAATTATTCTTTCAGGGTCTGTAAAGAATTGTGTTGGTATATTGATGGGGATTACATTGAATATGTAGATTGCCTTTAATAAGATGGCCATTTTCACTCTGTTAATCCTACTGATCCATGAGCATGGAAAATCTTTCCATCTTTTGATATCTTCTTCAATTTCTTCCTTCAGAGATTTGAAGGTATTTGTGTGTGTGTGTGTGTGTGTGTGTTTATACAAGTCTTTCCATGCTTACTGGGTTAGAGTCACACCAAGGTACTTTATTTATTTATTTATTTATTTATCTATCTATCTATCTATCTATCTATCTATCTATCTATCTATCTATCTATCTATCTATCTATTTATTTATTGACTATTGTGAAGGGTGTTGTTTCCTTAATTTCTTTCTGAGCCCTTTTGTCTTTTGTATACAGGAGGGCTACTGATTTTTTTAAAGTTAATTTTGTACCCAGCAACTTTGCTGAAGGTGTTTATCAAGTATAGGAGTTCTTTAGTAGAATTTTTGGGGTCAGTCATGTGTATTATTGTATCATCTGTGAATAATGATACTTTGACTTCTTTTCTGACTTCTATCTTCTTGATCTCCGTTAGTTGTGTTATTGCTCTAGACAGGACTTCAAATACTTTATTGTAGAAACAAGGAGAGAGTGAGCAGCCTTGCCTTGTCCCTGATTTCAGTGGGATTGATTTAAGTTTCTTTCCATTTAGTTTGGTGTTGGCTATAGGCTTGCTGGATGTTGTCTTTACTATATTTAGTTAAGTGCCTTGTTCTCTCCAAGATTTAAACATGAAATGGTGCTGGATTTTGTCAAATGCTTTCTTGGCATCTAAGGAGTCTGTCATGTGGCTTTTTTCTTTCAGTTTGTTTATATGGTGGATTATATTGATGGATTTTCATATGTTAAACCACCCCTGCATGCCCGGAATGATGGAGGATGTCTTTGATGTATTCTTGAATTCTGTTTGTGACTATTTTATTGAGTATTTTTGTGTGTGTGTGTGTGTCAGTGTTCATAAGGGAAATTGGTCTGATGTTCTCTTTTTGGTTGGGTCTTTGTGGGGTTTAGGTATCAATTTGACTGTGGCCTCATAGAATGAGTTTGGTAATATTCTTTTTGTTTCTATTTTGTGGAATAGTTTGAAGAGTATTGGTCTTCTCTTCTTTGAAAGTCTGGTAGAATTCTGTGTTGAAACTGGCTGGCCCTGGGCTTTTTTTGACTGGGAGACTTTTGATGACTGCTTCTATTTCATTAGAGAATATTGGAAAATTTAAATTGTTTATGTGATATTGACTCAGCTTTGGCATGTGGAATCAATCAAGAAAATCATCCATTTCATTTAGATTTTCAAGTTTTGTGGCATATAGGCTTTTGATGTAAGACCAATGACTGTTTGGATTTCCTCAGTGTCTGTTGTTATGTCCCCCTTTTCATTTCTGATTTTCTTGATTTGGATAATGTTTCTCTGCTTTTAATTAGTTTGGCTAAGGGTTTGTCTATCTTTTTGACTTCCTTAAAGAACCAGCTCTTGGTTTTGTTGGTTTTTTTTTTTTTTTTTGAATTGTTCTCTTTGTTTTTAATTGATTGGAAACTTAATTTAAATCACTGTTCTTAAAATTGCCTTCTGGTTACTGGCTATTCCTGATTAATCTGCAATAAACATAATCAAGCAGTTGTCTTTGAGGTAGGATGGAGTTTCCTTTGGTTATATACCCAATAATGGCATAGCTGGGTTTTGAGGTACATTGATTCCCAACTTTCTCAGGAAACTCCATATTGACTTCTGTAGTGTTTGTACATGTTTGCACTCACACCAGCAATGGAGGAGTGTTCCCATTGCTTCACATTCTCACCAAAATGAGTTCTCATTTGTGATATTGACCTTTGCAATTCAGACAGGTATAAGATGGAATCTCAAAGCAGTTTTAATTTGCATTTTCCTGATGGCTAAAGATGTTGAACATTTCCTTCTCAGCCAGTTGAAATTCTTCTATTGAGTATTCTCTGTTTAGACCTGTATCCCATTTTTAATTGGATCATTTGATTTTTTAATATCTAGTTCCTTGAGTTTCTTATATATTTTGTACATTAGACATCTATCAGATGAGGAATTGATAAAAATCAATGGATAAAGAAAATATGGTACATTTATACAACTCAGCATTTTAAAAAATGACATCATGAAATATGTGACAAATTGATGAAACTAGAAAAATATCATCCCAGGTGAGGTAACACAGACCCAGAAAAACAAATATGGTATGTATTTTCTTATAAGTGTATATTAGCTCTTAAGTAAATGATAATCCAGGTACAACCCACAGACTCAGAGAGGTTAGATAAAAAGGAGAACTCTAGTGTGCCACTCATGGATCTCATTAAGAAGAGGAAATGAGAAATAGTAAGATAGGGAGAGGACAGGATCTCTACAAGGAGAGCAACAGAACCAAATATCTGAGCACAGAGGTCTTTCCTGAGACTGATGCTCCAACCAAGTACCATGCATGGAGATAACCTAGGACCCCTGCCCAGATGTAGTCTATGGCAGCTCAGTGTCCAAGTGGGTTTCATAATAATGGGAACAGGGACTGCCTCTGACATGAACTGATTGGCCTGCTTTTTGATCACTTCACCCTGATGGGGGAGCAGCCTTACCAGGCCACAGAGAAGACAATGCAACCACTCGTGATGAGAGCTGATAGACTAGGATCAGAAGGAAGGAAAGGAAGACCTCCCCTATCAGTGGACTTGGGAAGGGGCATGTGTGGAGAAGGGGAAGAGAAGGTAGGATTGGGAGGGGAGAAGGGAGAGGCTTAAGGGGGGGGGGATACAAAGTGAATAAAGTGTAATTAATAAAACAAATTTAAAAAATCAGAAAGAAAAAAAGAAGAGGAAATAGAATAAATTTTGTTGGTGGACTTGGGGCTGATAGGGACAGGAGTGGGAGGGATCTGGCATGGGAGATTGGGGGAAAGATCCTGGGGAAAGACAGCGGGAATTGGGGGTTGGTGTGGAAACCTAGTGCAGTGGAAACTTCTGCCATCTATGAGGGCAACCCTATTGAGGACTCCTAGCAACAGATGAATTGCTTGGAATTACATGAATTCATGAAATTACACTCCACGAATTGCTTACCAAAGAGGGTCCTGTACTTATACCTACACAACCCAGGCTGTTGCTAGGACAGAAGGTTGCCCTGTGAAAACAACAGCATGGTCCCATTGCTGAGGACAACACCCACACAGTTCATTGAATGTAGAAAGGCTGAACTGGTTAACCCTTATGTTCTAGTCTCTTTGGTTCAGGAACATAGGAAAGAGAAACCTGGATGCCAACTCAGCCACAAAACTCTCAACCTACAGTCTGTCCAGCCTGCAAGATGTGCTGGGGCAATGATGGCTCAGAACTTGTGGGTATGGTCAAACAATACCAGGTTTAATTCTAGGCCAATTCCATGAGAAGGAACCCATTCTTTACACATGGCCTGGAACCAAGCCTGGACAGCCTGGAGACCTAAGAGGACCAAATAACATTGGCAAAAAGTGAGTGAAATGGTTTCTAATGCTATTCTGCTAATCTGTGACTTACCCAGTCACTATCAGAAAGGATTCTTTTGGTAGTATATGGAGGCAGGTATTGAGAACCAGAGAGACACTTTATTCAGAGAGAGAGAGAGAGAGAGAGAGAGAGAGAGAGAGAGAGAGAGAGAGAGAGAGAGAGAGAGAGAGAGAGAGAGAGAATAAATTGGAGGTCTCCATCGAGTCCTTCCCCTTGGTGCTTGGAGAACCATGAGGAAGAGGAGAGAGAATGATTGTGGGAGTCAGAGGGGATGGAGGACACCAGGAGAAGATGGCTTCCAAATAAACTAAGCAGAAGTCATATGGTCTCACAGAGACTGGAATGGCAAGCACCAGGTCTGCACCAGATCCTCTCCATGCATACGTTAGCTTGGTGTTTTTGAGACTCGTAACAGTAGATGCAGGTGTGTCTCTGAGTCTTTTTTTCTGCTCTTGAGACTCCTTTCTTCCTATTGGGTTGGCTTGTCTAGTCATGATACCAGGGCTTTCGTCATGTCTTATTGTACCTTCTTTTGTTCTGTTTGTCTGTGGTCTCTTAGAGGCCTGCTTTTTCCTGAAGAGGAAATGGAGGGGGAGTGGATCTGGAGAAAACAGGAGGTGGGGAGGTAATAGAAGGATTGTGTCTAGGTAAGAATGGTTATATTAGAAAAGAATCTATTTTCAATAAAAAGAAAGTAAATTCTAAAGGAAAAATGGCTTCTATTTCAAATTACTGTGAGAAATACTAAATGTTAGTTCAGTTAACTACTGTATCCTATTCTGACCCAGATTCTGAAGCCTGAGTAGTTTCATAGACTATCAATAATACATAATTCTGCTACGTTATTCTTTTGATGCACAACTAATTATAAGATAATAAATATCCTTGAAGTAAATGAATGATCAGAGATTCCCGAGTGGGAGGGGTTACTTGAGTGTCATCTTTTGATTAGACATTTATCTTGAATGATTGTGATATCAAATTATTGCAGACATTCACATACTGAATCTCAGTCATTAAATCTCTCCACAAGGAACTGCTTTAGCTTCCTTAGAAATCTTCTTTTAGTGTTTACCAGCCTTTACTAAGATGTAGTTGGCCTGTTTCTCTTGGGCTACATTTTAGAGTGAGGTTTTTTTATTGAGTGAAGGGAATAAATTGATTTTTCTGTCTTATACTTTTTATTTTTTATCTCAAGTCTAAAGAAGAATGTTATCTATACATTAGTTCCCTCATTCTCTGTGTTTACATTATTTCAGTTGTCCACTATAGTTGTCAACTATAGTCAGAAGCATTAAATGGAGAGTTAGAAGGTTGTCACAAATAGTGTGCTGAAATTATACCTATTTGCACCATCCAACTCCGAGTGTAAGTTGCTGTCTAGTCAACCGTGTACATAGCATTTATCTTTCCACTAAGTCACATGGTACTGGTTTTAATTACCAAGACTATTGATTATTAGATTGACTACATCTTATCTCAATGTTTGTGTTAAAATTACCATTATTTTGCTTTACAATGGCTTTAAATCAGAATGGAAATAATCCCAGAAATTTTATTATGAGTTGCTGTTCCAATTTACTAGCATTTGACATCTTAATATATTTAATGAGCTCAATTTTATCATAAGTATGGTTGTGAATGGAAAAACAATGTATGCATAAGGTTCAGTAGTATCCATAGTTTCAGACATCCACTGGAGGTCTTGAAACATATACCCAGATGATAAATGCAAGACTAAAATATGCTCTTCATTCAATTATTAACAGCTTGCTAAAAATCCCCCCTTCATTCTATCTGTCCTTTCTTCTTCTTTCCCTTCCCCATTTTCTTTTTCTGTTTCCCTCCCTCTCTACCTGCCCTCAGCTGTTACAACCCTAAGGATAAGGACATTCTCCTTTAACTACAATGCTACCCTTAAAGTATAATGCTAATTTACTAATGTTATCGATTACATTATCTCTACAGAACTTTTACATAAGTAATAAAAAATTGGGAGTAATGCTTTTGCATTACATTTCATTACATCATTCTGGTTTTGTTTAATATGGAACATTTTCTTGGCTTTTTATTTGATTTTAATGACATTGAATTATTTTTTTGAAGATCAAAGATATACTGTCTTTTAAAATGTCCTTTGTTTTGAAAGTTTTAAATTATCATTTTTTTATGATTAGAATCAAGCTGGGTCCTTAAAGACACCTCACAGTTGATGTTGGCATTTCTTATTGCATCACACTGAGATGAAAGTCACATTCTTGCCCAGCAGTGATGTCAATGTGAACGTTGATTAAGGTTTTGAATATACAATTCCATTGCAAAGTGTAGTTTTGTGTTTGCGATTAATTTGCAGCTTGTAGGATGATACAAGAGACTGTGAATATCCTGCTACCTCTGACCACTAGGTAGTTGTGGTACCAAGTGATGATTCCTGTCTGGGTCATTGGGAATACTGTTTTTCCCAATGAGATGCTGTTTTTCTGACTTCATTCTTTTACCTTCATTTGTCAGCAAACGTTTTTCTGCATTTACACATTATTATAGTTGAAATTAGGGATAAGAACCAGTCCTTTTTCCCCAGGAGAAACTAACTGCCAGAGGTGACTTTGTTGGTGTTGCTTAGCTGATCAGCACATGATGCCGTGAAGCCAAGGTGTGGTGCTGTGTTCATACTGGGTCAGTTTCCCTCAGTTTTTTTCAAGTTTATGCTTGTAATTTTATTTTCCCTATTCAGGATGATGTGGTCACCTAGAAAGCAGGGCATATAATGGGGTTAGAATTGTGCAAATGTTTCTAATTCAAACAAATTCTGAGAGTTTGGGCCAATCTTACATAAAAGATGACAATGATCACATAGAACTCAGTAATTTCCAGTTTATTCTTTAGCACATTACAACAAAACTTAAAGATTTTTGTTTACTTTTTTGCACTTCTGGCCATCATTGAGGATGAGCTGCTTTAAATAAATGTCTTGCTGAAGTCAATTAAATGAGAGATATAATTTTTATTACTAAAATACTATGTGATGCATTCTGAGAAAAGGTGTTTCAGGTTAAAAACAACAGCTCTGGTTCAGTGCTAAGAAGCCTCAGAAGCTCAAGCAATGCTTTTGCTTTTAGTTGATGCAGTTTTCGTTCACACTTATGGAAAGCTGTGGCATTTCATGCATGCACACTGTGTATAAGAAGCAGACCAAGGTCATTGGTATAGTTACCACATTAAGTATTTATCATTTTTTTGTGATCACTACCATTCAAGCTATCTCTCTTAAATTTTATGAAATACACAATTTATTTTTTATATTTTAAAATTAATATATTCATCCTTCTGTAACACAGGACATTAATTCCTCTTACATACTATATGACAAAGCCCTAAGCCCTTGCCAAGATTCACTAGTTTACTTTTTTTCTCTAAAATATTAACTTTACAGTTTATTCATATAAATAAATAATTTATTATTTGTTTGGTGTTTGGTTTATATCACCTAACATAGAATGTTTTCAAGTAAAGAAAAAGAATGATAGGAATAAGAAATAGTAGTCTCAAATGGTTGACACATGCCTTTAATCTAAACACTTGGAAGGCAGAAGAAGATCTTTGTGAGTTTGAGGCCAGCCTGGTCAACATGGTGAGTTCTAGAACAGTCATATCTATATAGTAAGACCCTGTTGAGCGAGAGAGAGAGAGAGAGAGAGAGAGAGAGAGAGAGAGAGAGAGAGAGAGAGAGAGAGAGAGAATGAGGAAGAAGAAATTGGACAATCCAAAAACTTATGTAGATAAAATAATAATACTGTCTTATGTCCTGATTTTACAGAGCAACTCTTAGGTATTAGTTATCAAAATATAAAGAATGATGGATCAGTATTGATGCTTATATATTTTAAGGACCTTTCATGAAATGTTTCACATAAAACTTTGGAAAGATAATAAATGAAAACAAAAAGTACATGGAGAAATAGCTAAATCCATTATTGTAGTGGAGTATTTTAAAACATTTCTTCCAGTAACTTACAGACAAGGAGAACTGTCCCTATGAATTTTCAACAATATGGCTGCCTAAACAAGACCTGCATAAGGACAGCACTAGTTGACATGCCAAACCATATGGAATAAATTTCTCAAGGCTCCACCCCCTAGATGAAGAGTTCCAGGCTAAAAGTAGAATAGTAAGTTTTCTCTAGGGACTGGTAGGTTATCCAGTCCCTAAAACATGTACATAAAAGCTACACTAAACCTCAAGACCCAGCTATACTACTCCTGGGCATATATATGAAAGATGCTCAACCATACAGTAAGGACTTTTGCTCAACTATGTTCAGAGCAGCTTTATTTGTAATAGCCAGAATCTAGAAACAATCTAGATGTCCCTCAGCTGAAGAACGTATACAGAAATTGTGATACATTTACACAATTAAATACTACTCAGCTATTAAAAACATGGAAATCATGGAATTCGCAGGCAAATGGATGAAACTAAAAAAGATCATCCTGAGTGAGGTAACCCAGAAGCAGAAAGACACACAGGGTATATACTCATTTATAAGTGGATATTAGCCATATAATATAGGAAAAATGTACTAAAATCTACAGATCTAGAGTGCTGAACAACTTTGTATTCCAGCTGTGGCCCCCTCCCTTGTCTCCTCCCAATCCTGCCCTCCCTCTTCTCCCCTTAAGTGAATAAATTGTAATAAATAAAAAGTTAAAAAATAAGCTAAACAACAAGGGGGACTCAAAGGAAGATGCCTAATTCTCATTCAGAAATGAAAACAGGATAGACGCTGGAAGCCATAGAAGAGAGGGAACAGGATGGAAACCTACCACAGATGTCCTCTGAAAGGCTCCACCCAGCAGGGGATCGAAGCAGAGGTTGAGACACAGCCAAACTTTGAACACAGTGCAGGGAGTCTTATGGAGGAAGGCAGAGATAGAAAGACAAGGAGGGGACAGGAGCCACACTAGGAGACCAACAAAGCCCCAAAAGCTATGCCTGGGGGGGCTGCAGAGACTGATGCATCAACCAAAGACAATACATATAGAGGACCTAGACCCCCTGCTCAGATGTAGCCCATAGATAACTCAGTCTCCATGTGGGTTTCCTAGTAAGGGGAGAAGAGACAGTCTCTGGCATGAACTCGGTTGCCTGCTCCTTGATCTCCTCTCTCTAGTGGGGGCACTTAGCCAGCCCACAGAGGAAGAGGATTCAAGCAGTCTTGATAGTACCTGGTAGGCTATGGTCAGGACTTCCCCTATCAGTGGACTAGGGCAGAGCAATAGGGGAGGAAGAGGGAAGGAGAGTGGGACAGGGAGGAGATGAGGGAGGGGGCTACAACCGGGATACAAAGTGAATAAATTGTAAATAATAATATACACTAAACTGACTCTGTGATATCCGTCTGTCTGTCTGTCTGTCTACACATATGTGTGTGTGTGCCTGTGTGTGCGTTGTTGGGGTAACACTGGAGCAGTTGGAGTCAGAAAAGAAAAAGGCAGAAATGATGTAAAGACAATATTAAGGTATGAAATTCCTTAAAATATATTTAAAATTGTAAATAATAACCAAGGGAAAGGAGACTGATCTAGACATGTTTGGGGACAAAGAGCAAATGTGTGAAGGGTTTATGGTACTGTGGTGGGAGTGGAGAGGGGCTATGTTGTACGGTTCATAAAGAATGCTCCATCTTTCTGCTTCATCTGCTATGATACTACAAGTTCTACTCGGTGATTTATAAACACATAGAGTTTTACCCATAGCTCATTACAGGAAGTTGAGCTTTCCTAATGAAAAGTGTGATGATTGTAGAGAGTGGTCAGCTGTATAAAATAGATAATTTTGACAGAAAGCAAACAAAATTTTATCTATTGATTTCTTTGCAAAGAGAAGGAAAGTGAATTTTCCTTTCAAAGGAACATTTTAATCACAAAACCGTGAGTACGAGTTACATTAAAGTTAAGAAGGGGAAAAAAACATTAGTTTTGGAATTGCCTGGTATCAATCATTGCAATTCCAGTCCCTACACCTAATGTTTTCAAATCATGTTCTTATTGATTCTTAACTCCCAAGCCAGGGCAAAGTATTAAAATGGGTAACCTCGTAGCACAGGCAAATAAACAGTGTGCATTCCCGGCCAGCTCAAATGTGTGAAGAGCCATTTTGGCTGCATTGATATTTCTGCAAAAACATTACACAGATTACTTCCTGTAGTATAAGAATATAGATCACATAACATATAAAAATAGTTTAAAGACTTGAAAAACATCTCACTCCAGTAACTACCAAGTGCCATTTGGTTTAGTGAGCAAAGAAGTTATATCTATTTCTAGGCTGGTGTTCATCGGAGAGATAATAAACCTAACAGAAGTATTTGTATTAAATCAGATTGCAGCATTAGAATTACGATGATAACTAATGTGGACATTTGAAAATACTGTTGGCCCCAAAGTTCTCCTTCTTGCATCTCCTGTGATATTACTTTAGGAGACATTGTTATTTTTTTTTTATTTGTGTAAATTATTATTTTCACTGAGGTAAGTTGGTACCTTGTACCATGTATAATGATCAAATTATACCAGGAAGCACTTCCTCTGCTCTAACATCAACTACTTTTGTGCATGGGAACTCCTGTACTCTTTTAGTGATTTTGAAACAAACCTTAGGTTGTTATAGATAGTAGTTACCTGAACTGTGCAACTGAGAGACAAACTCAATCTCCTTCCCTGTGCTTTGATTCCTCCTCATTTATACTGTCCCATGCCTTCTCTCTTCATGCCCATTTCTAGTCAGCACTGTAGCATTCCATTCTCCTACAAGATTAAATTTTTAGTTACTAGGAATGAATGAGGACATGGAGTATTTATTCTTCACTGCTTGGATTATTTTACTTCACATAGTGATTTATGTTTCTACCTCACAAATGCTACTTATCACTTTTTTCAAAGATATTTTATCACACACACACATACCCTCCTCATGCATTCATTTGTTGATGCTTTCTTTATTGATTCAACATCATGCTATTATGGATAATCTGCTCAATACATATGGAAGTGCAGCTAATTCTTCTTTTTCAATAAATTATTTTCTTGGATATATAATTAGTAATAGAATTAATTACCATGTAATATGAAATTAAAATTTTTACTTTTAAGAGGAATTTTAATTTTTCCATAATTATTTTGTTAATTTACATTTCTACAAACAATGTATATGTTCTCATTGTTTGCATCCTTGTCTGAACTTCACTTTGCCTGTTTGACAATAACCATTCTAATGGGGATAAAATATCAACTCATTGCGATTTCATTTGCATTTTTCTGATGACCAATGATGCCAAGTATTTCCATTTATATCCTTGTTGGCCACATGTCTTTTTTTGAAAAAAGTCTGTTCATATCTTTAACCTATTTTGAAACTGTATTTTTGAATCCCTTCTATGCTTTGAATATCAATTTCTTGTTGGATAGCCAATTTGCCAGTATTTTCTGGTTGAAGAAGTATTCCAGACTACGAAACACATTGACAATAGTTGGTGCAGCTGTTAGTAACAAGAGCAGCCCTCCTTCAAAGAGTCCATAAAGACCTGTTTAGCTCTCATGAGGTATGTTTACTAAGATAAAATTTCACCTCTTAAGAACTTTGAACAGTACTTTACATATACACCTCTCTCAATACAGTCCAATTAATATAAATGATACATTCCACAAAGTTTGAAACTGTTGAGTCAAAAAAACATATAATATTTATCCTAGGCATAGTTAGAATAATTTGTTTAATGAGGATCTGATATGGATTGTGGGCAAATTAAAACTCTAAAAAACAAAGATCTTATAAATGATGTCATAAATGACTATGACAGGGTAACATTTGCTGTGCCTCCTCACAGAGCTCATGGTCAGCACACACATATGGGGCAGATTTTCATGTAATATAGCCTCTTAATAAAGAATGCTTATTTGGACATCAAAGAAAAGAATTTGTTCTGCCATGTTACCCTTACAACCAGTTTGCATAAGCTTCACACAAATTGATCAACATAAATGTAAGACTTATGTAAGATTACAGGATTTTCTGTGGTAGAGCTAGGATTCTTTGAAATGTTGGAGATCAGAGAATGTATTTTGAATATATTTTGAATATATTTAGGTATTTTCTGCTTAAGAACCATGACAACCCTTTTTGGCCGTATAGTAAATGTTCAAGGTCAGTGATGTGTCTTTTTCCATTTGAGCCCAGGGAAAGACTTTGTCAGTCTCCAAGTCTACAATGCGTCATGATTGGTTGAATTTTAGTTAGCCTCCTCCTCATCCAGAGCAGCACAAAAAATTACATATCCCTTGTTGTCACACCAAATATTTTCCAGTATTTTTTCCTTTAAGTGGATGATAATGCAATATAACATTAAGTTAAAAAATGGCAACCTAAATCCAAAGATTAATGAAACATAGTTGTTGTTCTCAGGACACAGTAAACAAACAAACAAACCAAAACCAAAAACAACAACAACAAAAACCCAAAAAACAAAGATTGAACAAGTCAATTCAGAATTGGGAACAAAGGCCCATTTTGGAAGAATAGGGTCCTCCACTAATTCCTACCAAAGAGAGAGCTTGCAGATGTTTCCCCAGATGGAATGACTTTGAGACTATCGAAAGAAAGTCCTCCAAACTGTCAGGAATTCAAAGGTATTACTAAAGACAGAGAAAATAGCTGTCTTTTGCCAGGAAGTAAAGGACTCACTGGGCACTTTTGTAGATTGGCTAGACAGCGCAGTGAAGGAAAGCTAAGATGCCATGTGTAGAGAACAGGAGATGAATGAAAAGCTCACAGGAATAAGGCAACGGCAAGACAGAGGGGCTTTATGCCCTGGCAAAAGTCTTCTTGGAGGCAAGAAGACTCTGGTGAGACATTAAGCAAGAGAGCAAGCTGCTCATTTCTGAGTTTGGAAAGGTGACCTTGTAGAGGGTTTAACATTTTCCTTGTCTAACACAGTACATTAAAATAGATTTCATCATCATTACCATCATCTTCAAATGTTAGCCTTGGCAGACTTAGGAGATGTGATCTAATGCTACCTGCTGGCATAGAGTTTTTTTGTTTTGTTTTGTTTTGTTTTGTTTTCAAAGACTCTAGGGAGGAAAAAGAGGTAAAATTTACAGTAATTTCCTAAATAGACAGGGAAATAAAGCATCATTGTTTAAAGCAAGATAAATTGCTTCACTTTACATTGGAATGCAAGATCTTAATAAAAATTAACAATATTAAACTTTGACATCTCTTAGGTTATGGACAAGTCCTAAGCTGTGATTCAAGTTTTTGTCAATAGTGTTTTAAATAGTTTAGGTATAAGTGAAGATCCAAAATCTGTTGGCATCCCAATTATTTAATAGTGTATTTTAATAAAATATTATAATTATAATTATATTATAATTATAATTAATATTATAATTATAAACATGTTTGCAGTTGTATAGTGCTTAAAGTAATGCAGGTTATAATTATTCAGGATGCCATCAAGCTAGTTTCAGGAAGAGATAACAATAAGCTTAAACCTCTATCTAATGGTTCAGCATCGCCTTGAAGATGGCAATCAGATCAGCATGATCATAGTGGCATCTTTATCAACCAGCAAACTGCATTGGGTAGAGCAAGTCCTCAGTAAATAGTCATTGGTGGAGAAAGACCAACTGTGGGGATGTTGGAGGTTTAGAAGGATTTTAGGAAAGGTAGAAGTTAAGGAACTAACGCCCTCCAGGTGGTTTTTGTAGCATTTGTGGTGTCTGCTTTCTTGAAAACCTTTATTCTTCGAGATAAAGTAAGTATTGTGGCCAGAAACTTCGTCATATGGAATGCTTATGTTCACACCATCTACATTTTTGACTCAAATAAATAATTTCTCTGACACTGGAATATATTATCTGAAGGGATTTTAAAAAGATTTATTTATTTACTCATTTTATTTGCATCAGGGGTTTGCCTATGTGTGCCTATGTGAGGATTTTGGATCCCCTGGAACTGAAGTTACAGGCAGTTGTGAGCTACCATATGGGTGCTGGGTCCTCTGGAAGAACAGCCAGTGCTCCTAACCCCTGAGCCATCTCTCCAGGTCCCAGGGGGACTTTTTGTTAGCTTAGCTGGAGTTCAAATTTCATTGTTACCATGGCAGGTAGTCTTCTCTGAAGAATACCCATCTTATTAGAAGTGCATAGATAGAATGAAAATAGGAGCCTTCACCAATCCATTTTATATACTGAAAACTTTGTCATTGAAAACAAAGGTCTTCCCTAACCAAGGGGTTGCAAGATGACAAAAGGAGACAGCCTCATCTTTAGAGTATGTTTTCATTCTGATTATTTAAGAAGACACGTCTAATGGACAAAAGCAAATTAGTACTACTGTGAGTTCAAGTTATGGTGAAACCAAAGGGCAAAAGATCTGAGAGCAGAAGAGAAGCAACATATTTTGTGGTGGATTTTGATGAAAGCTAGATAATATTTAGGCCAGTAAGTGTCTAAGGCAGAGTTTTCACTGAACATCCCAGAATCCACCTATGTGAAGCTGAGTCATGTGAAACTCACATGACACCAGCAAAGAAAAAAATATAATATCTGCTTAAAGAATCCCATGAAGTTTCCCACAGTGTTTACCCAGACTAACAAAAATACAGCTGATGATAAATAAGAATTCCTATTTTTCATTGCCATCAACAAAAACTCCTTAGCTTTAAGCAACCAGTGATGTAGCTGTATGTTCTCATGACACTCTGAATGAACACTAGAAAATAATAAAGTCATCAGTCTTCTTAACTACCAAGACCAGTCAGTAAAAACAGTCTTTCAGTTAGGACCTTGAAATGGACCTTCCCTTCATCTAGACTACTACTTGAAATGTGATTTCTATGTTGCTGCTTAGAAATGGAGATTGCTTAAACAAACAGAAAAGACTTCTCTATAAATAGTTTTTTTGTTTCCATTACAAATATAAACTATTAAGAATTTTAACCTACTAAACACAGTTGGGTTTGGCAGTTCAGAAAGAAACAATGCCACATTCATCACCTTTTCCCTTTAATTTTACTCCGTGTTGCCAGCAGAGCAGATTGCAAGAGTCTTGATTATGTTTTGATGTATGTACAAATACTTTTCTTGGTTGTTTCCTTGGGTGAATTCAGAGGCCGTATAAGAATTTATCAGCTGCTAGCCAAAACTGTGAGGTTAAATAGCTGTAAATTCACACCAAAAGGGCAAAGCTGATGTTTTGTTTGGTCAGGTCATCTGACCTACTGAATCAAAGCACTTTGAGCTTGCATGGTAATTAAGTTGTGTAGATGGAACTATCTAGAAGCTGCTACTCAGTTTTAGTTTGGTTATGAGTTATAAATTTATATGCAAAAGGTCTATTGACCCTTGCCATGTGCTAGCATTATTTCTCATATATCATTTAGACACTGCTTCACATCCTGAGAGAGGGATTTTATCACCATATGCTGTAGATAAAGTAACTGAAGCTTAACAAAGCAATAAACCAGAATTTACAGTTATATCTAGGAGCTAGATCCCACAGTGCCATCCCTGGAAGTCCACATCGATTCCAGGACATAAAAACAATCTGTCTTTGGGCGGCGTGCTTGCTTTCACATTAAGTACACTGTACAATCTTTCTGAAGGACATTTGCAGCTTCATAAAGACTCCTTAGAGACTACAGTTACACTGAGTATTAAAGAGCTAGCCACATATTACTGGTGATAGCTTCTGGAAGAAAGAGAGACATTTTTCTCCAGGAGCATAACTCCTGGTAAGTCAGCCACACTTCAATGGAGGTTCACACAGTTAAGAATATTTGGGCAGGCAAGCAAAACAAACAAACAAACAAACAAAAAACATCACCACCAACAAAAACAACAACAACAAAAGCACAAGAAACACACACATGGTGGGGAGAGAGAGAGGAGGCAGGGAGAATCTGAAAGGAGATGAGGGAGGAGAAACTGATAACTGTCATCAGAACAAAATGACAGCCTACAGACTGAAAAGAGATCTTCACCAACCTACATATGGCAGAGGGCTAACATCCAAATATATGAAGAACTGAAGAAATTAAACACCAACAAACCAAGTAATCCAATTAAAAAATGGGGTACAGAGATAAACAGAGAATTCTCAGCAGAGGAATATCGAATGGCAGAGAAACACAAAAAATGCATCAGAAGAAGGAGAAAACAGGAAAGAGGACAGGAACCTACCACAGAGGGCCTTTGAAAGACTCTACCCAGCAGTGTATCAAAACAGATGCTGAGGCTCATAGTCAAACTTTGGGCAGAGTGCAGGGAATCTTATGAAAGAAGTGTGAAATAGAAAGACCTGGAGGGGACAGGAGCTCCACAAGGAGAGCAACAGTACCAAAATATCTGGGCACAGGGGTCTTTTCTGAGACGGATACTCCAACCAAGGACCATTCATGGAGATAACCTAGAACCTCTGCTCAGATGTAGCTCATGGCAGCTCAGTATCCAAGAGGGTTCCCTAGAAAGGAGGACAGGGACTGTCTCTGACATGAACTCAGTGGCTGGATCTTTGATCACCTCCCTGAGGGGAGAGCAGCCTTGCTACACCACAGAGGTAGACAATGCAGCCAGTCCTGATGAGACCTGATAGGCTATTGTCAGATGGAAGGGGAGGAGGACCTCCCCTATCAGTGAACTTAGAGAGGGGCATGGGAGGAGATGAGGGAAGGAGGGTGAGATTGGGAGGGAATGAGGTAGGGGGCTACAGCTGGGATACAAAGTGAATAAACTGTAATTAATATAAAAAATTAAAATTAAGAAAATCTATTCCACAAACTAGAAACAGAGGGAACATTACCAAACTCATTCTATGAGGTCACAGTCACCTTGATACCTAAACCATACCAAGACCCAACAAAGAAAGAGAATTTTAGACCATTTCTCTAATGAACACTGATGCAAAAATAATCAGTAAAATACTAGCAGATGTAATATTTCTTTGGATTTAAGAGCACCCTGAGTGAGATAACCCAGATACAGAAAGACACACATGTAATGAACTTACTTACAAGTGGATATTAGTCACAAAGCACAGGATAACCATACTACATTCCACAGACTCTACAACGTGATATGCCAAGGCTGGTTGATATTCATGAGAGGAGGGGGTTCCAGAGAGCAGGTGAGAGAGGTGGACTGGAAGGAAAGGAAGGAGGAAAAGCTGTGATTGGGATGTAAAGTAAGTAAATAACTTAATTAATAACGAATGTAAAAAAAAGAATGAGGAGGCTGAATGGAAGCTATTAAGTAGCTTTTCTCCCTCTGATCCTGCTTCGATTTCTGCTTTGGTTTCCCTCGCTACGGACTGTGGTCTGAATGTGCAAGCCAAATAAACCTTTTCTTCTTTTGTACCATGTTGCTTTGGTCTTGGTATTTACCAAAACAGTAGAAAGCAAATGATATTAATTAACTAGAAACACAAAACAGATTTTTAAAGTCTCAGTGTCATTTCTGAATCATACGGACCTACCATGATGTATGAAAATAATGTACTCTGAAAGTACAATATACCCTAGATTATTGTCTTCTTGAATACTGCATCACCCACCGGACATCGGGGAAGCAGAGGTGTAAGATGAATGTAGAACAAAATGTCTTACATGGGAGTCAGGCAGCCTGCTAGAGCAATCCCTTGACTGGATTATTCTTATGGGAATCTTTTCAAACTTGGGGAATGGATTTGGGGGAGAGAAGGATTGACCTCAAACTGGTTAGAAAAAGGTTTTATTTATTTATTTTTTATTAGTGTTCGCATGTTCTATTCAACAGGTCGGTCATTCTCCAGTGGGACTATTGACATGAACCATTGAATTCCCAAGCAGCTGTTTAATATGTAGGTCAGGAACACAGGATACAAACTAGAAGCCAGTCTCTGGTGACACAAACCGGGATACCTCCCTGACAGTCAGGTTTCTGTGTCCTGATGTTGTCAGAACAGTTAAGGTCCAAATATCCATTGCATCCAAGAGACCCTGAGGGGACATGCAGCATGTCTGGCAACTCAAGAGGAAAGTCTCACAACCCTTCATTATTCCATTTTGTGCTTTTCCCGCTCTTTCTCTTTTCTCTCCCTGGTTATACAGACAGGAGGGAAGCTCTCAAAATTCACTGCATCAGTGAGCAAATATCTCTTGGAAATAAAGTCCTGGCCTCTTTTTCTTCATCCCCTCTCTCTGCATGATTGGGAAGGCTCCTCTTCACTTGGAAGGGAGAATCTGCTCTCAGGATTTCGCAACACCATCTAGACCACTAAATCATTACACAGCCTATTTTTCTCTTTACTCCGACTAATAGATTTAATGTCATGGTGCAGTGGAGGTTAAGAGTACTGGAATAATGACTATGGGGTCTCTTGAGTGGAGTCTGGAACTTTGTCATGGGCTTATGATCATCTGTATTTCCCATTCTGGTTAAAATATTTGTCTGGCATGATATTTGTCTTTGTATTTCATTTTAGGTACGCACTAATTTAGAGGTTTCAAAAACTGTCATTTTCCTTGTTCATATGTCTTTGCTCCCTATATAGAAGTTTGTTTTGCCTGTGTCTTTTAATAAATTGTTTTGGAGGCCTCCAAGTAGAGAATAAGAAAGACTGATTGATGCTTTTTGTTTATTCTCACATTTCTTTATTTAATTAATTCAGATGGGTTACGTGTGTGTGGGTGCATGCATGGAAAATGAAGGGAAACTTTCAGGAGTAATTTTTCTCCTCCTGCATAGGGGCCCTGGTGACTGAATAAGGCCACAGGACTTGGTGGTAGTCACTCAATATCTGAATTACCTTGCCTGACTCAGAAGCTTAGATTTTCATAAGCACCACTTAATTTCCAAGCAAAGGAGGATATTTTCAAAGGCAAAAGGGACTCACAGAGATGAATGGGAGCGCGGAGTGAAGCATGTTGACAGGAACTGCTGCTAGACAAACAGAATGTACCTTCAAGCTGCTGCTCACCTCTGCAGTGTGCTTCAGTGTGAGGGTAAAAGGTAATAACTATGTCCTGGTCTCTGAAAAGCCCATGCTTTCCCAAGCAACTTTACTGACCCCACAGGAGGCTAATGATTCAAGATAAAGTTATAAAATCATGGTAGACGTCATTCTCCATATGAACTCAGTTACATAAGATCTGAAGACTATGTAGATGAATTTTGCATGTGTTCCATGCTCGTGAAGTTTATGATCCAGTGTTGGAGAAGAATGAGAGTAAATGATGACAGCAATAGCAATTTCTCAGAGATAAAAAAAAGACTGCGTTCTTAACTGCTGAGATGGAAGGGGAGGAGGACCTCCTGTAGCAGTGGACGTGGGGAGGGAAATGGGAGGAGAAGAGGGAGGGAGGGCTGGATTGGGAGGGGTATGAGGGAAGAGGCTACAGCTGGGATACAAAGTGAATAAATTGTAATAAAATAAATTAAAAAGAAAAATAAACACAGATTAATATGTACCAGGTGATATTACATTTTATGATCACATTCCTATAATTCATATTAATAATTTATAAACAGGAATAACAATCTTCAATATGTTCTTTCAAGATCTGACATCAGTATCATATATGTGAATACAAATGAATGAAAATGATACTTGAGGAAACTATTCTAATGTAGATTTTAAAATTTGGACAAAATATATTAATAATATATATGCTATTTTCACAGCTTCAGAATTTAAATTATAAGTTATGCATAAATTACATCATAACAATTTCTGGTATTTAAAATTAAAGTACATGGCTGAATACTAAAAAAAAAGTAAGAAGAAAGACAAAAATTTCAAGAATAGGAAATATTGAGAAATTAAAGTTAAAGGTAAATAAAATAGGAATAATTAATAATTAAAGAAGAGACACGTTTGACCCAAATCTGACAGAAGGCTGACACAGAAGTTTATGGTTTCTTTGAAGACTCAGTTTTGTCATGTGCTGTTTTACTGCAAGCTGTCTTGGGAGAGGGCACGTGATGTTTTGCTGGAGGCTGACTTGTAAGAGGCACATGTTTGCTGTGAGCTGTCTCATGTGAGCTTTCTCATGTGAGCGGCCAGCTGAGAACATCCCAGGCTGGACTTTGAGGAGAGAACATATATAGAAGTCCATGGACGGTGAGACATTACTTTTTTGGATTGATATCACTGTGCTGATCTTCATGCTTCAACACTTAACTTCATAGAGAGCACATTTTAGAGAACTTTCTCCCAGGGCAATCCAACTGAGTCTTGTGGCATTCATGGATTTGTCCTGATCTTCTGATTCATGTTGGTGCTTGGCATTGGCCTTTGGACTGGACTGCTGGTATCCTGAAGACTGAGTTTGACAGTCCTCTAAGGACCAATTGACCCTAATCAGCAAGCAGTAGAGGTCTACAGCACTTTTCCTTGCTGATCTCCTACCTAAGATGTGGGGGGTAGTTGGAAGGGAGGTAAAGGTGTTTAAAAATCTTACAGTGGGATACAAAGTGAATTAACTGTAATTTATTTAAAAAGTACATAAATTTAAAAAATTTAAAAAAATCCTAAATAAAGTAGGTTTGGTGAAAAATCTAAGCCTACGAAAGGCAAGTGCTTTGGTAGGGGGTCAGTTTCAGGGCATCATTTAATAATTTGCTAATTCTATTTAGATGCTAACCCAAGCTAGCACAGGAAGTGAACACATCAAAGAATAACATTTTTCATAACATGCAAATGTGCCCAATTGTATTTTGAATCCCATTGTGTTTAAGTAGGATTCAAAAATCTTTCTTAGGACCATTTTTGTATGTAATCATATCAAATTTGGAAAATGCAGAAAGATTTTCAATGGGGAGAGAAAAAAATGCAAAAGAGACACATTGTAACATTGTTTGGTTCACCAATACACAAGACAGCAATTTTTCACCATTTCTCTAAAAATATTGAGCTAATATAGAGAAAATTATTTGAACTTAATAGAATTTTATAAAAACATTAGGAAGTAGTTGGTTTAATATAAAATGCATGCCAAACCCAACGATAAATAGGAAATAATAAGTCCTAGATAAGGACTTGTAGACATTTCTAGAGAAACTTAGGCCTATTCTCTTAGCCTGTCAGTGTTGAAAACAACATTTGGGCATGAGTGAAAAGGAGCCATTTCTAAAAAAAATGTTGGTTGCCCATGCTAAATGGACAACCAATATACATATATATATATATATACATACATACACACATGCATATTTGTACATTTATATATACACATATATGTATATGTGTGTACATACACAACATATATATAAAACAATACTAATTCAAGAAGAGACCACAAATTTGAGAAAGGGCACAATAGGAGGTTGAAGGAGTGAAAGAGATATAAAGTGTTCATGTTTGAAGTTCTCGAAAAAGCAAAAATTAAATTTAGAAAAAATTGGTTGCATCAACACAACGTGCCATTGTACCCAAACAATAGATTGGAAAACATGGGCATTTTTTGTTTTGAGAGGAAGTGGATAATAGAGTGAGAACTAATGAAGTCACTGTCAAGTATGTAGAAAAGTATACTTTACAAGACATGTAATGCAGAAGTTATGACAGATTCACAAGCAGTGATTTAGTTATCTGTGAATACAAATAACATTTAATAGCTTTCTTCATATTAGAAAATAAAGCTTCTACTAACAGAAAGTACTTATTTTATGCTCTTACTATATATATGTATATATATATATATGATCTGTTTTTATTTATTTAAATCAATGGTTGATAGTTTAGTCTTACTTTAATAAGCCAAAAATCCTAACACAAACCACTACATTTTTATCCTTTTCATGACGCATGGTATAAAACACTTTGCTTGGCTAACATGCAAGACTATTTTTCCTTTTGACTAGTTTATACCCCAGGACTGTGTGATAATAATATTGCTTTTGTTTCATCTGGTGGGAATTGGTAAAGGAGAGGCCAACACATTGTTTTAGGCTATATAGGAAACAGAACAACAATTGGACAATTCATCTTGTTCTTATGCATTGGAACATTTCTGCTCCATGACATGCTCTCACTGAGGACACACAGGCCAGGGAAGAGGGTTAATGAACAAAATTTCATTAACACACTGTACTGTTCTATGTACATACACAGTCAATAGCATATAGAGTCTTTTTTATTTACACCTAGGGTTTACCATGCTTAATAATTCTGTAAGGGAGCAGGCCTTATCTATTGTGTAGATAAGGACAGTGACTTTTTAAATTGGCAAAGAGAAAGAGGCGTGAAAGCAAACTTGAACTCTGTGTTTTGGCTCCTGGACCTTTACAAACACTGGGCACTGTGAGTGAGCTTCCTCCCCTAGGCACTGGACTGGCTACTGATGCCCATTTATCACAATGTGCATAAGCTACCATCCCTGATATTCTGAGTCATCTAATATTTCATGCTGTTTCTTTAAACTTAATCCATGTTAGTTTAAAATCTTTGACTATTAAAAACCTTTTGTTTTGGTTTCGAGATGGTGTAATTTCTGAAGATTGTAAAGGACTACATACATCAACTGACAGCCATAGAAAAACCAGGAGAAACGTGATCCTTATTTGGCTAACATGTAACACTAGCATTTAGCTCAAATTGTTACTTCCTGTAAGATACATAAGTTTTTGATATGTAATATAATTTTTGTCTTGCGTTTTTACTTGTCATAAAACAGTTTCTTAACTGGGTTTTTAAAAATATGATGCATCCAATCACAGCATGAGCTGGTTAACTCTCATAGAGCTGTTTCTTAGTATGATGCGTTGTGTTGAAAAATTGGGGGATCAATAAGGAAAAGCTAACCCACATTTCTCTGTTTGATGCCTTGAAGAGAGAGAATCATGTGGACACACCCATCTTAATTTGCTGGTGGTAGAAGTACAAAAATTTGAGCTTGCAACCAGGACTTCTATCAGGTGTTAATACAATAAATAGACAAAAAAAAGAGTTAGCATTATGCCTGAGCAAATTCTAAACCTAAAAATGTTGAGAATAGTATCATCTGATATTGACACAGATATGGAATGACAATTGCATATTTGAACTGAAAATGTAATTCAAAGAATCTATTAGGTTTAATTGTTAATCTGTATTTTATGTATATTTAGCTTATCATATTGCTTTATTATTTTTAGGTTAGTATACAAAGTAGTGGGTTTCATTATAACATGTTTTTGAATAGAGATTTACAGCAAAATTGAAAGGAAAACTCAGAGACTTCCCCTATGCCTCCTTTCTTCCCACACATACAGATGCTTACCTAGTCAACACCCTACAAGTCATGCCTGTGAAGCTTACACTCTCACCAAACATCTGACTCACCTGAAGCACACAGCTTCAACTACAGGTCCCTGTTTGGTTTACACATTCTATGGTGTTGAATAAACATAATGGCATACATCCGCATTTTAATACCTTCGTTTTATTTTATAGTTTATTTATGTGTAAGTTTAGGAGTATGCGCGTGGGCTTACAGGTGCCTGTGAAGACCAGAGGAGGATGTAAGATCATCTACAAATGGAGTTACAGGTCAGGGTGAGCTGTCCAGTGTGGGTGCTGGGAACCAAACTTCAGTCCTCTAAAAGCAAATTATGTACTCTTAACTATTAAGCCTCATTTACATATTTAAACTAAGTAATTTACTGCCTTAAAATTTCTCTGTGTCACGCATATTGGTTTTGCTTTCCCTACCCCAACAGTATGAGGACCACTAATTTAAAATTTTTTTTATAGTTTTCCCTTTTGCGTGGGAAGTATGTGTTTAATTTTGTAAGAAACTGCAGTCTTTCAAAGTGGTTATACCAAGTTTTGTTCTCAGCAGCTGTGAGTGAGCAGTCAGGCTTTCCAGTGTCTTCATCAGCATTTGTTGTTAGTGTTCAGGATTTCGGCCTTTTATTAGGTACGTAGTTTTACCTTATTATGGTTTTCATTTGTATGTTTTCTGATGATTTATCCTTATGGTCAGAACATGGCCTACTGATCCCTGAAATAAAGGTATCCTTTTTTTATCTTCGCACATAACATTTTTACATATTTATGGGAATAATGTACAAGGATTTGATGCATGACTATAGTATAGAATCATCAAATCAGAGCTATTAACTTTTACATATTCTAAAACATGCAAAAATTTTGTTGTTTAGGGGAGCACTTAGAGTTCTCCTTTTCTTCTTATTTTGAAATGTATCTTGCATTGTTGTATACTGTAGTATACAATAGTTGATAGAGACTGGTTAGTTCCATATCATAGCTATTTTATTTATTTTAATTTATGTTTTGATTATTACAATTTATTCACTTTATATACCAGCAGTAGCCACCTCCTTCATGCCTTCCAAATCCCACTATCCCTCCATCTTATCTTCCCATGCCCCTCCCCATCCACTGATAGGGGAGGACCTCCTCCCCTTCCATATGACCCTCGTCTACCAGGTCTCATCAGGACCGGCTGCATTGTCTTCCTCTGTGGTCTAGTACAGCTGCATTCCCCACAGGTGGTCAGAGAGCCAGCCACTGATTTCATGTCAGAGACAGCCCCTGCTCCCCTTACCAGGGAACCCACTTGGATACTGAGATGCCATGCATGGTCCTTGGTTGGTGTGTCAGCATCAGAAAAGACCCCTGGGTCCAGATTTTTTGGTTCTGTTGGTCTCCTTGTGTTGCTCCTGTCCCCTCCAGATCTTTCTATCTCCCCCTTCTTTCCTAAGATTCCCTGCACTCTGGCCAAAGTTTGGCTCAGCATCTACTTTAATACCCTGCTGGGTAGAGTCTTTCAGAGACCCCCTGTGGTAGCTTTCTGTCCTGTTCCCTGTTTTCTCCCTCTTCCATGTCTATCGCATTTGCTTTCTGAGTGAGGATTGAGCAACTTCCCTAGGGTCTTCCTTCTTGTTTAGCTTATTTAGGAGTATAGATTTTAGTATGTTTATCTTATATAATATGACGAATATCCACTTATAAGTGAGTATATACCATGTGTGTCTTTCTGCTTCTGGGTTACCTCATTCAGGATGAACTCAGGTAATAACACATGCTAGAGTGGATGTGGAGAAAGGGGAACCCTCCTCCATTGCTGGTAGTAATATAAACTTGTACAACTATTTTAGAAATCAATCTGGTGCTTTCTCAGACAATTAGGAATAGTGCTTCCTCAAGATCCAGCTATACCACTCCTAGGCATATATCCAAAATATGTACAAGTATACAACAAAGACATTTGCTCAACCATGTTCATAGCAGCTTTGTTCATAATAGCCAGAATCTGGAAACAACCCAGATGTTCCTCAACTGAGGAACGGATACAGAAATTCTGGGTACATTTACACAATGAACTACTACTCAGCAATTAAACAACAAGGAAATCATGAAACTTGCAGGCAAATGGTCAGAACTAAAAAAGATCACCTTAGTTATTTTAAATGATACTTTTATAAAAATGAGCTCACAGATATGTCTCTTATATGCAATTTTAATCTTTTTGATGTGTATGCATGGTGGGATTTCTAGATAATAAGGTAGTGTTAGATTTAAATTGTTTTGAAACCTCCCCTATAAGTGGATTAGGGGAGAGGCATGAGAGGAGAAGAGGGAGGGAGGGTGTGACTGGGAGGAGATGAGGGAGGGGAATACAGCAGGAATACAAAGTGAATAAATTATAATAAATAATAAATAATTTAAAAGAATAGAAAATATTTAGAGAAAACTCCATATGGTTTTGTTGATTTTTCTCAAAGAAAGAAACATAAATGGCCAAAAGGGATATGAAAAAAATGCTCAGTACTTACTGACCATCAGGGAAACGCAGGTCAGAACCACAATGAGAGCTCACGTCAGTGTTCTGATGAGAACTTAATGTGGCAAGAAGCTGAAGATAACGAATACTGGAAAGGATACAGAGAAAGGATTCCTTATGCACTCTCAGCTGGAACACAAATTAGCAGTTTCTGTTATTTTGGTGGCTGATGTCCTCTCAACTTCTAGGAATTGTGGCTGTATTTGGCATTCATTTAGGAAAACTTCCCTGTCACTGTTTTTTTTTTTTAAATTTCTCCTTTTCTGTAATTCTATTCCTCCTGTACTCCTATTATATACATATTATACTTTTTAATGGTATTTCACAGTTCTTGAATGCTATTTTCCCAGTCTTTGTTTTATTTTTTTTCATTTTAGACTTTCTATCAATATATTCTCAAACTCAAAGATTCTTTCAAAGCTGATATGATAATAAGCCCATCAAAAACCTTCCTCATGTGTTACATTTTTTTAAAACCTCTAGTATTTTTTTCCTGGCTGTTTATAAGAATTTCCATTATCCACCTGCACATGAGTATTGCTGTAGAGCCTTTGTATCTAAATTGTATTTAAATTAGGGTTCAGATAATTCTGGCACCCCTGTTTTTTGATATTAACTGGTCTTTTCAAATTATGTCTTTTCCTTTTAGCATGTCTTGTAAATTTTTTCTTGATAGTTAGACACCATATACCAGGTAAAACAGAATTGTCATCTAGAAGCCTTTAGTAATGTTACGGGAAGGGATGGAGTGTCAGGAATGTTCTACAGTCCTTTCAAGTCTGTTTTTCTAGAGTAGACTTGCAGAATACTTATGTTTATCCCCTTCTTTAGGAGAAATAGGTTGATTAGGGTAAATCAGAGGTGAATATTTCTCTTTCCTAATGTCAATACAGGCTGACATAACCCAAGCAACTTCAGCTCTGATTAAATATTTCTACTTGTGGGTGTACCTTATTAACCACATAGTGTTTTGACATATTTCAGTGTTTTCTTTTTCCTTCCCAATGGATGCTTAAGGGGATTAAATTTTTTTTTACTGTGAGAATCTGGTTGAGTTCATGGAGGTAAAACTAATAAAATATGTGGAACCCTTAAGGAATTTCTGACTTTCAGATCTGCCTACACAGAGTTCCCAGGGATTCATAAATTACCTCCTGCCCAGCACTGCTTCCTGCAGAGGCTGTGCTCTTGTGAGATGCAGCTTCTGCTGCTTTCTTGTCTGCCCATCAAGTATTGTTTCAACTTTGGTCAGTGATTGCCCCAAGCCTGAACATCTGTTAAACATCTAAGGAGAATGATTGGTTTTCCAATATGTTCAGCATTGTACTTGCTCTGAGGCCAGTGCAAGAGCTTTCCTGGTACACATGGAAGTAGGAAGTAGAAGTTCATCGTAATGGCACAGTTTCCACACTTGTGAATCAGCATTCCATACTAAGCGGCCTTTAAAAGAAAGAGAGTGAGTACACATTTCCCAAGTGCCGGCTAGTGGAGCCTTACACATATTATTAGCCCCTTACTTTAATTAACTTTAAAAATATTAATAGATAAGTTAATAGCCACATTGAGAATTTTAGAAAAAGCTGTAAGTGTGGAGAATAACATTATGTCAGCTCTAGAGCCTGAGGGATGGAATGTGGTTTCATGTCTTAAGTGTAGCGAATGCCCTTTTCCCAAGTGATTAGTACCTAGGCTGGCGGCTTACTGTATCTCTTGGTCTCAGGCTATTCCAACTGATCAATCAAACAAAACAAAGAAAGCAAATCACAACACTGAACAAAGCAGTCAGGCTGTAAAGATTTTTATTTTCAATGGAAGAAAATAAAATCAATGTACTGATGGTACTGTGCTTACGCTCAACCCTGAATGCCGTTTTCTTGAAAACTATCATATATTTTCTTTTGAAATGAGTACAATGTAGTATCTTACAGTTTCCAAAAAAAGTTCTTACTTTTAAAAACACATCAAAAGAATGAAAACACTCATGAAATTGGTGACAGAACTTACCCGAACAAAAATGCAGGGTATTGAGTGTGCTTATGAAGTAATTAGGGCACTGCTGATTCAGCAAAACTAGTTACGGATTTCTCTGGAACAAAATTTTTCTTAGTAAAGTTTCTCACATATACCCATCGTTATAGTAATCTGCTTGAGAAGCAATTTCGGCAGTTCAACATTGATTTTGTATTCATTTTGAATAGCAAATACTCCTCCCTGAAATGACCTTCCAGTAGACGGTTTGTGATTACAGGAACATCGTTAGTGAGGTTGTTCTTTTTCTATCTTCTGGAAAAACAAGGCTCATATATATTGAAGTTAACTCTAATTTCTTAAACATCTGTCTTGCCAGATGGCAGAATATAATTTCTTATTTTAACCCGCTTTAATAATGACACAGAACACAGAGCAGAGAATGCATGTGACAGTGGGGGAGACGATTCATAGGAGTATAAAATACCATGCTGTTTGAGAGTTGACACAACGGCCCTAGCCTTTAACATTAGTATCAACTTTCACATCTTCCTCTGACTTGGTCTCGTCTTCTCTTAGGTTATTATGAGCTTAGTCATTCTCTTCATTAGTAAGGAGAAACTTACTGGCATCACAGAACTGTAACCTTTCAGAAAGAGGAGTCACAGCTTTTGATGCTCATTTCTTAAAAACTTCAGTATGTTCATGAATCAAAAAGAGAAAGAAAGAAAAAAAAGAAAGAAAGAAAGAAAAAGAAATACACAATCTGAGGAAATGAAATATCCCAATAAGCCTTAAAAAAAAACACAACAAATTAGCCACTGATGGTAACTCAAACCTGTTACCTAGCACTTGGGAGCCTGAAGAAGGAGGATTACCCTGAGTTTGAGACCAGTCTGGATTCCAGACTGAGAAACTGTCTCAACAAACAAACAAACGAACAAACAACAATAAAAAACAACCAATCACCAAATAAACAAACAAATGAGGTTAAAAAAACAACCACCACCAAACAATTAAAAACCAAATAGAGATGCTAAGGCTAATTGGGGGCAGAAGATGAGAAGGCAGGGAAGGGTGAAGGGAGAGATTCAAATAAAATCATTCTATGTTGGGGGTGATATTCCTCCTAGAAGACATAGGTTGCCAAATAAAATACCCAGTGTCAGTTATGGGATATCAGTTCTTGAGTTGTTGGTTGGAGGTAGCAATTCTAGAAACCCCAAAACAATGCAGCTTATTGCTATTGCTCTTGGTTACCCATTAGAACTTGGTATTAAGTCACTATTACTGAAAATTTTGGTCACATAACTTGGAGAAGTCAAGCCAGTACTGACTTGAAAGCATATACCTTGCTCAGTGGCTAATAGTCTAGGAGGTGTTATGCAGGCAGCCGTGGGAGGGAGGAATCCAACAAATCAAAACCAAAACTAAAACCAACCAAACTAAACCAAACCAAACCAAATCAAACCAACCAACCACAGAAACAAACCAAAAAAACCCCTAAAAACTCAAAAACCCAAAACTATCCCATCAACCAAAATCACCCCATTTTTTAAATCAAATTTTTAATTTATTTTTATTAATTACAGGTTACTCACTTTGTATCCCACCTGTAGCTCCATCTCTCTTCCCCTCCAAATCCCACCCTCCCTCATCTCTACTCATGCCCCTCCCCCAGTCCACTGATAGAGGAGGTCCTCCTCCCCTTCCTTCTGATCCTAGTCTATCAGCTCTCATCAGGAGAGGCTGCATTGTCTTCTTCTGTGGCCTGGTAAGGCTGTTCCCCCCCTCAAGGGGAGGTGATCAAAGAGCAGGCCAATCAGTTCCTGTCAGAGACAGTCCATGTTCCCCTTACTAGGGAACCCACTTGGAGACTGAACTGCCATAGGCTACATCTGTGCAGGGGTTCTAGGTTATTTCCATGTATGGTTCTTGGTTGGAGGATCCATCTCAGAAAAGACTCTTGTGCCCAGATGTTTTGGTTCTGTTGCTCTCCTTGTGGACCTTCTGTCCCCTCCAGGTCTTTCTATTTCCCACTTCTTCCATAAAGATCGCCTGTATTCTGCCCAAAGTTTGGCTATAAGTCTCAGCATCTGCTTTGATGCCTTGCAGGGCAGAGTCTTTCAGAGACCCTCTGTGGTAGGCTCCTGTCCTGTTCCCTCTTTTCCCCCTCTTCTGATGTTCATCCTCTTTGCTTTTCTGAATGAGGACTGAGCATCTTACCCAGAGTCATCCTTCTTGCTTAGCTTCTTTAGGTGTTCAGATTTTAGTATGTTTATCCTGTTCACCAGATTCTATACAGTGATGATCTCTGTGATCCACAATAATAACTTGCCTGGCAAGGTATGGTTGTGGTTACAAAGCACACATGAATGGTAAAAATCAAAGCATGGATACAAAAGCAGAATGAATGCTACTGACATGACCAACTACCTATTGGTTAGATTTAAGGCCAGCTCCACAGGAGGCGATTTATGCCTGCTATTGTAAATCTGACCAAGAACTTGTAACTGAGAACTCATAAACCTTATGGTTGAGCCTAGTTCTATTCTTATTCAGATCACCACAGGCATTTTTCTCTAGGAAGTGCCCTTTGATTCCAAGATAAAATGAAAGGTAACTGTGGTGGTTTGGATAGGAATGGCCCCCCATAGACTCATATGTGTGAATGCTTGGCCCATAGGGAGTGACACTATTAGGTAGCATGGTCTTGTTGGAGTGGGTGTGGCCTTGTTGTAGCAAGTGTGCCACTGGGGATGGGGTGGGTTTGGAGGTCTCAGATGCTCAAGTGAGGCCCAGTGTGGCAGTCTCTTTTCTACTGTCTGTGGATCAAGATGTAGAACTCTTTTCTAGCACTATATCTGCCTGAATACTGTCATGCTTCCCACCATGATGCATAGCATATTTTTTTTCAGTCCTCATTCATAAACAGAACATGTGAATTACATGTATTCACTCCAAGGTCTTTTTGGAGGGATAAGTAGAAAGAGGTATAGGCCAAAGAGGATTTTGAGGGGAAAAGTCTTTCTGGAGGTAACAGGAACATTGTGCCTAAGAAGTCACAGCAGCTTCTATTTCCTGAACAATATCTGTAAAAGATCCAGTAGCCAACATTTAACATGAATGTGTAGGGACATTGAAACCCTCACCCTTAGCTGAGGAGCTATTTACAATTGATGGCTGTTATGTAAGAGAGGCTAAATTTTCTTTAGAAGTGTTGTCATGTTAGGTTGACCATGCTCTAGTGGACACACAACCATCTACCATGTACACATGGGAAGTACTAATTTGGACTCAGTAATAACATATATTTATATGTGTGATTATGTATGCATATATATGAAAAGATAAATATATTCATATATGTATGTATGTGTGGGTAAAGTGAGTTATAAACGTATAGGCTTTTGTACAGGACACACATCCACACAAACACACACATATAAAGAAAGAATAGGAAATTGGGAGGAAATATGTAGGGGGGCAGTCTAGGAAATATGGAGAGCAGGTACCAGGAATGAATATGATTGAAATACATTGTGTGCATGAGATACAATTATCATAGACAAATGAACTATCACATTAATATATAGAACAAGAAAACCCCACATGGCCCCTATTTAAGAGATGAAAGAAACTAAGAAGCAGAAAAGATACTGAAGTCTCAATTCTCAGAAGTCAAGTCAACAGGATAAGAAAATATCAGTGTTTTAAGTACTTATTTAACTAGTGGGAGCATTCACATACAGACTGGATCATATAAACCAGTGTGTAGAAATAGTTTTTCTACATGTTTAGAGACTATCTACATGTTTTAGACAATGAATGAGGAATTCTGATGTTTTAACGTTACTAAAGTAATACCAATACTTTTAATATATAAGGCTCTTCTTGATTTTCTCTTTCTATCAATGGTTGATTTATTTTTGTTGATTTTATTGCATTTATTTCCATCTTTCTCTGTGGTTCTGGGATTGAATTCAGGGTGTCACACACGCAAGGCAACATTTCTACCACTAAGTGCCTCTTGACCCCTATTATTATTATTATTATTATAAATCCAAATGCTGCAATTTGAGATATATTGTCCATGAATTTTTTATGATATCTGAATACTTTCCTTGAGATGTGTTCATTTATAGATATGGATAGTCTTCTGCATTAAAATGCTACTTGTGTAGGGATTCTTAAAAATAAAACAAACAACAAAACCCCGAAGACCCTATCAACCTCTATTTATTATCCAGAAAAGCAACAAAAAGCTTTTGGTGGCCCAATTGTGTCTCATGTTTCACTTTTATTACAATACCATGACATGGCCTCATTTGAGTTAGTCCCATTTTTTATTGCTGCTAATGTCATTGCTAATTGTCACAGCAAACCAGTCTTACAGGGAAAGCAGGAAATGAAAGAAAGGACTCTCTTCACAAAACGTCCCTATTTTTGGAAACAAGTTTTAACATAATGTGATCGAAAAGTAAAAATCAACTAGACGTTAATTCTTGGCTTTGAAAGGTCACTTATGGAGAAATTAAATTATATGTTGAACATTTTGTGTATTAGACATCAATTATTTCTTATTCTTCAGTATTTAGCATTGCCAGAAAATCCATATAAGAAGGGTTTACATTCAAAATGTGTTATAATTCAGAAGAGAAACTGAACAGGGATTAAAATTAAATATGAGTTTGTGATACTATTAACACCATCTTCTAGATAACTTTTAAGTCCTGAGTAAACCATTCTGGTTTAGTATATCTATTCTTTTTTATACCCTCTTCTCAGAAGAGAAAACCTATAGGAATTCTAAATTATGTGGGCACAATCAGAGTCCTTAGTTTGACATGCTCACATAGTACCTTATGCTGTTGATCCTTTTCACTGTATGTGCCTATACATCTCAGCTTCCTCCAAAATATTTACCAGTAAAAGTCCATGGGAATTACTCCAAACTTGTGATCAGACTACCAAAATTGAGAAAAAAAAACTTCAAGAGCTTAGAATAGTGGCACATGTTCCATGTCCTTGTTTGGAGTAACTGTTGCAATTTCAGTAAGCGCTCCTTACCTACAAGTACTCCCAAATTCTAGCTGCATGCCAGGCATCCAGAATGCATCATACAACTCAACTCCTTGTGAAGTTGTTTTGAAAAAAGAGAGAAAGAAATTGAGCTGCAATAAAATTAAATAATTATCTTCTGGCCAAAGGACTATCAGAGGAGCACAAAGAAAGATTCCTTCCTGCGGCTGGTGTTAGCCAAGAGCCAGACACTGTGTTGTCACAGAGTAATATGGTTGGATTTCCACATGGACCAACAAAGACTTAGCATATTTCTCTCTATCCCTCTGCTGACAACCTCTGGTCTCTTTACCCCTTAATAAAGAGCTGTTTACTTTCATCTGTGTGGAACATCCTAGTAGGAGAGGAAATGGAGCTGTGGGGATGTTCTGCTCCTCTTACCATCTGGTTAGCAAGGCACCAGGAAGGATGGGAGGAAAGGTGCAAATCAGTTAAAAACTGTAGCTTAGGCTATGAATTAAATATTAATGTGTTTCCTCTAGGCTGTGGTTCGTGCAGAATAATGTAGTACTTGTAAGATAGAGTTCACAAAGAAATTCAATTTTATTTGATTCACTCTAGAAGAAAGGTGTGGAATAGTCAAATGAATTGTTCTTCCTCATGCATATGGCCAACTCCTAGCTTTGAGTTCCTTGGTGACAGAAGCACACAATTGTTCTCTGATATATTGTACACACTTGTAATACACACACATACATATCACACACACGTCTAATACACATATATGTTATACTATAGTGTCTTACCCTTACAGGTACCTCAGAGTATATTGTTGAAAGACTAGTAGAATTCTTGGTTTTATTTTAAGACCTTGATTTATAAAACACAATGAGAATACTCACAAAACTGCTTAATTAATGGTCTATTCTTCTTTAATTGTTACTGTCACCTATGAATACATGTATATACAAGTATATGCATACATGTATATTCATATATACAATGTACTGACTGAGTCTGTTTAGCATTGCTTTTATGAACATGTGTCTAGCGCTGACCACTTGAGACTGGGTAACCTACCAGGAGTCTCTTCCCTAGAGCAAACTTTTTCTTCCTCTCTGAACAGCCACTGACTGCCTGGAGCTAGAAGACCAACTGTAAAAGGTACAAGAAGCATGACCCCTTTGAGAGAAAAGAAAGCCAGAGTGGTATAATCTTATTAGTTATCTGCATGCAGAATTTCAATGGTTTCTTGAACGTAAATACAGCTAATTGTCTATGTAAAAATGAAGCAACAGTTAAGTGATTGGGACCCTGTCCCCTGTCAGTGATTACAGAAAAATTATGTAGAAGAAGCAGTTTCAGGAGATTGGACAAAATGTCTTACTCTTGATCTTCCCCTTATTTCCCAGATGTAAGAAAACCTTTTACAGATTGTAGGTTAAGCAGATTTAGGAAACTTCTGGGAAAATCACAGAAGTTGATTGTAAGTAGGCGATGAAGTTGGAAGGGAGAAGAGCAAACAGAGGTACATTGATGATGCACTTGATGTTGAAATAGTCTCTTTCTATCTAGGTCTATCTGAGGGACCATGAACATTCCTCAGGGTGGACTCAACCTAAGATGTAACCACAAGACTTCCTCCCTCCTTAGGGCTCCCCTGGGAAAGTCTTGGCCTGCTCAGTGACTAGCAGACTGGTTTGACAGAAAATGTCCTCTGTCAGAAGTGAAGGAAATGTATGCAATAGCTGAATAAAAACCTCTAGAAAACACTGGATACACATAGGTGGGGTACAGAAGAAGAAATAATCTGTTCTGCAAAGATAAACTGTCTCCTCATTTTCAGAAAAATGCAAATTCTAAAACCTTTATACCACTAAAGTAAACATTACTTTCCCGAAACTAATTATTTCTGACATATTAGGAAATGTAATAAAACAATGTAAGCTTTTTAAGTAATGCCATATTAACCTAATTAAAAATAGAATGACCATAGTGATTCATAAGAAACCTTGATTTTAATAGTCCTGTAATTTGTGTTATTTCCCTTATCTTATGGACAAGACATAAGGAAATACAGGTGGTTAATTAATAAAGAGTAAGTAACATATTTATTTATTATTATTTGTTTTCCAGATTCAGTATGTATAACCTTTAACAGATAATATATTTTCTCTTGAAAAACATGTCTCCTCTCCTGTTGCTTGTTTTATCCTCCATTCAATGTCCATCCCATTTGTTCATCTAAACGAGCATTGATCATACCAACCTGGGTCCTCCTTCTTGTTTATCTTCCCTAGGTGTATAGATTTCAGCATGACCTTCCTATCCTGTAGGTCTATATAAGTGAGTATACACCATATGTTTCTTTCTGCTTTTGGGATATCTCACTTAGAATTATCGTTTCCAGGAAGGCCTCTGAAAGAATCTATATAGCAATATATCAAAGCAGATATTAAGACTCACAACCAAGCCTTCGGCAGAGGGAGGGAAATAATAATAAAAATAGGGGAAGTTAGTAAGACTTGGGGAGAACAAGAGCTCCACAAAGACCAAACTGAGCAGGGCACATGGGTCTTATACAAGACAGTTTCTCCAACCAAGGACCATGTATGGATATGGCCTAGAACCCCCGCTTAGATGTGGCCCATGGTAGCTCAGTGTCCAAATGAAGACCCTAGTAAGGGGAACAGGGACTGTTTCAGTCATGAACTGGAGGGCTGGCTCTTTGACCCTCCCCCATACATGCCAGGGAGTAACAGCCTAGCTAGATCCCAGGGGAGGACATTGCAGCCAGCCCTGAGGAGACAAGATGAACTGGGGTCGGATGGAAGGAGAGGAGATCCTCCCCAGTCGGTGGACTTGGAGGGGGTGGGGAGGAGATGAGGGAGAGATGGGGAGAGTGGGAGGGAATGAGGGAGGGGGCTATGCCTGGGATGCAAAGTACCTAACCTGTGATTGATATAAAAATAAATAAATAACAAAAAACGAATCCATTGGAAAAAAAGAAAATAAAAGTTATATTATTATTATTAAAAAAAAAAGAAAAACATGTCTCAGGCTGGGATGTTAGCTCTGTGGATGAAGATTTTGCATAAATACATGACTTTGACTTCCAGAGTCTAAGTAAAAATGCTAAGCATGATAGCATGTACTTGTAATCCCATTGTTGAAGAAGGGGCGATCTTGAGGCTTGCTGGCCAATCAGTCTAACCTAGTCAGATCAGTGAAAGAACATATCTCAAAGGTAGTAAACAGTTTCCCTGAGGATATCATATATGTGCCTATGAGCTTGTGGATCCATAAACATATATGAATATAGACATGGCTAATAAAAACCGGTATCTCATACTTACCCAGGGATTTTGTTAGGTTGCTTTTTTGAGTTAAATCTTTTCTTCCAGACGTGAGAGTCCTATATTATACCAGATGATGATGCCTAGAGCCTTGGACTTTTTAGCATTTTGTAATTTATGCCATATATGAAGATAAAGAAGGCATATTTTAAAACTTACCTTCAGGGAGAAATGGCTAGAGTAACATGACTGGATTGAATAAAACTCTATATATATGTTAAAAATAAAAATATGCCAGTGTAAGATGGCAACGTTGCTTTGCAATAGTTCTTATAAAACAGATCTGGGGCTTTTAGTTCATTACAAGCTTAAAATGAGCCAATTTATTTCAGCTGCCAGAAAGCCTAATGCAGTTTCAGACTGAAGGCATAAAATTACCGTGTCTGGAACAAAGAGATTTCATCCTATGTTTTACTAGTTTGACTGTCTCTGACAGACCTCTTTTCTGAAGACAGCACATCTTAAAGTTGGTGAGACACTCAGGCTATTTAGAGACATGTTCATTGCAAGGGTGCATGACAACTCTTCCATACACATTAAGTTCACTCAAGTATTTGGTAAAGAAAAAAAAGATTTCATCGAAGGATGGATAGTTGATTACTATTCAAACCATTGACATTGTATAAAAAAACTACTTTTAAGTTTCAAACACATATTTGCTACTATGAAGCAGAAAGCAAAGGTCAAATAAAGTTAAGTTAACTTAAGTTAACTTCAAACATCAAAGATGTGTCAGTTGAGGTGGTGACATTGAGATTTATGTTGAGGTCTCTTGAGAATGTGAGCTCACTCAACATCCTTTTTAGGTACTTTCACTCAATAAGTATTTACTGAGTTCCTACTATGTGCTAAATAGTATAAGGACCAGGACACACAGATACAGACATAGACACAGACACAGACACAAGACACAGACACACACACACACACACACAAAGAGGGAGAGGGAGAGGGAAAATGAAAACCACCACCACCACCACCACCAACAACAACAACAAAACACCAGAAGCCAAAAAAAAGGTAACCAAAGAAAACCACTCAGTACAATTCATAATATCTTAATTAAAATTGTGACACCATCTCTTAGCGCTTTTTTGAAATGCATAGTTCTATCTTGGAGTTAGTGGTTATTTTTTATTCATCCATTCAGTTTTCTATCCTGGTGTTTCTACTTGTTTTTAAACAGTTTTTCTATCATTAATTGAAATGACTTTTACTAGTATAGTGTTGAATCCTTGCTCTATGTATTTGTGCTTCAGAAAACTTACCCTTGAGCCTACTTACCCTTTCACCCTTCCTTAGTCATCCAGGCCTTTCCTAGGCAAAAAAGAAAAAAAATCTTCCTTTTGGCAAATTTTCTCTTGGTTTCCTGTTCCCCCCTTGTCTCCAGGTTTTCTGGTTCTATTATTACGTTCGTTTTATAGTACTCTCTATGGTTGGTCTTTTTCTCATTTCACAACCTCCAATTTATTCTGTCTTTCCACCTATCCTTTGTGCATTTCAGAATCTGTTAATGGGTGAAGCAACTGAGAATGTTTAATAGGGATGCGTGCGCGCGCGAGTGTGTGTGTGTGTGTTGGGTTTTTGTCTACATGAGCATATATGTATGTAGTAAGAGCTGGAACTCTGGTACTGAGAAGTTCTAGAACACACTCTGTCTGTGTGGATTGCACGAGTTATTCATTTAAAATATATCACTAGGGGCTGTTTGTTGAAAGAAGTTTTATACAACATGAAAACACTCCTTGCTTTTCTGATATCTAACTGTACATGAAGATATGATCAACTCAGATAATCTGCAATACAAAGAAATATGACTTGATCACAGAATTCTGATTGTGCTCCTGAGAAATTGAAATACATTTTTCCCATAAAATACTGGAGAACAATGATGGCCTCAGGGAGGCAAGCATATACTGTTTTTGCTTCCCAAATGTTGTAGAATAAATGTAAAACATCAATAGGCATCATCTGAAGGTCAGAAAGTTTTCACAGTGTTGATTTTATGAACATCAAGTTTCCTGAATTAAGATTCAGAATTCATACCTAAAACTAGAGGCATGTGCCGTTCCACATGACTGATTTTTCTTCCTGATACATCAGATTTTTTTTCTCATTGTAATTAATACCAACCCACTGACATCAGCAGAATGTACATGAAACTTTAAATGAATATTACATTACATTCAACTTTTAGTTCTTATCAAATGTCAGGGAACAATAATAAGAACACAAACACCTTCTGTTTTACCAGGAACTGTGAACACGACATATTTGGCGCATGCTGAGTTGTAGAGGGAAAAATATTTGTGTACTCTTCAAGATTAAATACTCATTAATCCGAAGAACAAGGTTTATTCAAAGTTGGCATTTTCAGAGTCAGTCTACTAAGGTATTAGAGTATCATGTGCTCATGCTATCGTTGGTCAGCAGTATGCTGTTTTTTTTTCTTTGACCTTTTTTAAAAACATTTTTATAGTTCTAGTATCCTTGGACATATGCATTTATGTAAACACGTAAATTTGGTGGAACACATTGGATATTTTTAAAAACACTCATCCAATTTTTCTAAATGACCAATGAATACATCTTTCTATATGCTCCCCTTCTCCCTTCCCTTCTCTGTCTTTCTGTTAATGGATAACACGTAATTATAACCTGACATCATCTTCATCTCACAGTGCTATTTTTCCTTATCACAGCTTTTACGTTTCACAGGCATGGAGTCAGAAGTTTTATCTCAGATGATCACAATGCTCTCACAGGGATCAAGAGATTTATGGGTCTCATGAATCGCAGGAGACTCATAGCCTTCATAAGATCCCCACTAAGTCCTACCCCTCTTAGGGATATTCAAGAGGTTGAAAACTAATTGAGGTTGAAAACTAACTGAGGTTGAACTTTCTGACGGTGTAGCTGTGTAATATGTCACCCATGGGGACTCTTCAGTGGAACAACTTTTCATGAGCTCTCATGGTTTAGGTGGGACTCTTTCGTGGTGTAGCTGCACACAAATTGCCAGGGGGCTTGCCTTCGACAAAATTGCCTTTGAGTTCATTCATGCTCCTGTACGAAGCCCCCCCCCAAACTTACTGTTTCAGTAAGCTAGTATTTGATAGACAAATCCTTTGTGTTATAGGTTCCTTCTCAAACTGAGACCAAGAGCCAGTTCTTTATGTCTTCCCAGGAGAAGTCTCAGAATCCTTCTTCCCCTTTAAACATGACTCTAGAGTAGATGCAAGGGCACTGTAGACTGATGTTCTTTGTTCACCACATACCAATGAAGGAAACAGAAAAACTTCTATGGCAAACATAACTTTGAAGGAGGAGAAATCTGAGGTTACAGAAGGGTCATGTGACAGCTGTTTACTATTTATTATTCTTATTCTTTTGTAAAGAACTAAGAGAATAACTCCCATTTAGAGTATGGGTACCAATAAATTTTCATTTAGTGGATAAATATTTAATATACTAGTTTTTTATTGTAAAATAGACATCATATAGCAAAAACACTTGTATCCAGTTTAAATGATTTTAGATTAGTAGGGTGTAAGAAAGATAGAAAGGAGGGGGTTTAGAGTGATGGTCAATACCAGAGTACTTTTACAATGGTTTTCCTAGAGACTGTACTGTTTAATGATGTCTTAATTGACTTAGTTTATGTATGATGTTTTCACAGGTATGGAAATCATCTTACATTTCTCAGAATACACCGTATTGTTAAGTGATACATGGAAAGTCACTCATTGAGCAATAGCTTGATCAATGAACAGGTGCATGTTTCCTCAGGTAACAACTGAGAATTAAATATCAGGAAGCTCACATCTGTTTTCAGGACTTCAGCCTCAGTTAGGTATTACAAATTGATTTTAAAACAGAAGCAGGGTGTTAAAGACAGCTATTGTAGAGAAAATCCAGATATGGAATATTGCATATAGGGAAAGTAGCAGAGAAGTGCTGGGAACTTTGAGGGGACAGTGGACCTTTTCTCAGAGGACATAGTGTGTGACAGAGAGAAAAGACCAATAAATACAAGGAGTTGGAGATGGGCTTAGATCATAGTTTGTAGAGTTGTCGTGGTCATGACTTTTCTCTAGAGCAATAGAAGACTGATTAAGAAACTGTCCAGACCTCTCATTTCATCTACGACTCTCCCATGATCCATCTCTAAATACTCAGGGATTTTCTTTCAGGGTGGAGCAAGGGTTCATCTTACAGTTATAGCCAGGGTTTCACTATTGCTTTAAAATCAAGAAAGGGCAGTACATTTAGTGATCTACTGGTATTATTTTCTCTCAATGGTTTCATAGCTGCTATATAAGGGAAGGAAGAAATATAAGACTTTAAATCATTGAACAGAGAAAGCAGAAAACAAAGGCTCTCTGTTTTTGTGTCTCTCTAAAAATGTGTGTGCTTATGTGTGAATAGAGCTAGCTCATTGGTTAAAATAATTCTTACTAATGTCATAAGTGACATCATTTCAAACTAGTATGAGCCTATAATTTATAAAGAATGGGCCATTTGAAAGAGAAACAGTCTTCTAATTATGTTGCAACATAGCTGGCAAAAACTTTTACATATGCACTCTATCTATTACAATTTTTTTGTGATTTGACTCTGATTCTTGTAGCTTCTTATTGTTTCCAAAAGCTACTCAATATTCAGGAATCATTTTCATTAGGCTCCCCTAATAGAATGTTCTTCTTACAGATGATGATGTAGCTTGCTCTGTCCCCTCATTCAGGCCCCCTCTCAAAGGGAACATCTCACACCCACCCTCAATACACAAAACATGGTGCTGTCATTCATCAGCCTCTCAGCCTAGTTTGCTTTTCTTGTGCTGACTAATTATCCCTTAAGACTGAAATTTGGTCCAAGATGGCAGTGACCAGCGCCCACCGTATATGAGGGGCATAGGATCTAAAAGTCTGAAATTGGTGAGTAGAGGGATGACTTAAGCCAGAACATTGACATTGAGGCTTCCTATGCAAGAGGGGATAACCAGTGAGCTGGGCCCCTTTGGATTCAGGTCACCAGTGGACGCTGATCCAGGGACTAAGAGTGGTGAATATTCAACCCCCTGTACATCCCCTTGCCCCAAGCACGAGCCTCCCCACTTGTCAGAGGTGATCAGCAGTGGCTGCTGCCCCGAACACAGGCTTCCCTGCTCAGCAGAGGCAGCAGTGATTGCCACAAGCATGGGCCTCCATGTTCAGTGACTGAGACAGCAGAGGTGGGCATCCCGGGTCTGAGACAGCAGAGAGTGACTGTATGGGCCTCCTACATCTGCACCGGTGGTGAGGTGGTGGCAAGCCCAAGTAGGAGCCTCAGTGCTTGGTGACTCAGAGAGCAGAGGTGGCTACCCCAAGTACGGGTCTCCCTGCCCAGTAGCCAAACAGTGGACACTGCTGGGCTGCCAGATCTCCTACACTCTCATTTGCCCCTGTGGACTCCAAATCTGAGAGTAGAGAACAGGGGGGAAACCCTGTGTTTCCTGATTAGGCCTGCAAGTGAGTGAAAGTGTTTTTGAGTAAGTGCATGCACAGACCAAGATCCAGGGTCCCTCTACAGTAGCAGCCAGACATCGGATTCCTCCCATCTATACCTCCACTATGGGCAACATAGGGATCCTTGGGACAGCATTCTCAACATTGAAGCCCCTGTTCTGGGGATCTATCAGTGGAGTCCAGGGAAACAATTCTTGGAGGCCAGACAGATCGGAATATCAGGAGGACAGTACAACAGGCGTGTAGGCCGCTGAGGCATTCAGGGCACCTATGCACGCACATTGTACAAGCGAACAGCTCTAGCACCCCCTCCTGTGCTTAAGCTCCTCATTCCAGGAATCTATATGCTCTAGCACCCTGTCCTTCAAGGCCCTCAGCTACAGATAAAACATCAACATCCACTCTCAAACCAGTGAACTTCTCTCATCTTCCTGAAGAATACTCTAGACACCAGAGACAGTAGGACACAGTCTGAAGTACAGACCCCAGGAACAAACAGTGAAGGTTACAAATAAGCACATGGCTAGAGGTCAGCATATGTACACATCCAACAAAAATCAGGGCATCATGGCTTTACCAGCAATCCCCCAAATCAATGGATATGCTAATTCAAGGAAACACAGGAAAATTATTTTAAAGCTATGCTAATCCAGTTATTAGAGACACATAAAGAAGAAACGAACAAAGCTCTCAAAAAATACAGACAAATATAGCCAAACAAATAGATGCATAGGTAGAAGTACAAGTAGAGGCATATAGAGAGGAAATGAACAACAATAAAAAATAGAGGCCATTATGGAAAGACAGGAATCCACATTCAAACAAATGAAGGAAATGGTGCAGAACATGAAAACAGAATTGGAATCAATAATAATAATAATAATAATAATAATGATAATAATAAAACAACAACAACAACAAAAAAACCACAAACAGAGAAAACCCTGGATCTGGAGAAAAGATCAGGAACCACAAAGGTAAACATCACCAATAGAATACAAGGGATGGAAGACAGAATTTCAGGTTCAGAGGTACAATTGCTGAATTTGATATATCTCTCAAAGAAAAAGTAAAATTAGAAGAGTTCCAAACACAAAACATCCAAGGAATCAAGTACTCCATGAAGAGACAAAAATCTAAGAAAAATAGGAATAGATGAAAAAGAAGATTCCAGGCTCCAAGGTCCAGAAATTATTTTCAAGAAAGTCATAGAAGAAAATGTTCCCAGCTCTGCATACAGCGGATGCACACAAACCCAAACCCACTGTGTGTGCCCCAAATATCATCTCAGACCGTGGTGCACAGCCCCTGGCACAGAAGGAGGCGCCAAATCTTCATTCCAGGGGAGAGCCCTTAGCAGCAAGCC
>CM053755.1:42220184-42240377 GCA_028658305.1 Pachyuromys duprasi
CCTGTGCCAATGAGTTCTAGGGTCTTCCCCACTTTTTCTTCTAACCAGTTTAGTGTGTCTGGTTTTATGTTGAGGTCTTTGATCCACTTGGACTTTAGCTTTGTGCAAGGTGATAAATATGGATCTATTTTCATTTTTCTGCATACAGATATCCAGTTGGACCAGCACCATTTGTTGAAGATGCTGTCTTTTTTCCATTTTATGATTTTGATTTCTTTGTCAAAAATCAAGTATCCATAGATTTGTGGATTTATTTGTGGGTCTTCTATTGGATTCCATTGATCCACCATTCTGTTTCTATGCCAATACCATGCAGTTTTTAATAGACCAGGGATGGAGATAACTCTAGGCAATCTGTTGTTGTGTGGGATTGTTTTATGAATACTGGGTTTTTCATTTTTCCATAGGAAGTTGAGAAATATTCTCTCAGTGTCTTTAAAGAATTAGTATTTTGATGGAAATTGCGTTGAATCTGTAGATTGCTTTTGGCAGGATGGCCATTTTCTCTATGTTAATCCTACTGATCCATGAGCATGGGAGATTGTTCCGTCTTTTGACATATTCTTCAATTTCTTTCTCCAGAGATTTGAAGTTTTTTCAAACAAGTCTATCACTTGCTTGGTTAGAGTCACCCTCAGGGACCTTATGTTATTAGTGGCTAATGTGAAGGGTGTTGTTTCCCTAATTAATTTCTCAGCCCTTTTGTCTTTGGTATACAGGAAGGCTTCAGTTTTTTTTTTAATTTAATTTTGCTAAACACTTTGAGTTAATTTTGGTAAACACTTTGCTGAATGTGTTTATCAGCTGAAGGAGTTCTCTGGTTGAATTTTTGGGGTCGCTCATGTATATCATCTCCAAATAGTGATACTTTGATTTCTTCCTTTCTGATTTGTTTCCCCTTGATCTCCTTTAGTTTTTTTTATTGCTCTAGCTAGGATTTCAAGTACTATGTTGAAGAGATATAGAGAGAGTGGGCAGCCTTGCCTTGTCCCTGATTTCAGTAGACTTGATTTATATTTCTCTCCTTTTAGTTTTATGTTGGCTATAGGCTTACTGTAGACTTTCTTTACTATGTTTAGGTACATGCTTTGTATCCCCGATCTCTCCAAGACTTTAAACATGAATGGGTGTTGGATTTTGTCAAATGCTTTTTTGGCATCTAAGGAGATGATCATGTGTTTTTTCTCCTGCAGTTTGTTTATATGGTGGATTACATTGATGGATTTCTATATTTCGAACCACCCCTGCATGTCAGGATGAAGCCTACTTGGTAATGTTGGATGTTGGATGATATCTTTTATGTGTTCTTGGATTTGGTTTGCAAGTATTTTATTGAGTATTTTGCATCAATGTTTATAAGAGATAGTTCTGAAGTTCTCTTTGTTTTTGTGTCTTTGTGTGGTTTAGATATCAATGTGACTGTGGCTTCATATCATGAGTTTGGTAATGATCCTTCTCGTTCTAATTCTTGAAGAGGATTAGAGTTAGGTCTTCTTTGAAGGTCTGGTAGAATTCTCCACTGAAATCATCTGGCCCAGGGCTTTTTTTTTGGAAGGGAGACTGTTGATGACTTCTTCTATTTCTTTGGGGGATATAGGACTATTTAATCTATTTATCTGCTCTTGATTTAATTTTGGTAAATGGAATATAACAAGAAAATTGTTCATTTCATTTAGATATTACAATTGTGTGGCACTTGGCTTTTGTAGTAACACTTGATGTTTGTTTGGATTTCCTCACTGTCTGTAGTTATGTCCCCCTTTTCATTTCTGATTTTGCTGATTTGGATAGTTTTTATCATCCTTTTAGTTAGCTTGGCTAAGGGTTTGTCTATCTTGTTGATTTTCTCAAAGACCAGCTCTTGGTTTCATTGATTCTTTGAATTGTTTTTTGTTTTGTTTTGTTTTGTTTTTAATTCATTGATTTAAGCCCTGAACTTGAATATTCCCAGCCATCTACTCCTCTTGGGTGTTTCTGCTTCTTTTTTTCTTAGGGCTTTCAGGTGAGCCATTAAGTTGCTTGTATGAGATGTTTCAAGTTTCTTCTTGAAGGCACTTAGTGCTATGAATTTTCCTCTTAGCACTTCTTTCATTGTTTCCTGTTAGTTTGGGTGTGTTGTACCTTCATTTTCATTGAATTCTAGAAAGTCTTTGATTTCTGTTTTTATATCTTCCCTAACCCAGCTGTCATGGAGTAGTGAGTTGTTCAGTTTCCATGCATGTGTAAGCTTTTGGCTATTTCTGTTGTTGAGGTCCAGCTGTAGTCCATGGTGGTCAGGTGGGATACAAGGGATTATTTCAATCTTCTTGTATCTGTTGAGGCTTGCTTTGTGGCTAACTATATGTTCTATTTTGGGGAAGGTTCCATGAGGTGCTGAAAAGAAGTTTTATATTTTGAATTTGGGTGAAAAGTTCTGTAGACATATATTAGGTCTATTTGATTTAGGACCTCTATAAGTGCTTTTATTTTCCTATTTATCTTTTGTCTAGATCATCTGTCCCTTGGTGGGAGTGGAGGGTTGAAGTCTCCCAACTTGGTGTTGGGATCAATGTGTGATTTCAGCTTTAATAATGTTTCATTTACAAATATAGGCACTCTTTTATTTGTGGCATACATGTTCAAAATTGTGATGTCGTCTGGGTGGATTTTTGCTTTGATGAGAGTAAAGTGCCCCTTCTCATCTCTTTTGATTAATTTTGGTTGAAAGTCTATTTTATTATATATTAGAATAGTTACCCCAGCTTGTTTTCTGGGTCCATTTGTTTGAAAAACATTTTTCCAGCTTTTTACTCTGAGGTAGTGTATATCTTTGTTGCTGAGGTGTTTCTTTGATGCAGCAGAATATTGAATCCTGTTTCCACAATCGTTCTGTTAGTCTGTGTCTTTTTATTGGAAAGTTGAGTCCATTGATGTTGATAGATAATAGCGACCAAGGAATGTTAGTGCCTTTTATTTTGGAGTTATTAGTGTTATAGTGATTCATTGCTTGTTTTCTTTTAATTTTTTGTTGTGAAGCTATCTGTATCCTATGTTTTCTTGGGTGCAGTTGTTTTTATTGGATTGGAGTTTTCCTTCTAGTATTTTCTTTAGGGCTGGATTGCTGTGTAGTTATTGCATGAATTTTGTTTTGTCATGTAATATTTTGTTTTCTCCATCTATGTTGATTGAAAGCTTTGTTGAGTATAGTAGTCTAGGTGGGCATCTGCAGTCCCTTAAAGTCTACATTACATCTGCTCAGGCCCTTCTGGTTTTCATAGTTTCTGATGAGAAGTCTGGTGTGGCTCTGATAGGTCTACCTTCATATGTTACTTGGCCTTTTTCCCTTGCTGCTTTTAATATCTTTCTTTGTTCTGTAGATTTAGTGTCTTGTCTATGATGTGACATGAGGAGTTTCTTTTCTGGTCTAGTGTATTTGGTGTTCTGTAGGCCTCTTGTTTGTTTAAGGACATCCTTTTCTTTAAGTTGGGAAATCTTTCTTCTATTATTTTCTTGAAGGCATTTTCTTGACCTTGGAGCCTGGAATCTTCTTTTTCATCAATTCCTATTATTCTTAGATTTCATCTTTTCATGGTGTCCTTGATTTCTTGGATGCTTTGTGTTTGGAACTTTTCCGATTTTACTTTATCTCTGAGAGAAGAATCAATTTCTGCAAGTATATTGTCAGCACTTGTGATTCTCTCTTCCATCTCTTGAATTCTGTTGGTGATGCTTACCTTTGTAGTTCCTGATCTTTTCTCTAAGTTCTCCAGCTCCAGGGTTTTTTCTGTTTGTGTTTTCTTTATTGATTCTAATTCTGTTTTCATACCTTGCACCATTTCCTTCATCTATTTGAATATGGATTCCTGTTTTTCTATGATGGTCTTTATGTTTTTGCTCATTTCCTTTCTACATGCCACTAATTGTGCCTCTACTTGTATCTCCTCTACTTGTGTGGCTCTTTGAGAAATTTGTTCATTTCCCCTTTTTGTGTCTCTAATAAGTGGATAAGCATAGCTTTAAAATAATTTTCCTGTGTTTCCAATGAATTGGAGTATCCATTCGTTTTTGGGTTTGCTGCTCAAGCCATGATGTCCTGATTTTTGTTGGATGTGTTCTTACATCAACCTATGGTCTTCTGCTTATCCTTAACCTTCACTGTTTGTTTCTGGAGTCTATACTTCAGCCTGGTTCCATATTTCTCTGGAGTCTGGAGTATTCTTCAGGGCGATGAGAGAGGTCTGCTAGTTTGAGAGTGTGCATTGGTGTTTCAGCTCTATGAATTTTGGAATTTCAGTTCCTTTTTTCTCAGATACAGTGTGCCTTGGTTTCCACCATCCTGGATAGCTCCTTAATTTTCTTAAGAAAAAATATTTCAAACTTTATTTGAATGCATCTTAAATCACCTCACTTTCTAATGCAGTGCATTTATGATTATTTTTATTCCAGATAATTATTGAACAACTTTTCCATCATCTACTAGTGTAGGTAATTATTTTTAAACTATAAAATTTGGAATTCAAACTTTTTCATTAACAAGGGAACTATAATTAATGTAGAAATAAAGATGCTATCATCCTGGTGTCCAGGCTCTTTTTGGTTCTTGTTTCATGTGGCATTTAAGGTGGTAAGGAAAGGTTTGTTCTAATAGCATATGGAATGTTATTTAAAGGCTCTAAATGACCTTTTAGAGAATGGCTGTCAATGTAATTTAACAAATGATATGTCAACTCTATAAATCCAGGGGAAAATGAATGAATAACTTAGCTCTACGAAACATGCTGAGTTGATCCAAGATTTACCACTGTGAAGATGTGAAAGCAACATTGACTAATAATAACTAGCAAAAAGCAATTGATAAAATTTAGTCTGATATCTTCATTCCTAGATAATTTGTTTTAAACAGAGTAAGACATGAGGGTCAATCATTTTTAGAGATATTTTAGGGTTCTTCTTCCAGTTGGACTTTCCTCATGAAGACTATGATGTTTCTAAAGTTGGCAACAGCGTATTTCCTTTTATAGATAAAGGATATTGTTTTATTTGTTTTCTGTTATTAAAAGGTTACTGGGCAATATTCTGTACTACTGATATATAACAGAGCTTATTATTGACTTCCACAATAGGATTTCAGTAAGCTAATGGTGGCCACCTGCCATGAAAACAGATATCTCATTCAGGAGGACCCCTGAAGAAGCTGGAACCTGATGTCAGTAGCAATAGTGACTGGTGTACATGTTCATGAAGTAGTGAAGGCATGCAGGAGACACTGCTTTTTCCTCAGTTCTTATATTCAAGCTATGCCCCTGATTATGTCACCTACTCTCAGGGGAGAGTATTCCCCCTCAGTTATCCTTTCAGAGAATGTCCTCACAGGCTTCCTTAGATATGTGTCTCCAAAGGTAGTTCCATATCCTGTCAACCTGACAATTAAGAGTAACATTCAAGGCCCTGTTTGTCACTGATGTTGCTTTATTCATGTGCCCTAATGCTAGCATTAGGTACTTTGTACAGAGCCCGGTCTGTAACACATTAAGACTACATGCTTATCCAAATTCTTATCATTTTCTTTAAATGTTTAATTTGCAAAATAGTGCAAAAAAGTCAAGAATTTAAGAAATGAATCAAGTAATATTACATAAAAACCTTAAAGAATATCAGTATTTTTGGCTGGAGGTTTCATGAGAAGCCAGCTCACAAGTAAATTAAGAAAACAGCCAGTTTCACAGGGCCACTTCTAGTAGAAGCTTCCAACTATCTAGCTGTGCATACTCGCACATGTCACAAAATCCCCACATTCCATTTGTCCCATATATGAAATAGAGATGTCAAAACCCAGGCCCAAGAAAGGTATGCACATATTGGATAAAACGAATTCATGTATGTTTGAGTTTCTAAAGTGATGGCCTTATTTATGATCCTGTCTGTTCATATTATCATTGTGTCCAGTAGGTTCTCAGCTTTGTGCTTCATACTGTAGAGTATGCTGTATGGTTATACACTGCAAGTTTTTTCTTGAACATTGTTACAGTTAGCATCTTTCTACTGGAAGTCATACACAGAATATTATTTATTGGTGTTCAGTCGTTAGGAGAAAGCTAGTATGTGTTAGAGCAAACACATTACCTGAAGTACAGGCTTCGCATTGTTATTCTGGCACTAAGTGCTGGCTAATTTGAAGCCTTGTTTATAGAGAAGACAGTAAAGTTGATGAAGGTAAACAGATAAGTGAGGAAATGGAAACCAAGTCAACAACTCACAGCTCTGTGTTCCCACATCTTAAAATTGCTTTCTCTTCCAGGAGTTCATAAGACCATTTATTTCCCATAGCAAGTATTTTTGATCACCTACAATGTATCAACAATTATGCAAGTCATGGTTGTTGGAAGCTGTGGACTCTGAGTTTGCACATGCTCTGCATCTCTCTTTACTTTTCTATTTTTGGGTTGTGTTGCATAAAATGATAGTGTTTATTTTTGTGCCATGCAGAAACTCCATTAGTGTAAACTATACTTCATTTCTGCTTGGTCAGACCATAAGCTGTAACATTTAAGTGAAAAATTGACTGTTACATATTTTAATTAAAGTAGGCCACATAGAATGAAGTAAAGTATAATGCAGTGTTTATTTAAAACTGTGTTCATTGATAAGGATCTGTCCTGTGCAGTTTATTCTGGGTTTTTTTTTGTATGAATACCTATAAAATCAGTTGTTAACATGAAGACATAAGTTTAGTCCTATGCTTTTTAAGTGTCCTTTGAATACTTAGCAATTGATACCTGCTATGTTTGATCATTAATATTTTTTTGCTTTTGGATTTTAAGTAAATTTACTTTACTTGGGAAATAATACTTACTAATAAAATTCATAGGTGTGGAAGAGACGGCCAATTGGTTAAAGTGATGGGCTGCTAAAATGTACAGGTTAGTAACCTAATAAATAACAAAAATCATTAAATGGACTCTATTGTAATTGCATGAAAATCTAAATTTTATCCTTTTTGTTTAATTCTTTGGAATCTAACATGTTGGTCAGATAAAGAGCAGACTCATAGTAAGTGTTTGTCATTTGAATATAATTGAATACCCATGTAAGCAAGTGAAGATTATAATTAGAAAATTTCAGGAATTTGAAAAAGAATGTGGCCAGGCATGGTAGTTACACTTTAATTTTTAAAATATCTTCTATTTTTATTTGTTTTTGAATTTTATGTTTTCTATTGCATCCATTCCTTTAGTGGTGGCTTTGACTTTTTCTGCTACATTAGAATGAACTCAGGCTCCTCAGTAAAGCATAGAAATGCTAATGGCACATACTTAAAGCTAGTAAAAGTATGATTAGAAAAAAACTACTGAGCTTGCTTTGGACAAAAGATGCTGTAAGGATGATTTGGAGAAAGATCAGAAACGAGAGATTTGTAGGTCAGACGTATAGTAGCAAAGACCTGAGAAAGTCAAAGCATGCTTTGGAAGATGTGCTGGAAGGGAGAAAAGCAAGACGTAACAACAATGTTATGGGGCAACTGAACCATGCATTCCTTAGACAGACAGAAAAGATTATCTGAAGATTGATTTTAGGACCTGAGACAGTCACTGGACCTCTATAATTTCAATTCATCTATCTATAAGAATATAGATCAGTTTTATTAACTTAAATTTCTCATTCTCATAAAATATTTATTTTTAAATTTATCTACTTGCTACACGCCATTTCTACTCTACACTGAATAAATTTAAAGGCTGGTGATTGTATGGTACTAAAAATCATGAAAACCATATTTGGTTAATGTTCTATCTAATGTTTGTCTGTGGGTCTCTGCGTATGTATCTGTCAGTTGCTGAATGAAGCATCTCTGATAATGGTTATGCTAGGTTTCTGTCTGCAAGTATAGCAGAATATCATTAAGAGTGTCAGGATTGGGCTCCCTCTTATGAAATGGGTCTAAAGCTAGACCAGTCATTGCTTGGGCACTCCTTTAATTTCTGCCCCATCTTTACCCATGCACATCTTGTAAGCAGGACGAGTTGTAGGTCTATGGTTTTGGGTTGGTATCCCAATCCTTCCACTGGGTTGCAGGAGATGGCTCCATATCCTCCATTGTTAGAAGTCTTAGGTAGGGTCACCTTCATAAATTCTTGGAAGTTTTCATTGCCCTAGGTTTCTAGTTCCTCTGAGAAATGCCCCTCCCCATTGCAGTTGTTTCTCCCAGCACACACTCTCTCTGTCTTCCCCCATATTTGATTCCTCCTGTTCCCATCTTCACTCCCAGTCCTTCCAGTCCTCCTGTCCCCACGAATTCACCCAAGATGTCTGTTTTGTTTCCCCTTCTCAGCGAGATTCACATGTTCCCCCTAGAGCCCCTCTTCTTTGGGTCTGTGGATTGTAGCATGGTTATCCTGTACATTATGGCTATGATCCACATATAAGTGAATACATAATATGCATGTCTTTCTGGGTCTGGGTTACCTCACTCAGGATGATCTTTTCTAGTTCCATCCATTTGCCTGAAATTTTCATGATTTTTTTTTATTGTTTTTAATAGCTGAGTAGTATTCCATTCTGTAAATGGAATTTACCTCATTTTCTTTATCCATTCTTTGGTTGAGGGACATCTAGGTTGTTTCCAGTGTCTGGCTATTATGAAGAAAGCTGCTCTGAACATAGATGAGCAAGTGTCCTTGTGGTATGGTGCAGCATCTTTTGGGCACATGCCCAGAAGTAGTATTGCTAGGTCTTGAGATTGAAGTATTCTCTATCTTTTGAGAAAGTACCAGATTGATTTCCACAGTAGTTGTAGAAGTTTCCACTCCTACCAGCAATGGAAGAGTGTTTGCCCTTCTAAACATCATCAGCATGCGCTGTCATTTGAGTTTTTGATCTTAGATATCCTGACAGATGTAAGATGGAATCTCAGAGTCAGTTTGATTTGCATTTCCCTAATGACTAAGGACATTGAACATTTTAATTTAAAATTAAATAAATATTTTTATATTAATTATAATTTATTTACTTCGTATCCCAGCTGTAGCCCCCTTCCTAATTCCCTCCCATTCACACCCTCCCTACCTCATCTCCTCCCTGCCCCTCTCTAAGTCCACTGGTAGGGGAGGACCTCCTCCCCTTCCATCTGACCCTAGCTTATCAGGTCTCATCAGGACTGGTTGTAATGTCCTCCTCTGTGGCCTAGCTAAGCTCCTCCTCCCACGGGGGAGTGGGGAGGTCAAAGAGCTACCCTCAGAGTTCATGCTAGAGACAGTCCCTGTTCCCCTTACTAGGGAACCCATTTGGCTACTGAGGTGCCATGGGCTATGTCTGAGCAGGGTTTCTAGGTTATATCCATGCATGGTTCTTGGTTGGAGAATCAGTCACAGACAAGCCCCTGTGCCCAGATATATTTGGCCCTTGTGGAGCTCCTGTCTTCTCCAGGTCTTACTAACTACTTCTTCTTTCATATGATTGTCTGCACTCTGCCCAATGTTTGGCCCTGAGTCTCAGCATCTACTTTGATACACTTCTTGGTAGAGTCATTCAGAGACCCTTTATGGTAGGCTCCTGTCCTGGTTCTTGTTTTTTCTTACTTCCAATGTTCATCCCATTTGTCTTAAGTAAGGATTGACCATTTTACCCTGGGTCCTTCTTCTTGTTTAGCTTCTTTTTAGGTGTCCAGATTTTAGTATGTTTATCCTATCTTATAGGTCTAGTATCATCCACTTGTAAGTGAGTATATACCACGTGTGTCTTTCTGCTTCTGGAATACCTCACTCAGGATGATCTTTTCTAGGTCCCACCATTTGCCTGCAAATTTCATGATTTCTTTGTTTTTAGTTGCTGAGTAGTATTCCACTGTGTAAAAGTACCACAATTTCTGTATCTATTCCTCCATTGAGGGGCATCCATCAAAACAAAATGACAGCCTACAGACTGGGAAAGGATCTTCACCAACCCTATATCTGACTGAGGGCTAATATCCAACATATATAAAGAACTAAAGAAGTTCAAAAGCAACAATCAAGTAATCCAATTAAAAAATGGGAGTACAGAACTAAACACAGAATTCTCAGTAGAGGAATGTAGAATGGCAGGGAAACACTTAAAGAAATACTCAACCAGGAATGACTCTGAGATTTCTCTTTACACCCATCAGAATGGCTAAGATCAAAAAATCAAGTGACAACACATGCTAGAGAGGTTGTGGAGAAAGGGGAAGCCTCCTCCACTGCTGGTGGGAATGTAAACTTATACAACCACTTTGGAAATCAATCTGGTGCTTTCTCAGACAACCAGGAATAGTGCTTCCTTAAGACCCACTCCTAGGCATATATCCAAAATATGTTCAAGTACACAACAAGGCCATTTGTTCAACCATATTCGTAACAGCTTTATTTGTAATAGCCAGAACCTGGAGATGTTGAACATTTTTAAAGTATTTCTTGGCTGTTAGATTCCTCAGTTGAGAATTCTCTGTTTAGCTCTTTATCCCTTTTAAAAATAAATAAATAAATAAATAAATCACCTTATGTTCTGATTGTAGCTCTTCTCTCCTCCCAGTCCCTCCTTCGCTCTTCTCCAATCCCCATCCCCTATTCCTCAGAAAAGATCAGCCCCCTCCCAACACCCCAGTTCATTAAGTTTTATCAGGACTGAGTGCATCCTCTTCACCTGTAGTCTCGAGAGGCAGCACCATCAGGGGGTAATGATCTAAAAGCAGGCAACAGAGTCCATGTCAGAAATAGCTTTCATTCTCCTTACTAGAGAACCCATGTGAAGCCTGAGCTGTCAATCAGCTATATCTGTGTAGGGGGCCTAGGTCCAGTCTATGCATGTTCCTTGGTTGGTGCTTCAATCTCCATAAGCCTCTTTGTGCCCTGGTTAGTTGGCTCTGTTGGTCTTCTTGTGGAGCTAATGTCACCTCCAGGCCCTTCTATTCTTCCTCCCCTCTTTTCTAGAAGACTCCCTATACTTTGCCCTATGTTTGGCTGTGAATCTCAGCATCTGTTTCAATCCTTTGCTGGTGGAGCCTCTTAGAGGACAGCTATCCTAGTCTCCTGCCTTCGTGCATAGCAGTGTAGCATTAGTAGTGTAAGGGGTTGGTTGTCTCCCACAGGATGGGTTTCGGTTTGGGCCAGGCATTGGTTGGACATTCCCCCAAGCTCTGATTTTTTTGACCCTGCACATCTTGTAGGCAGGGTAAATTTTGGTTGAAGTTTTTTGTGAGTGTGTTGGTGCTTTCCTCCTCCCACTGAGAGTCCTGTCTAGTTAAAAGGTGTTCTCTTCAGGTTCCATAACCCTGCTCCTAGGAGTCTCATCTACTGTCACCCCCATATTCTCCTAGAAGGCTACCCTGTCTTAGGTCTCCTGCATGTCACAGAGATGCTGCTGCCTACAGTTTCTCTTCTCTCTGTAGGCCATCTGTCCTTCTGCCCCTGCTCTCCCCAAATCTGGTCTCCACCCTCATCTCTCTCTCTGTGTTCCCTCTACTAGTTTGTTCCTTCTCTTCAACAGCTTCTGCTGTGTATTCTTTTTCACATTCTGAGTGAGATTTATGCATCCTCCCTTGGGTCCTCCTTGTTAGTTATCTTCCTCGGGTCTGTGAATTATAGTATGGCTGTCCACTGTACCTCAGTTTTTGATTGGGTTATTTGGTTAGTTGATGTCTACTTTCTTAAGTTCTTTATATATTTTTGATATCCATCTTCTTGAAGAATACTGCAGTAGAGGAGGACTGTAGGAGCCAGAGAAGTCAATGATACCACAAGACAACCTACAGAAGCAACTAACTTGGGCCCATAGGGGCTCACAGAGAGTGAACTGCCAACCATGGAGTATGCATGGGACTAACCTAGGCCTTCTCCATATGTGTAACAGTTGTGCAGCTTGGTCATCATGTTGAATTCTTAACAGTGTGAGCAGGAGCTATTTCTGACTCTGTCGCCTGCTTTTGGGATCCTTTTCCCTACTGGTCTGCCTCACCTAACCTCAATAGGAGAAGATTCACCTAATCTTACTACAACTTGATATAACAAGGTGGTTGGTATTCATGGGATATTCCTCTCCTTTTCTGAAGAGAAAGGGAGGAAGAGTGGATGGGGCAGGGGAGGGGAGGGGGGGGAAGGACTGGAAAGAGAGGGGGAAGAACAACTGCAGCTGGAATATAAATAGTTAGATTAATTAATTAATAAAATCATGATGACAAAATAATTAGAAAGTTGGTTATAAAGAGGTTGACTAGGGCATTAGAGATCATGTGACCATGTGACCATTAGAGACACGTGACCATACCCATGTTGTCTCTTCTATGAAAATCTTTTTTTTTTTTAAGAGAGAAAAGATTAGTTTTAACTCACAGTTCACAGTACATACCATCATAGGTAGGGAAGTCAATATAGCAAGAGCTTGGAGGAGCTGGTCACTTCAGATCCACAATCAGGAAACAGAGAGAGATGAATTTATGCTGTTGTTCATCTCCCTTTCTTTCCTTAGACAGTTGAGGATCCCAACAAGGGGATATTGTTTACAGCACAAGAAGTCTTTCCATATCCGTTAATAAAATCATGAGAATTTCCCAAGGTAATGCCCAGAGGCACATCTTCCATGTGATCCTAGGTTCTGTCAAGTCTATGTCACTAACTACCACTATTGTGCAGGATTTGACAAAGGGAAAGATCAATGAGTTTCCTGAGAGTGCACTTACTTCTGTGGAAGGATATGCCCACAGATGAGGTGGAAAACAGCACTTTGTGGTCATGTGATGCATGAGAAAAGCCTGTGAGGGGTTGTAGTTCTAAATGCTGGCTTAGGATCTCTGTGGAAGTGATAATATCAACAAAAAATGCAGACTTTCTATGTATTATTTCCTCAAGTCCCAAATTTGAAATCGTGGTAGGTTAAGTTGTGATAGAAAGGGAAGTTCACTATGAAAGACACATGGAAACAGTGGCATAAGCTTCGTCAGTATTTCATCTGCACCATCCCCTCTGAATGCACTCTGAAATTTCTTTGCAGATGGCTAAGGCCTTGTGGTGGAAAAGACTTAAGGTTTGCACACAGGCATAGCTGTGACTACCACAACAGAACCAATACTTACTAATTTGTTTTGTAATAATGAGCAAACTTGTGGCACACGTGAGCTTTGGTTTCTCCATTGGTAAGCAGGCTGCTGCCCTTCACTGCTTGGTGTCTACAGGAGAGATGTGAGACAGTTGCAAAAGCGCCAGGTGTCTTGTGGCCATTATTTCTCCCTCCCAGGCCTCACCTCAAGAGACTTATTTCAATTTGGAAATTTGTTTTTCCTTTGCTGTTTCAGCTTGTCAAAAATTCATGACCGTAGAGAGATCATTTACAGAAATAAAGCCCATAAAATTGTGCCATTTAAACAATACTCATTAGAAATATCAATCACTGTATGTTCGAACCAAGCAAACATCGGAAATATTGTGCGTGACAAAGCATTTGCTAGGCAACAGTCCATTTTGTTTCACGTTTATATTCAGTGCAGATAGACTTGCTATTATTTCTTAGTGTGATTGTGGACTGCTCTGAGCTGGGGTTGGTTATCTTCCTGCTCTCCACATATTAGGATTCCTGAGTATTTTATGGATGTCTGCTATAGTCTAACTTAAGCGAGTCCAGTTATAGCCTAGCCAATAGGTTCATTTACTTGCATTATTTATAGTTCATTTCATGAAATGACACAGCTTGAGTGTCGGCAAGACTTACTTAAAACATCTCCTTTTGTCTGAAATGTAGACTGTTGTTAGCTGTGCCTGTCACATAGAGACACTGAATTAGGACACTCACACAGGTAATCTGAACTGTGATGTATAAATAGTCGATGAGGTAATGCACACAGTTAATCCAGAGGATGTCTGGTGCCCTTGTAGCTTACATCTTCCCATGAGAACTATTGCTACATCCCAGAAGTTAGAAGGAAAATTTAAAGGTAAATCACATCATACAATTTCCTTGGTTAGTTTCATTTTCTCTTTTAAATTTAAATTTTTTTCTTCACAATTTATTCATTATATAGCCTGATTGCAGCCCCCTCCCTCAATTCCTACAAGTCACATCCTCCCTCCCTCTTCTGCCCATCCCATTCCCCTAGTCCACTGAAAGGGGAAGTTCTCCACTATTGCCTTCTGTCCGCAGCTTGTTAAGCCTCATCAGCACTGCCTGGATCTGCTCCCTATGTGGTTTGGCAAGGCTGTATCACGGGGGTGAATGATCAAAGAGCAGTCAGCTGAGTTCCTGATAGAGGCAGCCCTTGCTCCCCTCACTCAGAGATCCACATGGAGACTGAGCTGCCAATCAGCCACATCTGAGCAGGGAGTCTTAAATTCTTATTGGCTTCACATTATACTTGTGTTCTAGTTTCCTGTCCATTGCTGTGTCAAATACCAATACTAAAAGAAACAGGGGCAGAAAGGACACATTTGATTTATATATCCAGGTCCAATCTATTATTTTTGGAAATTAGAGTTGGTATCTTAGCAGCCACTCAAAGCAGAAAGAACAGAGGAACACTTCTCTTTGGCTCCTGTTTAGGTCACTTTCTTATACAGTCCAAAATAATCTGCACAGGGAATGGTGACACCCACAGTGGGCTGAACACTCACACATTAATCAACAATCAATATAATAATTCACTAGTATCCACTTATAATTGAGTATATACCATGTGTGTCTTTCTGCTTCTGGGTTACCTCACTCAATAGGATCCCTTTCTAGTTCCCACCATTTGCCTACAATATGATATAGAATAAACATACTAAAATCTATACTTCTAAAGAAGCTAAACAACAAGGAAGACCCTAGGGAAGATGCTCAATCCTCATTCAGAAGGACAAATGTGATAGACATCAGAAGCAGGAGAAGACAGGGAAGAGGACAGGAACATACTACAGAGTCCGAAAGACTCTACTGATCAAGGTACCAAAGCAGAGCCTGAGACTCATAGCCAAACTTTAGGCAGAGTGCAGGGAATCTTATGGAAAGATTATCTATTATCTTATGGATAATAGAAAGACCCGGAGGGACAGGAGCTCCAAAAGGAGACCAACAGAGGCATAAAAACTGAGCCCTGGGGGCCCTAAAGAGAATGATACCCCAACCAAGGACGGTGCATGGAGAGGACCTAAAACCCTGGCTCAGATGTAGCCATAGATCTGGTCTCCAAGTGGGGTTCCTAGTTAGGGGAGCAGGAACTTTCTCTAGCATGAACTCAGTGGCAGGCTCTCTGATCACTACCCCTTGGGGATGTGTGTACAGCCTTGCCAGGCCACAGAGGAAGAAAATGTAACCAGTCCTGATGAGACCTGATAGGTTAGGGTTAAATAGAAGGGGAGGAGGAGGACCTCCTCTGTCAGTGGACTAGGGGAGGGAATAAAGGGAGAAGAGGGAGGAGGTGTGGGATTGGGAGGGGCCCACAGCTGGGATACAAATTGAATAAAATGTAATAAATGATAAAAATAATAAAAAATTTAAAAATGTCTCAGACATGCTTGCAGACCACTCCAATCTGGTAATTTCTAAATTCAGCCTTCCTTCTCAGATGACTTTAGGCTGTGTCAGATTGATGCTTAAAACTAACTGACATGAACTCAATGGCTGGCTCTTTGACCTCCCCTTCCTTCCCTCCCCCCACCTGAGGGAGGAGCAGCCCTGTTAGGCCACAGAGGAGGACTAACTAGGGCAAATTGGAATAAAAATTGGCTCCTTCGAACCTTAAGACCTTAGCAAATCCATCCTTGCTTAGGGTTCTGGTCATCATTTTCCCCCATCTAAGTTCCTTGAATGTACAAGATTCTCTCCATTTAAGGATAGGAATTCCTATTCTCTCTGTCCAGAACACTGTGGGTCCCATAATTCCCACTCTCTGTAATGTAGCTCAATCTTAGCTCAGTGTCCTTTGACTTCACAGCTGGCTCTGGTCCCATCTGAGTTAGGCACTTTCCATTCCTTACTCCTCAGTACATCCTTCTGCACTATTTTCTTCACAGTACAAGTCATTTCTAAAATTATTCTATTTATGCTGTTTTTTTTAAATCAGTGCCTCCCCCTCAGGCTGTAACTTCCATGATAATTGGAGAGTTATGTGTCTTATTTGGATTGCTTTCTATGTTATACCGCCAAGTCAGAACCTCAGTACATATTTGAAAGAAAGAGTTGTAGAAATAAAGCAAATGGGAATGGAAAACATCCAGAGAATAATTCTAAATTTATCACCACCCTATTCAGATATGTAGTACACATATTCTTTAGTTATTAGTAATTTTATGATAGAAGCAACCTTCAAATTGCAGAAGCAGATAATTTCCAATTTATTTGCTCTTTCCTCGTTAAGAGCATTGGCCAGTATACAAAATAAGATTGTGTCTGTGCTCCTGAACATGTGTGTGGATGTGTGCCTGCATGCACAAACGGGTATCAACACCTGTGTGCTATATAGTTTATATCCTTATTCTAACATTCATGCATGTTGGTTTAGAATTGACTCTGAGAAAATACCAGGCAAATGAACATATATTAGAGAGCGCAAGTTGAATAAACATTTTAGTATTGTTTAGAATAAAAATTCTTTCTCAAAATTGTTGGAACTATTAATGATAGCAATAACTTGAGTGTTCAGTTGCGTGTCCAGTAGAGATTATTTTCAAGGGTGGGATCTAAACCCATTTTATGAATCAGAGCTGCTTAAATTTAAACAGTCATGCTTTTGATGGGTGCTGACTGCATCATCCAAAATATTCTGGATGCGGGTTACTCTGTGATAGGCTAAAGGATATAATCATGATCTTGAGACCTCAAGAGATAGGAGTGAAGCCCCAGGGGACATGCCGTTCCTGCACCATTGCTGTAGACCTTCTGAACGATCAACCTCCTGAACCTACTCCATGGAAACAGCACTTGTACTATTTTATGATCAAGGCCTGCCACGCAAGATTATAACTCCCTATTAGAAAAATTAAAAAAAGAACGAAAACCCCATTTGGTGTCTACTCACTGTGGAAGCAGAATTAAGTTTATTCCATGTACTTCACAGAACACAACAAAGACTGCATGCACACAGAGGCTTGCTATTACTTTTTCAGGGGATTTAAGAAAAATGAACCAACATGTAAAAACTAACTTCCTAAAACATTTGAGGAAATATGGGATGTGCAAATGGCAGAGCATGAAGTTTGCTTGTGGGTGATGTGTGTATGGTAGGAGCACTGAAATCCAAACCAAATGGAAAGGACAATTAATTATTTAGATATCTTCTAATTTCACATAACCAAATGATTATTCAGGTTTTTGGCCACCCAGTAAGGGGCCAATGGAAATTCTTTTGATTTCTTCATGAAGTTGTAGGCGGTTACTAATGAATTTTGGCAAAAATTTAGTTGCTGTCATTTCAGCGTTATAGCTCTTTGGATATTAGTTAAGTTCCAAATGTTATCCTGCATTACAAAATATGGATTGCTCAGCTCCGTTTGTATTTCTTTTCCACTATTTAATGAAGTGAGATTTCCCAGAATCCTCTTGTTCTACTTCAGTTGGATTTATGTGCTAGATTAAATTTAATTGGGAAAATATTAATATGTTACTTTGGGAACTAATGAAAAAGGCCAGATAAGTTTACTTAGCTATCCACAATTCGTACTTTATCCCTAATGTTTCAAAATTTCTACAATTTTATTTTTTATCTTTAATTTTATAAAATGAATACACAATTCAAGTCACACAAGTTACTCTTAAGGAACCCCTCAGATACATTACTTAGACAGACTGTTTAGTTTGGTTATCTGAATGGCAGGTTTTGATTCAAATTGGCAATTCATCAGCACCTATTTATTTACTTTCTTTATTCTGATAAAGGAAGTAAAATAGGAACGCCTTTGTCATAAGACAGAGCATGAACATGTTACATGATACTGTTAATTGCATGTGGTGGTAATGTGAAGATAATTTGGTGTTTTTTAAATAAGTTTTTGAATTCAAAGGCTCCAGATTAAAAATTTATAGAACCATTTGATGTTTTAAGATTAGGTTATAGCTGGCATTGTTGAAACAGATATATGCCTGTGTAAATCCCACCTTCCTCTTGACAATATGTCTCTTGTAAAACAGACGTTATGATGCTTCCTGCAGATCCTTTACATGGAAAACTTGAAAAGACTCTTGTGGAGAATTTCTTTTTCTTTTTCTAGGGAAAGCAGAAAGTAAACATTGCTTCCTGATGAGGCACACAGGTTTCATGCCCCATGGAACTGACCCAAGTCCAGGGCTCTAATTTCAAACATAAATGTATGCTTTGTGTGTATTTTTAGGACTGGACATAGAAAGGGGATAGATTTGTTAAAAACTAAATTCTCTATGTGGCAGTTAATACTGTCAACTTGGCAGCACCTGGGAACACCTAGGATACAAACCCCTAGGCATTCTTGTGAAACATTACTTAGATTGACTTAGATGCTGCCCTTGACTGTGGGAAAATCTACCCTCAAGTTTGGTGGTAGCATTCCCTTGGACTAGTGTCTTGGACTGAATAAAAGAGAAAGCTAGATGAACATCAGTATTCACTGCTTCTGCTACCTCTGACTGAAGAACAGCATGATTAGTTGCTTCAAGCTTCTGTCACCAGGCTACCCTGCTGTGATGGACAACACCCTAGAACCATGAGTCAAAATCCCTCCTACACTGTGTTGTTTTTGTCAAGGTATTTTATTACAGCAACAGCAAAATAACTAAGGCTCGTATAAAGGCATGACATATTACATTTTGTCCTTACTACAGAATTATAAATTTATGTCTTGGATTTTTAATTCCTGTTCAACTTTTCAAGTTTTTATATTACAACACACCCTAAATCTTGGGATCTAGCTTATACTTCTCGGGGGCATTCAATATGTGACCTTGATACATACTATATCCAATATTACCATAAACTGGCATATTACAGTGAGAATAATCTCAGTGTACTAATATGTTATTTCTTAGATTGCACTTAAAGAGAAAAGAAACTCTTCACCAGTTCAGTCCAACAGACACATAGGGATTTAAGTGTCATGTTCTGCTGCTTGAGTTTCTTTTTTTTCCTTTTAACAAACATTTATTGATAAAGATGGTCAAAGAGAGACAAACATTAAATCCTCACAAATATCAAAAAATATAAACTATATTAATCAGACATGTGAGAAGTATTGAAAGGCAAGGGAACAGTGCAATAAAAAGCAAAATAAGAAAGAGTAGATAAAACAAGCAAATACTGGTTGATACAGCCACACTTTTACAGAGGACCTAACATTTGATTCCCAGCACCCACATGGCAGCACACAAACAGCTTTAACTGTAGTTCTAGAGGGATTTGATCTCCTCTTCTGACCTCTGCAGGCTCAACATGCATGTGGTCCACAGACATAGATGCAGGCAAAAACCCTACATGCATTTTACGTAAATATGCTGTCAAGAAAATGTAGCTGTTTGTTGGAGCCTTTTGCATTTTGACCTGGTCAAAGTCTGAAGCTAGTCAGTACAGATCAACTAACATTGCTCAACTAGTATTTTATCTGGAACCTAGTTCTTACAAGTATATTTTCATGGGACATTGGCTGAAGACAGAAGCTATGTTGCTTTTCCAGCTGCTCCTTTTGCTGTCTAGATAATCCCCAGGCATGAATAAACAAGATTCTTACCCAATTCAAATATTAAGGAATTGGGTTCTATATAACACACTACTTCCATTTTTTGAAAGTTTTTTTTAATTAAATTTTTATTTTTTTAATGTTAGTTACAGTTTAACTCTGTATCCCAGCTGTATCCCACTCCCTCATTCCCTCCCAATCCCACCGTCCTGTCCTCATCTTCTCCCTACCCCTTTCCAAGCCCACTGATATCCACTGATAGGGGAGGACCTCCTCCCCTTCCATCTGACCCTAGCTTATCAATAATCTTCAGGCCAGGCTGCCTGCAAAGTCCTCCTCTGTGGCCTAGCAGGGCTGCTCTTCCCTCCTGTAGTGGTGGTGGTGGGGGGAGGTAAAAAAGCCAGCCATTGAGTTCACATCAGAAACAGTCCCTGTTCACCTTACTAGGGTACCCACTTGGATACTGAGATAGCATGGGTTACATCCGAGCAAGGGTTCTAGGTAATATTCATACATGGTCCTTGGTTGGAGATACAGTCTCCAACCTTAAAATTTCATGATTTCCTTGTTTTAAATTGCTGAGTAGTATTGCATT
>CM053755.1:42240477-42253741 GCA_028658305.1 Pachyuromys duprasi
CCAACATAGTTGAGTAAATGTCCCTCTTGTGTACTTGAGCATCTTTTGGATATATGCCCAGGAGTGGTATAGCTAGATCTCGAGGAAGCACTATTTCTAATTGTCTGAGAAAGTGCCAGATTGATTTCCAAAGTGGTTGTACCAGTTTACAGTCCCACCATCAATGGAGGAGGGTTCCCTATTCTCCACAACTTCTCCAGCATGTGCTATCACTTGAGTTTTTGGTCTTAGCCATTCTGATGGGTATAAGGTGAAATCTCAGGGTTTTTTTTTTTATTTTCATCTCCTAATGGCCAATGACATTGAACATCTCTTTAAGTGTTTCTCTGCCATTCTATTCCTAAACAGAGAATTTTCTGTTTAGCTCTGTACCCCATTTTTAATTGGATTGCTTGATTTATTGCTTTTTAACTTCTTTAGTTGTTTATACATTCTGGATATCAGCCCTCTGTCAGATGTAGGGTTGGTGAAGATCTTTTCCCAGTCTGTAGGCTGTCATTTTGTTCTGACAACAGTGCTTTACAGAAGCTTTTCATTTTCATGAGGTCCCATTTATTGATTGTTGATCTTAGAGCCTGGGCTGCCAACTTTCTCCATATATCTTACACATAGTGCTAGAAGTCCTAGCTAAAGCATTAAGACAACTAAAGGAGATCAAGGGGATACAAATAGGAAAGGAAGAAGTCAAAGTTTCACTATTCGCAGATGATATGGTAGTATACATGAGGTACCCCAAAAATTCAATCAGAGAACTACTGCAACTGATAAACACCTTCAGCAAAGTGGATGGATACAAAATCAACTCAAAACAATCAGAAACCCTCCTGTATACCAAAGACAAAAGGGCCGAGAAAGAAATCAAGGAAATGACACCCTTCAAAATAGCCACTAATAACATAAAGTACCTTGGTGTGATTCTAACCAAGCAAGTGAAAGACTTATTTGAAAAAAACTTCCAGTCTTTGAAGAAAGAAATTGAAGAAGATATCAGAAGACAGAAAGATCTCCCATGCTCATGGATTGGTAGGATTAACATAGTGAAAATGGCCATCCTGCCAAAAGCAATATACAGATTCAATGCAATTCCCATGAAAATGCCAACACAATTCTTTACAGACCTTGAAAGAAAAATTCTCAGCTTCATATGGAGAAAAAAACCCCAAGAATTTCCAAAACAATCCTGTACAACAACAGATCATCTGGAGGTATCTCCATCCCTGACCTGAAGCTGTACTATAGTGCAATAGTAATAAAAACTGCATGGTATTGGCATAAAAACAGAAAGGAGGATCAATGGAACCGAATAGAAGACCCAGAAATAAACCCACACCCCTATGAATACTTGATTTTTGACAAAGAAGCCAAAACCATTCAATGGAAAAAGACACCATCTTCAACAAATGGTGCTGGTCCAACTGGATATCTGTATGCAGAAAAATGAAAATAGATCCACATTTATCACCCTGCACAAAACTAAATTCCAAGTGGATCAAAGACCTCAACATCAAACCAGATACACTAAATCTTCTAGAGAAGAAAGTGGCTAAGAGCCTTGAACACATTGGTCAGGAGACAACCTCCTGAACAGAACACCAACAGCACAGGCTCTAAGATCAACAATCAATAAATGCTTGAGTTTCTTCGTTGTTGTTTTCTCACCTACGAAAGGTGTCAATTTCTTTAGAAGGTCACTGTTGTCTCCCCAAAGTAAAGAAGACTGCAAAAAAATGTAGGTTGGACAACACTCATAACAAAGGAAGTTAATGGCTCTAATCCTCCTAAGGAGTTTCTTCACCCTGATGAGTTGTAAATAAACTTCAGGTGACAACAATGTAGTGTTGCTCATAAATGCCCTTCCTTCTTAACTTGATCTCACAGGGTGTGATGGCTATTCTTGGTTGTCAATTTGCCTATATCTGGAACAAACTACAATCCAAAAATGGAGGGCACACCTGCAAGCGATTTTCTGCTTGGTTTGCAGTGGCTGAATCTGCTTCCAATCCCACCTTTGAGGTTGGAAGATAACATGCCTTTGATCTGGGTCTTGAGGCTGGAAGACACTGGGTTGCACTTTCTACTGGAAGCCTCTATCAGAACAATGGAAGAAGGAAGATTTTGCTCTTTGCTTGCTTGCCCTCACATTGCTGGCACATCCATCCCTTCGCTGGCTACCTTCTTCGGTAACCTACCTCTTTGGGATTCCAGCTATACAGAAAACTGGCTGAGATATCCAGTGGGACTAAACAACTACTAGATACTTGGACTTTCCATTCACAGCTACCCATTGTTGAATCAGTTAGACTGCAGCCTTTAAACCATTCCAATAAATTAAATACTCTCTCTCTCTCACACACACACACACACTCACACACACATTTTATAAATTCTGTGTGCTAAAGAACCCTGATACCCAGGCCTCAGCCTAAGGTGACACTTGTTTCTCCAGCAGTTGCTGTTCTAACAACCTCCTTACCAGGGTCTGTGGTCCTTCTAATGTTGGCCAGCATAGTGAAATTCTCACTCTACCCACGAGAGCAGACCAGAGAAGACCACTGATAATGATGGTTCTCTTAAGTATTAATTCCATTTAGAAATCATTATAAACATTCTTGAATCATGTCAGGGAAATACAACCTATATTAAGAGAGTACAAAACTAATTAGAATAAATGTGAATTCCAGTCAAATGGGAGAAGAATGATTGAATATGAAGACTAAAGGTGCTTTACCAAAAATTTTAAAAAAAGTAAAGAAAGAAAAAGAAAAAGAAAGAAATGAAAAAGGCTGTGTCACATAGATTTTGGTATAATGTATTTTCACTTATTTGTAATTAAATTCTTTCGTTTTTACTTCCTTCTTGGCCCACTTATCAGTGTTGTTTAGTTTCCATGAGTTTGTGTTCTTTCTGTAATTTCTATTGTTGTTGACATCTTGTTTTACTCCATTCTGGTCACATAGAGTGCAGGATGTGGTTTAAATGTTCCTACATTTGTTGAATCTTATGTTGTCATGTGTTGGGGGTCTACTTTGAAGAAAGCGTTATTGCCTGCTGAGAAGAATATGTGTTTTTTACTGTTTGGATGAAATGGTCTGTAGATATCTGTTGGTATGGCTTTTTAAAATGGATTATTGAATTTTTTTATTCCCAGCATCATTTAAGTGAAGATAAAACCAGGTCTGGGTGTAGAAGTGCCAAAATCAGCCAATGCAGTTCCCTCTCCTTTCTCACAGACAAACAACAAGTGATCATCATTATGACCAAGCTTTTAAGTTTATGAGAACATCAACATCTGAGACACTTCAAAATATTTCCTGGCTAGTATGTCTCAGCTTAAAATATAGGGGTGGGGAAGGGAGAAGAAGGGAAAGGGGAGCAAGGGAAGGAGGGAAATGGAGGGAGGGAGAGAGAGGGAGGGAGGGAGGGAGGGAGGAAGGGAGAGAGAGAGAGAGAGAGAGAGAGAGAGAGAGAGAGAGAGAGAGAGAGAGAGAGAGAGAGAGAGAGAGAGAATTTGTTTCAACTCATAGGCCAGAGGTCCAAACCATTTAGTGTTTATTTGAAGAAAATGAAATGTAGGTTGTACAAGCTAATAGTGTGTATCGAATACAATGTAATTCTCTGATCTTTGATACATTAACACATTTATTTCAAAGAAGGAGACAGGTCTAAAGAATTTTTGTTCCCCCTTATGGAGTATTCTTAATTATCCATGTATACTAAATTATTTTCACATTACTGTTCCATGGATATGAAGAGACTTCATCAGAAGTCCTGATTTTCCCTCAAGTATTTATTTTAAAGAGTATGAGGCTACTTGCCAATTAAAGCCATGGTGTCTCAAAGTAAATATGCAAACTGAATTCTAATATACACCCGGGATAGGCCTATAAGACTGTCATAATAAGAAATTTGATATCATACTTTTTAATCTTAATATTCTAGAAGTCTAATTCCTATCTTTTGCTGAGCTGAAGGATATAGAATTCATCATAGAGAGTTATCATAATAAAGTTACAGAAAATGTGTGGCTTGAAATAATGAAATTTGTGTAACTGTCATTGGAGTTTAGAAGTTCAAATACAGGTTTGGGCATTGAGTTCTGGAGGCACTGAGAGATTCTGTTATTTTTTATTTTGTTGTTATTTGCAGTTCCCGTGCTGTACTCTGGTCTTTCCCTTGGTGTTCCTGTACTGTGACTGAGGGTACAGCAGGAGCCCAGTAGCTTTGACCCAGCCTTCTTACGCGTCCTCCCTTTCCTTGAAGAATAGAAACTATCTTCAGCTGAGTATCTTCGTTGTTCTGTTTACTGCTGATTGAGGCCCAGAAGTTCAATGACTTTCTTCTTTTTGTCTATGAAACTGGCAGTATTTCTCCTCAAAGGCTTTAATACCATCCCACCTTTCAGGATTCATTTTCCAGGGCTGTTTTAAGTATTGAAAACACTGAGTTATGACAGCTCAGATTTACTGTCTTAGTTTTGAATAGTAAACATACCAAGCAGCAGGATTGTTTTTGTTTTCTGGAGGGAATAAGGGAGCAACATGAACTCAGGTTTATCTTTCGCAATTCAAGTATTAAAGCCTTATTCTCCAATGTGACTGGGTTTACACAAAGGGCCTTAAGGATGTAATCAAGCTTAAACGAAGCAGCGGCGGTGGAAACCATCCCACAAGACAGGTGGCTTTCTCAAAAGAGAAAACTCTGTCTCTCTCTCTTTCCATTTTCTTCCCTCTTTTTCTCTTTATTTTTCCCTCCTTCCTTCCAAGATGATATTATGATAGGATACATAATGAAGATGGACACCTGGAAGCCAGGACGAGAGACCTACCAGAAACAGAAGCTATATTTATGTTGTGATCTTGGATCTTCTGGACTCCAGAATTTTAGGAACATACTTTTGTGTGTGTGTTTCTGTTGTTTACACTTTTGAGTCTATAGTATTTTGTTAAGGCACTCCAAGCTAATGCAAGGATATATCATTCTCGGTGTCTTCTTCAGTTTTTTGGCTAAAGCTGCAAGCTTTCCTAGTATTTGCCTATTTGCAGATTTTCAATCTGTCTCTGTCTTTGTTGTATGTGACTTTCTCATCTTTTATAAGGCTTTTAGTAATTACATAAGGAGTCATTCTAACTCATTCTTCTCAACTTGGAAGCATTTGCAAAGACCCTATTATTATGATGACAGTACTTACATCCTTATAATTTTCCCCTTTAGGTCCAATACTGTGACTTAGGATAAATTCTATTTAATTATTTGATTTTTGAAATTTAACTTCACTAGGCTCATCCCAAGGACCATCATATACCTTTAGCAGCCAAGAGGTGACATCTGGTCAACAGAGAGTTTTGCAGTAGTTACCAGCACAATACTGCATCAGTCTACCAGTTTTAAAACTGTAGCTACCACCTACATATTGGAAGGAAAAAAAACTGACTTGTTCCCAAATATGGAAAACCCGAAAGAAGAAAACAAGTAACTGAAAGAGGTAAGGCTTATGGGCTGTGATGTCCTGGTTGTTTTTTCTTTTTAGCTTTGCTTTACTGCAAGATCTTACCCTCATCTCACATGAGAAATAAGGTCACCTGCTTGTCCTCCACAGCTAAGTGATGGTTACCTGAGGAGGCACAATAAAATGGTTAGAGTGTTATGCATTTCCCTCAAACACTGAAGGCCACTGGGGAAAAAGAGACAGGCCAACACTTTTTTCTCTTATAGAATATTCTTCATAGAATTTTGGTAAGATTTTCATTGAATGACTTAGTATGTATGTTAGAAAATATGAAAAGAGTCCATCTTCAATTTCAAGTTTCATACAAAAGTTTCCCCAAGCCTGATGTATTTTATGTGAATTGTTGCTGGCATTTTATGTCCTTAAAACAAACAAACCCACATAAGGAACTGGTTTCTGATGTGCTGAGTATTTTACTTTGGAAACTTTCTACCAGGTGCCAACTTCACTTCCATTTTCTGCCTTAGCTACATTGGATTTCTGCTTTTAATAGGTTCACCTAGCAAATAACAATATGAAAACAGCAGTCTCACACTTTCTGTCTTGAGATTTGTTCTGTAAGAAAATTATTACTTTCCTTTTCACACATTACTTCCACCTTCTTGTGTCCCAATTAGGCTGGTGATCAAGTAGATACCATCATATTCTAGTCGTTCTGGTGAATAGGATGCCCCTAAAATGTGATGAAAAGATGATACGCTTGATATGTCTGTTGTAGGTGTAGAAATAAACTCTGTGGATGTGACATTTTCCCTTTAGGGGAATTGAAGTTGTGTTGACCTGAATTCACTTATGTTCAGCTTAACATTTAGAGTCAGTGTTGTGCTTATTGCAGTTTTCCAAGAAAGTAAGCATAATCCGGGATACTTGCTGGTTAGTGTTCACTTTGGCATATGCAAACACAAGCTTGGTATCACTTAAAGTCTTAAGAGGATGGAGAGACCCTTCGGTGGTAAAGACCACTTGCTGCATTTGCACAGGACTCAGGTTTGGTTTCCAGTATCCACATGCCATCTCACAAGTGCCTAGATTCCTCTTTCAGAGTCATGCCATGAGGATTTACTGTTATGGAAGTGGTGAGAGACAATGTACAAAACAAGGTAAGAAGCAATGGCAAGCCTAGGCCACTATGAATATTTCATTGAAATTTATTTCTGTTGCTACATTCATCAGTATCATCATCTTTTGGATAAACAGTAATGTGGAATGAAGCAGTTTCATTTCTTCCCCATCCTTGCAGTGAATGTTTCATCATTTCTTTCTCCCCTATTCCTGGGGGCCTTCATCACCATTTATACCCACCACACAATGATTGTGCTGGTCTTCTGGAAGCTCGTTCTAACTGAAATTCCTGAAGTCAAGCATAGAAGTTAGTAAGCCACGTTCTCTTTACAAAGCTTAGCAGGGAGTGGCCTGCCCATCATGTGGTGTGGATGGGTAGAAGACACCCAGAAGCTTGACCACAGATCAGCCCCCTCCCTCAGTGGGAGCCCTTACAATGTGCAAATGTGTGATAAGGAGATGGTAGAGAAAGAGAAGCAGAAAGTTTGAGCACTATGAAAAGAGATGGAACTGGAAATTAACTGGAGGGCGGAGAGGAACAGCCTGATATGAGTAACATGTGCTGACTGTTGAGGCCATGGTGAAGTATCAGCCCTTGCTGCTGCCAAGGACTATATCTAGGCCTGTGGCCATGAAGGAGCAGGGGTCTGTGTCCTTGTCCATGGCTCATATTATCACCAAAAGCCATGTAGAACCTCCTGGTCTGAGCTGTTGCCTGGGACCATGTTGATGTCCAGCACCATACCTCACTGGCAGGGTCACCTGGGTGACCAGGATCTGCACTATACCTGGGTAGCACAGTAGGGTTGGCTCTAGTGTCATGAGTGTGGGAGAGCTGGGTCCCTGGTCTGCCATGTGGTGGCATGGTCAGGGAGAGTTATCATCCCTATACAACCTACCCCTTGCATCCTCTTGGCTCTGCCCCTCACCTTCTACAGAATTCAGGAAAGTGGCCCTGTCCCTGGAGTGGGCAACAGAGTAGAGCTGGCCCTGATGTCATGAGTGCTGGTGAGCTGTCCCTGAGGACATGAAAGTAGGATAGCTGGTCCTGCTCTTTGTTGGTTGTGGCAGTGGGTTAGGTAGCCATGGCAGTGTTGGAGAGTTTGTTCTGTTAGTGTTGGTGAGGGAGAGCCGGCAGGCTGACCAACGCAGCAGCAACCACCCAGGCCTCATCCAGGACATTGAGTTGGTTCACCCCCAAATCTTCCTCATCTATGAACTTCTGGAGTTCAAGAAGGGGCTAGTCCTCCAAATCTGAAGCAGCAGGATCTCCATGACACAGAGAAATAAGATACCTGAGAGGAGTCCCAGGGAAGATCCAATATTGATGGTGTAGCAGGAACCATAGGCCTCAAACCAGATTAATGACTCACCACAATGAACATTTGCAAGTAAAGAAGTACAGAAAAAAGGGGTATACTGTGTGATACACTACAGCTTCCATGGAAATTTTTTTTGTTATTTTTAATATTTAAATTTATTTATTTTTTAAATTTTATTTTGCTGGGAAGGTTGCAAGGGCAGAGGGTGGACACAAGGGGATGGGGAGATGAGTGGTATTGGGGTACATGATGTGAAATTAACAAAGAATCAATAAAACTTAACAAAAATAAAACCTAGTAGGGATTAAACACTTGTCACCTTGAGCTGCTGAGTGATTGCTTTGCATCTATATATGAGCTATTGCTGTTCAGTGCATTTGATCAGGCTCAACACAAGTTCTTATTGTCAGCAATATGAGATTTGGTAAAAAAAAGACAGAGAAAGGAATAAGTAAACAAGTATAAGTATCTCTAAATTAGAGGTTATAGAAGATATTTGAAGTGAAGATCAAAGGAATCAACCTTTTCTGTTAAAAGGACAGGGCTGTCTTGAACTATTGTCAAAATGTCTGTCTCTGACATGAACTCAGTGGCTGGCTCTTTGACCACCCCCCTGAGAAAGGGGCAGCCTTGCCAGGCCACAGAGGAGGACATTGCAGCCAATCCTGATGATACCTGATAAGCTAGGATCAGATGGAAAGGGAGGAGGTCCTCCCCTATAGGTGAACTTGGAGAGGGGTATCGGAGGAGATGAGGGAGGGAGGGTGGGATTAAGAGGGAATGAAAGAGGGAACTACAGCTGGGATGCAAAGTGAATAAAATGTAATTAATGTAAAAAATATAAAAATTTAATTAAAAATATCATCTCTCTGCTCTAATTTTATTTTATTGTTATAGAATCTTTAATCTTTCTCACTTTCAGTGGAAGCTAGTCCTCAATCATGGTAGGCAAATATTCAGCTACTGATCTGGGTACCCAATCCAAATCTTTTAAATGTTATGCAACAGTGCATTCAGAACGATTTTCAGTGGTTGATATTATGATAAGTGTTATGATAAGAGTTCCCATCTTGTCCATCTTAGCATCTCTGTCATCCTGCTCACCCTCTGATAACTTAGTGAGAGTCTGGGTTACAATATCAACTACTTACCTACCGTAGAAAGTGACCTGAAGGGACTCAACAAGCTTTGGGCAGATAGCAACAGTGGAGAACTTCTCCTTTCAGTGGACTAGGGGAAAGGGATAGGGAGGAAGAGGGAGGGAGGGTGGGACTGGAGGGAGTTGAGGGAGGGGGCTTCAATAAAGATATATAATAAATAACCTGTGAAGAAGGAAAAATAATAGAAATTTAAAAAAGAAAGTGAGCAAATTGCCATATTCTTCATGCCTGAGTTCCCTCCACAATGGGATGGTGAACATAACCCATCTTGCTACAATGACTAAGGGATGTTTCAGAGTGGCACACCATTAGTGCTTGTTATGAGAGGTCATTTTTCTCTAGAGTGGTGTTTATAGCATAACAGACAGACAAATAAAGAGACAAATAGGAGGCTTTCAAGATGGCGGCGAGCGCACACAGTCTCTGAGTTGCAGAGGAGCTGTTGCACCAAAATTGGTGAGTGGAAGGACAACTGAAGCCAGGGAAACGATGGTAAGGCTTGCTAAATGAGAGGGATCATTGCAGGAGGTGAGAATGTGGATGTCTTTGGGGAAAGAGAGATGACATCCAACGTAAGTCAAAATATCATGGCTTCACCAGTAATCCCTGAAATTGATGGATACGCCAATTCATCAGAAGCACAGGAAAATTAATTTAAAACTATGCTTACCCAATTACTTGAGGCACATAAAGAGGAAATAACCAAATCTCTCTAAGCAATAACTATACAAATACAGACAGTTAAGGAGGAAATGAATAAATCTATCAATGATTTGGCCAATCAAATAGAGGCTAAGAAAGTAGAAATGAACAAAATCCTTAAGGAAACACAGGAAAATATAGCGAAACAAATAGAGATACAAGTAGAGATACAATTACTACATATAGAGAGGAAATGAACCAAAAAATAGAGAACATTGTAGAGAGACAGGAATACACATTCAAACAGATGAAGAAAATGGTGCAAGACATGAAAACAGAATTAAAGTCAGTAAAGAAAACACAAACTGAGAAAACCCTGGAGCTGGAGAACTTAGAGAAAAGATCAGGAACCACAAAGGTAAGCATCACCAACAGAATAGAAGAGATGGAAGAGAGAATCTCAGGTGCTGAAGATACACTTGTAGAAATTGATAATTCTCTCAAAGAAAAAGTAAAATCAGAAGTTTCAAACATAAAACATCCAAGAAATCAAGGATGCCATGAAAAGACAAAATTTAAGGATAATAGTTATTGATGAAAAAGAAGACTCCAGGCTCCAAGGTCCAGAAAATATTTTCAAGAAAATCATAGAAGAAAATTTTCCCAACTTAAAGGAAGAGATGTCCATAAATATACAAGAGGCCTACAGAACACCAAACAGACTAGACCAGAAAAGAAACACATCACATCACATCATAGTCAAAACACTAAATCTACAGAACAAAGAAAAGATACTAAAAGCAGCAAGGGAAAAAGGCCAAGTAACATATAAAGGGAGACCTATGAGAATCACACCAGACTTCTCATCAGAAACTGTGAAAGCCAGAAGGGCCTGGGCAGGTGTCATGCAAACCCTAAGAGACCACAGATGCCAACCCAGACTACTATACCCTGCAAAGCTCTCAGTCAACATAGATGGAGAAAACAAACTATTCCATGACAAAACTAAATTTATGCAATATCTACACAGCAAAACAGCCCTACAGAAGGTAGTAGAAGGAAAACTCCAATCTAATGAAAACAACTTCACCCAAGAAAACATAGCATACAGATAATAATATCCCAACAAAAATTAAAAGAAAACAAGCAATGAATCACAGTAAGACCACCAACACCACAATAAAAGGAACTAACATTCATTGGCCACTTTTATCTATCAACATCAATGGACTCAACTCTCCAATAAAGAGACAAAGACTAACAGAATGGGTGCAGAAAGAGGATCCAGCATTCTGCTGTATCCAAGAAACGCACCTCTGCAACAAAGACAAACACTACCTCAGAGTACAGGGCTGGAAAAATATTTTTCAAGCAAATAGACCCAGAAAACAATCTGGGGTAGCTATCCTAATATCTAATAAAATAGACTTTCAACAAAAAGTAATTAAAAAAGATGAGGACGGACACTGCATTCTCATCAAAGGAAAAATCCACCAAGAGGACATCACAATTCTGAACATCTATGCCCCAAATACAAGAGCGCCTACTTTCATAAATGAAACATTATTAAAACTTAAATCACACATTGATCCCAACACCTTAATAGTGGGAGACTTCAACACCCCATTTTCACCAAGGGACAGATCATGTAGACAGAAGCCAAATAGGGAAACAAAGGCATTTACAGAGGTCTTAAATCAAATGGGCCTAATGGATGTCTACAGGATATTTCACCCAAACTCAAAAGAGTATACCTTCTTTTCAGCACCTCATGGAACCTTCTCCAAAATAGACCATATAGTTGGTCACAAAGCAAGCTTCAACAGATACAAGAAGATTGAAATAATCCCCTATATTCTGTCTGACCACCATGGACTAAAGCTGGACCTCAACAATAATGGAATCAGCAAAATTCCTACACGCACATGGAAACTGAACACCTTGCTGCTCAATGACAGCTGGGTTAAGGAAGAAATAAAAAAATTAAAGACTTCCTAGAATTCAATGAAAATGAAGGTACAACATACCCTAATTTATGGGACACAAGGAAAGCAGTGCTCAGAGGAAAATTCATAACACTAAGTGCCTTCAAGAAGAAATTTGTGACATTTCATACAAGCAACTAAATGGTCCAACTGAAAGATCTAGAAAAAAAAAGCAAACATACCCAAGATGGCTAAAATAATCAAACTTAGGGCTGAAATCAATAAATTAGAAAGAAATAAAACCATTCAAAGAATCAATGAAACCAAGAGCTGATTCTTTGAAAAAAATCAACAAGATAGATAAACCATTAGCCAAACTAACAAAAAGGCAGAGAGAAACTATACAAATCAGCAAAATCAGAAATGAAAAAGGGAACTTAACTATAGACACCGAGGAAATCCAAACAATCGACAGGTCTTACTAACAAAGCCTATATGCCACAAAATTTGAAAATCTAAAAGAAATGGACAATTTTCTTGATAGAATCCATCTACCAGAATTAAGTCAAGATCAGGTAGAAAGATTGAATAGACCTATATCCCCCAAGGAAATACAAGAAGTCATCAAGGGTCTCCCTTCCAAAAAAAGCCCTGGACCAGATGGATTCAGTGCAGAATTCTATCAGACCTTCAAAGAAGTGCTAACTCCAATTCTCTTTAAACTATTCCACAAAATAGAAACTGAAGGAACATTACCAAACTCATTCTATGAAGCCACAGGCACTTTGATACCTAAACCACACAAAGACCCAACAAAAAAGAGAACTTCAGACCTATCTCTCTTATGAACATTGATGCAAAAATACTCAATAAAATACTTGCAAACCAAATCCAAGAACACATCAAAGAAATCATCCACCATGATCAAGTAGGCTTCATCCCAGGCATAGAGGGGTGGTTCAACATATGGAAATCCATTAATGTAATCTACCACATAAACAAACTGAAGGAGAAGAACCACACGATCGTCTTCTTAGATAACAAAAAACATTTGACAAAATCCAACAGCCATTCATGTTTAAAGTCTTGGAGATATCAGGGATACAAAGCACATACCTAACCATAGTAAAGGTAATATACAGCAAGCCTATAGCCAATATCAAAATAAATGAAGAGAAATTTAAATCAATCCCACTGAAATCAGGGACTAGGCAAGGCTACCCACTCTCTCCATATCTCTTCTACATAGTACTTGAAGACCTAGCTAAAGCAATAAGAAAACTAAAGGAGATCAAAGGGATACAAATAGGAAAGAAATAGGTCAAAGTGTCACTATTTGCAGATGATATGATAGTATACATGGACTGACCCCAAAAATTCAACCAGAGAACTCCTTCAACTGATAAACACCTTCAGCAAAGTGGCTGGATACAAAATCAACTCAAAAAAATCAGAAGCCCTCCTGTACACCAAAGACAAAAGGGCCGAAAAGGAAATTAGGGAAACAACACCCTTCACAATAGCCACTAATAACATAAAGTACCTTGGCGTGACTCTAACCAAGCAAGTGAAAGACCTATATGAAAAAAATTTCAAATCTCTGAAGAAAGAAATTGAAGAAGATCTTAGAAGGTGGAAAGACCTCCC
>CM053755.1:42254241-42276527 GCA_028658305.1 Pachyuromys duprasi
CAACAATAGATCATCTGGAGGTATCTCCATCCCCGACCTCAAGCTGTACTACAGAGCAATAGTAATAAAAACTGCATGGTATTGGCATAATAACAGAATAGTGGATCAATGGAACCGAATAGAAGACCCAGAAATGAACCCACACACCTATGGAAACTTGATTTTTGACAAAGAAGCCAAAACCATTCAATGGAAAAAAAGACAACATCTTCAACAAATGGTGCTGGTCCAACTGGATATCTGTATGCAGAAAAATGAAAATAGATCCATATTTATCACCGTGCACAAAGCTAAAGTCCAAGTGGATCAAAGACCTCAACATAAAACCGTATACTCTAAATCAGTTAGAAGAAAAAGTGGGGAAGAGCCTAGAATTCACTGGCACAGTACACAACCTCCTGAACAGAACACCAACAGCACAGGCTCTAAGAGAAACAATCAATAAATGGAACCTCATGAAACTGAAAAGCTTCTGTAAAGCAAAAAGCGGTATTGTCAGAACAAAACTACAGCCTTCAGACTGGGAAAAGATCTTTACCAACCCTGTATCAGAGAGAGGGCTGATATCCAGGATATGTAAAGAACTAAAGAAGTTAAAAAGCAATAAATTAAGCAATCCAATTAAAAAATTGGGTACAAAGCTAAACAGAATTCTCTGGAGAGGAATATAGAATGGCAGAGAAACATTTAAGGAGATGCTCAACATCCTTAGCCATCAGAGAGATGTAAATCAAAACAACCCTGAGATTTCACCTTACACCCATCACAATGGCTAAGGTCAAAAACTAAAGTGACAACTTATGCTGGAGAGGTTGCGGAGAAAGGGGAACCCTCCTCTATTGCTGGTGGGAATGTAAACTGGTACAACCACTTTGGAAATCAATCTGATGCTTTCTCAGACAATTAGGAATAGTGCTTCCTCAAGGCCCAGTTATACCACTCCTAGGCATTGCTCAAATACACAAGAAGGACATTTGCTCAAGCATGTCTGTAGCAGCTTTATTTGTAATAGCCAGAACGTGGAAACAACCCAGATGCCCCTCAGCTGAGGGATGGATACAGAAATTGTGGTATTTTTACACAATGGAATACTACCCAACTGTTAAAAACATGGAAATCATGAAGTTTGCAGGCAAATTGTGGGATCTAGAAAATATCATTCTGAGCTGAGGTATCACAGAAGGAGAAAGACACCTATGGTACATACTCACTTATTTAGACCTATAAGACATGATAAACATATTGAAATCTATATAAGATAAACAAAAAAAAAGAGGACCTGGGATAAGATGATCAATCCTTACTTAGAAAGACAAATGAGATGTAGGGGAAAACAAGTAACAGGACAGGGTCCTACCACAGCGGGCCCCTGAAAGACTCTACCTAGCAGTGTGTCAAAGCAGAAACTGAGACTCATAACCAAACCTTTGGCAGATGGCAGGGAATCATATGAAAGAAGGGGGAGTTAATATAATCTGGAGAGGATAGGAGCTTCACAAGGACCAAGTATATCTGGGTACAGGGGTCCTATATGAGACTGTTTCTCCAACCAAGCACCATGGGTGAATATAACCTAGAACCTCTGCTTGCCTGTAGCCCATGGCAGCTCAGTATTCAAGTGGGTACCCCAGTAAGGGAAATAGGGACTATTCCTGACATGAACTCAATGGCGGACTCTTTGACCTCCCCACCCAGCAAGGGAGGAACAGTCCTCCTAGGCCAAAGAGTACTTTGTAGCCAGTCCTGAAGAGACCTGATAAACCAGGGCCAGATGAAAGGGGAGGGGGTCCTCCCCTATCAGTGGACTTGGAAAGTGGCAGGGAGTAGACAAGGAAGAGAGGGTGGGATTGGGAGGGAATGAGGGAGTGGGATTCACCTGGGATACATTTAATAAAATGTAATTAATAATAAAAATGTGAAGTAGGAGGACATCAATAAAATAGAAAGGTGAAAAAAAAAGAGACAAATAAAACTTAGTCTGATAAATTCTGTAACATACTTACTTAAAAGATGCCCCAAGAGTTGAAAGGGGTGGGAATTGGAATCTTTTTTCTTATTTTTTATTTCATTTTGTATCCCAGCTGTAGCCCCCTGCTTCATTCCCTCCCAGTCCTACCCTCTGTCTCTCATCTCCTCCCATGCCCCTCTCTAAGTTCACTGATAGAGGAGGTCCTCCTCCCCTTCCATCTGACAATAACCTGTCAAGTCTCATCAGGACTGGCTGCATTGTCTTCCTCTGTTTGCCCCTCAGGACCTTGTGATCAAAGAGCCAGCCACTGCGTTCATGTCAGAGACAGTCTCTGTTCCCCTTACTAGATTACCCACTTAGATACTGAGCTGCCACGGGCTACATCTGAGCAGGGGTTCTAGGTTATATCCATGAAGGGTCCTTAGTTGGAGTTTCAGTCTCAGAAAAGACCCCTGTGCCCAGATATTTTGGTTCTGTTGCTCTCCTTGTGGAGCTCCCATCCTCTCTATGTCTTATTATCTCTCCCTTCTTTCATAAGATTCCTTGCACTCTACCCAAAGTCTGGTTATGAGTTTCAGCATCTGCTTTGATACACTTCCAAGTAGAGTCTTTCAGAGGCCCTCTGTGGTAGGCTCTTGTCCTGTTTCCTGTTTTCTCCTTCTTCAGGGAATTGGAATTTTGAGGTCACAAAGAATGAGAAAGACAGCATATTTAAAATTAGGAAATGACATGTTGTGAGTTTTATTTTCAAGGAGTTCACTTTGACTAGCATCTGGAGTGCAGACAATAGTGGCAAAGCCAGAAAACCTGTTTGGGAGCTCTTTCTGCTGATAACTGCTCACACTTCTTGCGTGCTAACAAAATATGAAGCATTCTTCAAAGCCCATTGCCTGCCTGTGTTCAATCCATTTAGTTCACCTAAAAACCTAGTGAGGTGGGTTGCCATTTTATTCTTATTGTTTTGTTTTGGAGGAAAAACACAGAGAGATGAAGTTCCCAATTCATACTATTGGTCAGAGGGAGTAGAATCCAGAGACTCTAGTTCGAGAAGCCAAGCTGTAAAACAGGATGATATAAAATAATCCAGGAAGATGTGAATGACAGCGAGCAATTGACATTAGTCACAGAAATGAGTGTTGGTTGTGCATATAAAATGGAAATAGACTCAGCAGGGTTTGATGCTTGATTAAATTAGGAGGCTAATGAAAAGTAAATAATTTAACAGTTACAGTTTGGGTGGTTAGATATGTTTATTAAAATTGTGATTTTAAGGAGAGGGCTGATTTTTGCGGGTTGGGGAGATGATGCCAAGAATTTTCTGTTTATGACTGTCAAAACAACAACAACATCCCCAAACCCAAACCCCAAACCAGTGAAATGATTCCTAACATTATTCTTCTATGCTCATAGATTCCTGTTCCTCCAGCAGCCGATTGGAGCAGGTGCAGAGATCCACAGCCAGGCAGTATGCTTAGAGAGTATAAATTGGAGGTCTTCATTGGGGGCTTCTCCTTAGAGCTTGGGGAACCCTGTGGAAGAGGGAAAAGAAACATTGTAAGAGTCAGAGGAAATGGAGGACACCAAAAGAATATGGCTGCCGAATCAACTAAGCAGCACTCACAGTGGCTCACAGACTGAAGTGGCAAGCAGGGCCTGCATGGGTCTACACTAGGTCCTCTGTGTATAAGTTATGGCTATTACCTTGGACCACCAAGACAAAGAAAATATTAAATTATAAAGGGAACAACACAGGAATAGAACACAAAACAAATATGGGAATCTATAAAAGAAATCAAGCCTAATAAATAATATACAAGAAAGAGAAGAAACCATGTCAAACACAGGAAATTCTATGATTTCAATAAAATCATAGAAAATATTTCCCAAGTGTAAAGAAAGAGATGCTTATTAAGACATGAGAGACACATAGCACGCTGAGCGCAAAGGATCAGAAAAGCAACTTCCCATGTCACGTAATAATCAAAGCACTAAATAAAAAGAAAAAAGAGAGAAAGTATGTTGAGTAGAGAGAGAAAGAATGAGTCATATATCTATGCAGGCTCATCAGAGTAAAATATAACTCTCATTGGGAACTTTGAAACCCAGAGGGCTTGGGCTGATGCTGTACAAGTTATTAATGATCACAGATGCCAGCCCAGACTACTATATACACACAAACTATCAATCATTATCAAAGAAAGAAAAACTTTTCCTCTAATCTACATCCTCTCTAATTCATGCCTCTTTAATATTTATTTTTGTTTTATTTAAATATATGTGACTACTATGAATGCTGAACAATGTAATTTTCTTTTATATTTTTCTTTTTGGTTTGTGACATATACTGAGGCATCACTAAGGAAAACTGGTGTCCAGACCTGTCTAAAGTAGTCAAAGTCTGAATTTTACCAATACCAGATATGGCTTTACTACTTGAAGTGCACTTAGTTACATTCATCCATGACATGCAGAGATTCTCTAGACTTGGTTCAGTTACACTAAAAAATCTGTCATTAGCAACCTCTACTTTCATAGAGATATTTAGTGTGCTAAGTGTTTTTACTTGCAAGTTACTATATGAGTATAGTGCTTTTCATATCTGCTCCCCATTATTTGCTTTTTAATCTCTAGAAAGGGTAAAGATATTAGTCCTGGTACCCCTTTTTCATCCATATCAGGTTTTGGTAACATGACTTGCTTTATTTAGTGTAAGTATAAAGAATGTATTTGTTCCTGTAAAATTTTCAGAGCCATCTTGTTGATTCACAATGACTTTTCTTTCTTCTGTCTTAAGAACCGAATATATAAACTAGGTAAAAATGTCTTTCTTCAGCCTATAACATCATGGATCAGAACTGCAGACAGCTCACAATTGACAGGAAACAGCAAACCTAGTTCATATTGCAGGTGTGTGTGTGTTGGGGGGGGTGTAATCTTCTACAATTTGCATTAATTGTTGTTAGAGCAAAACCTGATTAATATCAGTGGATTCTTTAAGCTTTCTGAACTTGATAACACTCATTTGAGGCACTTTTTAAGTTCTAGTTACTAAAAAAGTGTATTCATCCTTCCCTAAATTATTAAGCTACAGAGCTTGCATTAAATAGTCTAATAGGTTGGGAATAGCATTATTCTCTGTAGAAATTATAATTATTGAGCTTTTAAAAAATCCATAAAGTCTTATCACCTCTACTAATAAGTCAGGCTTCTTTCTAATTGCACATTAAAATTTTAATTTCTGGAATTTAAAATTCAAATTAGCTGTGGAGTTATTTATAGTAATATTTATTTCTACTATATTTTAGTGGTATTTTCAGAAAATTTAACAAATGTACTGGTATTGCTGTATGCTAGGAGTATAGCATTTAGATTCATTGTATGCCAGGGCTGTATTAGATAAATCTATCCTCTGATTAAACAGTTCTAAAGAAACCAATTTTGAGAAGTTAAAAGTGACCCAGCAAAATTGGGAACATATCTCTGTTGTAAAGTTTTCACATTGCGAGCTGAAGGCCTGTGATCCTTGGAGCTTGGAAAGCTTGGCCAGCCTACCCTACTTGGAAAGAGACACTGAATCAAACAAAACCAAACCAGCATAGATGGTACCCGAGAAACAACACGTCAGGTTGACTCTTGGCTGTATACGCACAGGTGTGTCTTGCTCACATGTCTATGCCTAAGTATAATCACAGTGGCACATGTACACACACAATAACAACAGTGATCACATTAGTAAATCACATTAGTAACTGTGTTTAGAAGACAAACCTTGCTCTCTCAGTGTGGATAGCTGAAAACCTTTGATGGTCTGCTTCTAAAGTTAGTGGCTTTGCTTTTATTCTTCTTTATTAAACATACTGTTTAAGTAAGTAAGCATTTGCTCTAAAGCACACAGACCAAGTCTATAACAAGAAGGGTTTCTTTTGTGTATTTTGATCTTGCTTGTGATTGTGAAGATGTTCCCTTGTGAAAACTGGGCAAAACCTCAGGCTTCGGGACAGGTTCTTTTTCTCCAGGTGACTTCTTGTTCAAGAACTATCTCAACAGTCAGAGAACAAGTCATCAGGTCATGGGACAGATGCTCCAATAGATTTAGGAATGTGCTGTCCTTTAATGCTTGTGTTTGGAGCCAATGATCTATGGCTGTCATCAGTTAAGGTGAATCAGGTGGAAGTGTCTAAGGTTCCTGGCATTGGGAGGACCTGGCAAGGGTGAGGAGTGAACAAAGGATTGAACTTGTAAAATTTTGGGGAAAAATCCCTAGCAAACAAATAATGTTTTATAGAATTATGAAGTCAATCATATCACCATTTCTTTAAAATTTTTATTATTATTTAATAATGTGGAAATTTTGTAAGAACTGATGCTTCTATGATGAGAGAACATGCCAACTTAAAATCTTTATTTAACAAATTTTAGATTGCTGAGGTGAATTTGACTTGACATTTCACGTCACTTATGTTAAAAATAAATTATACTAAGTGAAGAACAACAGTGATCATGGGAAGAATACTATTTTCTAACTGGCATTTTTAGTTCTGCAGTTCCCAATCAGATATATTGTAATCAGAGATGGGTAAAACACGGGGGAGCCTAATAATTGGGTCATATTATTTTTGCTCCTCTATGCATATGTGTGTTTCTGCAGCCAAGTCATGAACATTAATTTGAAAATGATTTACTAAATCTTATGACATGGAAAGCATTCAAGGGAGCTTCAGTGAACCCTGACTCTTAGTACTCATCCTCTGTGTAACATGCTCCCTTATATGTGCCTATATTAACCTACTTCTTTTTTATTCTTCACTTCTGAGACAGTAGTTTAATTGCAATGTTTTTCCCTTCTCTTTCCTCCCTCCACGCCCTCCCACATACCTCTCTCCATTCCCCTTCAAATCCATTGTCTTTTATTCATTAATTGTTATTGCAAACATATATGTTATTTATACATACACATGTACATACATACATACATACATACATATATCTATTTAAATATAACCTGTTGAGTTAGCTTATGAAAGGCTGGAACTTCCATTAATCAAGAAAATGTCTTGGACAGAAGCTTGCTCTTTAAGACAGGCTGTTATGAAAAAGCAATGAACAAGCTTGTGTGAGCTGCGCTGTAGACAAACATGTACAGAAAGCAACTGAAGGTAGCTTCCACCAACAGTTAGAAATAGTGCCTACCATCAGTGATATAAGTTGGCTAGTCAATGGGTCCTTATCCAGTTGTTTAGAGATGAGTTGAGTTCAGGATATTTTCTTGACTGCATCCTCTGTGGGAGTCTGAAACATAAAACTCAGTGAAATTGCACCTGGAATTTGTGGGATAAATGTTTTAAGCCACCATATGTTCTAACACAAGTTGTATTCTTTGGTCAAGAGCTTCCCTGGGAATGGCCCAGATCTGTTTGGGGTATAGCCCATTATCATTCCAATATAGTTTTACTTGAAAAAGTTTAAACGAAATAATACACACACACACACACACACACATATGTATGCACACACACATACATACATATATATACATACATATATATATATATATATATATATATATGCTTGTTTTATGATTCTTTGTAAGAATGGGAATCCATGATAAGGAAAAATGTTTTCTTTCCCTCTGATATGAAATGCATACTTGACTTTTTGCCCTGAGGGCTCTGAAAAAGTAAAAGAAAATAGATCACAGTGAGAAGGTTCAGATTCAGTCTCTGGGAATTCTCCCAGTGGTAATTATTCTGGAAATATTTCCTCTCCTCTGGATATCATGAACCGATGTTTAAAATGACTATTGCTTAGAGCAGCCAGGCAATAAATTTTCCTGTTCCTTAATACTCTTTTCCTTTAAAAAAAAAACAAGGGATTTTCCTAGTGTTTTATTTCAGGTGTGTGTGGGGGTGGGGGGAGCTGTTTTGCAATATATGTAATAAAGAGAGAAAATAGATAATTGCAATCTTTCTGGAGTTCTAAAACTGGAAGGAAGACCATATTTTATTCCATTTAACTTAATTAAGGCTAGGTTTAGCTCCACACAGTCTGTATTTAAGAAAATAGTAATTCACTCTAAATCTAAAGCCACACATGAAACATCTGTTTATACTGTTGGCAATGCATGTTTATGTTTTACAATTTAACATCATATCATCATACTCCACATCAAGGAAAAAGAGAGGTTGTCATGTATATTGCAAAGGTGGTGGCTCTTTCTCTGGGTCACTGACACTCTTATGTTCCACGTATGGCCTTGCATTTGCTAGCATTCTGAGTTCACTCAGCTTCTCAATTTAGAATAGAAGCCCTTTCCTTTCTGTGTATTACACAGAGCTCAGGCTAAGTCTCAGTTCTTACAAAAACTTACGTTTAAGTCTTCTTTCTCTTTCTTTTTCTTTCTTTCTTTCTTTCTTTCTTTCTTTCTTTCTTTCTTTCTTTCTTTCTTTCTTTCTTTCTTTCTTTCTTTCTTTTTTTCTGAGACAGGGTTTCTCTGTGCAGCCTTAGCTGTCCTGGATTCGCTTGGTAGACCAGCTTGGCCTCGAACTTGCAGAAATCTGCCTGCCTCTGCTTCCCCAAGTGCTGGGATTACAGGAATGTGCTATCACACCCCAACTATTTAAATTTTAAAATATGTTATTAATTGGTTTGGAATTACATCATGTACCCGTTCTCCCTTTTTTTTAAACCTTCAGCCCCTCCCAGCTATTTTCCCTCCAGCTTCTTCCGTACCCTTTCACTCTTTTTTCTTGATTATTATTATCCCTTACACAAAGACTCTGTGTGTGTGTGTGTGTGTGTGTGTGTGTGTGTGTGTGTCTGTGTATCTGTGAGTGTGTGTGAATATGAGTGTGCATGTATGTGTGTATATGCACAAATAGTTAACATATAATTTCATTGATTTCACTGTTGTGATTTTCTGTTGCTTATTTGTTAGTTCACGAATTAGTTTGGACATACAAGTGTCCATTACCTAATTTGTCAGAACCATTGTAATCAAAGCTCAAGCGTTTTTTTTTTGTTTGTTTGTTTGTTTTTTTGTTTTTTTTTTTACTTAGCTGTTTGCAATACATTAACTGTAACGAGTAAAAATGGTTGTATTTTAGACCTCAGAAAACTAACAAAGCAAATATATTGGGGTCAGGGAGTCTATTTTCTTCTTTTCAAAATTGAAATTACATGTGGATAAGTAAGCTTTCCCTGGGATATTTGGCAAAACTCAATGGCTGTCATTCTGTATGTCCCTAGTGATCTTTCCTTTTATCCCCAAACTGTCCCTTTAAGGTTGTTTCACTAATTTCGGAGCCAATATGCATTATTTAAAAATACATTTCACTTGGTGTGATTTTGTGAGAACATATGTTGGATTTGAAGACTATTGAATTTTAGTGTGGTTGTGAATTTTTCTTTTTCTCCTTAATGCAGAATTATTTTTAAATACTGATAATTTCCTACATGAGTTAAGTATTTATATTATTTTAACTTCTCTATCTCCTTACTCTTACTTCTCTCTTTGTCCATCAACTTTTCTCTCAAATTCATGACCTCATCTTTATTTATTGTTGTTTCACATATATTAAATTAATTAATGTGAATAAAACTGACCTGATATTCTGGGAAAACTGGTAAGATTAGATGCAAGCTAGTTCTAGATTTAAAATAAAGTATAATTGGAACCCCAGCACCGCCTAATAAATAGGAACATTATTTTACCCTTGGATGTGAATTATACAAAGTGACTGGAGGAATGTCACTTTTCTAAACATAGCAGATGTTATTATGCTTCTCAAATTCATTTTTTCTTTCTTTTCTTTTTTTCTTTGGCTTCCTCCCCCCCCCCCAATATTTATGGACTTTGCAAACTTCTTAAGCTGCCCTGGAGGGCAGAGCCTGCACTGCAGATTTAGTATCTGCATCCAGAGAGTAAAATGGAAGAAGCCAGGAGTGTTCTCCATGGCAGGTCCTTAATTTGCATTAAATCTTCAATTTTTACAGACCAAAGAGAAGTATTTCTTCCCATCCTCTCCAGAGAATTATGGGACTAAAGAGGAGTCTTTGCACATGATCAGACCATGAAATTTGAGGGCTTGTTAAACATGCTTGGCTTCAGTCAGCTTTTCTAGGAATGTTGCCCTGGCGGAGGCAAGGGATTTTCTTCAGATTTAGTAGGCAGGAAAGAAAAGTGTATTTTAATGTTCCCCCTGGCTCTGTAAGTTATTTCTCTTTATCTGCTACAGAGGAAAATAATTAAATTATTGATGTTTGTTGGCTCATACATGCAGCTACTATTTCATTGATATTGTTCATACGCCCAGCGAAAATATTCCAGAGTTCAAGGAAATCAGTGACTCGGAGCTGCTGATATATTAGCTCTCTCAGCAATGCCAATGTTTTCATTCCTCCTGAGGTAAATGGTATGGACTTAGTTTATCTGCTGCCAACTTAATATTTAACTGTTTGGTTTCAGGGTTGAAAAATCTCGTTCTAGGATTGCTTTAGAAATTAATGTCGATAATTAGTTACAGTCTCAATGTCAATATTGAAAAGTAAAACATGAATTCTTATGGGTTATGAGACTCATCCAGTGTGCCACCTGGGAAAATGGTCTCCTCAGACAGGAAGGAAAGACATAAGCTTTCCGGGCATCCATACTCAAAATTCAACACTGAAAAAGATCCAACCTCTCCATTCCACCTTTACGCTGGGCCTTTTCTATGGAGTTGGAAGGCTACATCTGACAGCCCTTGGGATCTTGGCTTTGGTAAGATCATGTGGAATATGGTATTTGGAACCCTTTAAAAGAATTTTCATTATCGACATGTCAGATGTTTCCATATTAAATCTCAGAGACACAAAGGAGGTTTTTAGACACATCTAATCTTCTGTTGAAGTAAGATTAGAGGATGTGCTATCTAGAAACATCAGAGAAAGCATAAATAAAACAGCAAGTACTTTGTTTTTGGTGTTCCTGTAACAGAGAGAGCATGTGGCCATGATTTTTCCTCTATCGTGACGCTGGCGAGAAAAGGAAAGCAGAAGGCTGGTTTCCATGCATGGCCATTCGTTTCACTTAGCTGTCTTGACACTTTAGCAGGATGCTAACAAGCAGAGCCCAACCCTCAGTGATTAAAATCCTCTCTCTGAGGACTTTCTGAGCATCCACTGATGCAGTAATCCAGGACAAGACCTTTGTCCTTTCCATTAGGTCAGTGCAAAAACATGTTTCTCATACTATTGCAAAACCCTTGAGTACCACTGATCTGCAGTGTAAAACTTGGAGACTGTATTAACCTTGACTAGGGACAAGTTGCTGCCCCAAGGAAGCTGTTTATCTTTCCGGTCCCTGAGGCAGGTTGTTTGAACACTGGGCATTTAAAACACTGAGTGGTTGCTGGGCCCCAGTAGCCCACAGGGTTCTGTTTTCATCAGCGAGTCCTTTAAGCCTTTTCAAGTCCCTTGTCACTTGTGAATTGATGAGTAAGACAGGCCAAGGGAGGAAGCTCGGACAAAAATATTCCTGAGGTACTGGTGACAGCCACCCACTGATCACATTGTTTCATTGCCTTAAAATTACTCCAGAGTGTTAATACCTTTAAGCCAATCCTTAGTGGGTATGTATTTTAAATCTACATATAAACTATAAACACATGCTTTTTACTATGATTAACTAGGTTTTGTCAGTTAAAGAAATTTATAAATTGATTTAAATGTAAAATTATTTTAGGACTTCATATTAAAGACTAAAGATTAAATGGTTTATTTTAAAATTATTATAGGATGCATATTGTTCTGTAATTCTTAAACAAATGTCACATCCTTCAGTTGACATAAGGCACTGGGCAGTGAATATGTTTCTTAGTTTGTTGCTTAAACTGAGAGATGACAGCTGGCCAGAGGAAAAGCTCAGGCCCCACATGTTGTGGATAAACAGCATGTGCTTTTCCATTTTGTACAGTGGATTAGAACGTGCAACAAAATGACAACTTTTAATGTGTGCAGCCTCCTCCGTGTCTTCTTATGGGTGCAACACAAATACCTCAGTGTTTTAGTGTCAAGTAAATGCGGCCACAAGTAACTGTGAAGGCTTAACGTGTTCCCTTTCCAAACACAGGGGGCTCAAGAGTCCTGAGGCCTAGAGTCTAACCAGTTACCTCTATCAAAGTGCTTAATTTCTGCTTTTTAAGATGATAGCATTCAACAGGCTTGAAAATCACCTTTTAATTAGATCAGAGTCTCTTCTTACTCTAAACAGGTTGAAAGATATATATGTGCACAGGCATGCATGCCCCCCCCACGCGCACACACACATGCATGCACACGCTACTCAAGTACTATATACAGTAGGAACACAATATATGTATTAGTTTATAAATCTTTACTACTTTTAGATGTATTGTCATTATTAAAATTACTTATGGACAAGGTTGACACCAAGGAAGTCAGATGTATAGATAAAGAAAATGAATATTTAGAGGAAGACCATGAAAGACAGTCCTGATGAGACCTGAAATGATAGACTCAGATGGAAGGCGAGGAGACCTCACCTATCAGTGGACTGGGGGAGGGGCATGGGAGGAGATGAGGAAAGGAGGGAGGGCAGAATTTGGAGGGGATGAGGGTGGGGCTACAGCTAGGATACAAAGTGAATAAATTGTAATGAATAAAAAATTATATTAAAAATAAAAAATCTGTAAACTAATTCTTCCTGTTGCAGGAGCTATTGGCTACCTGTAGCTCTTCATCTAGGTATGGGACCATGTAGAATTTCTTTAGTTTACATTGGCATGTCAGTTGATATTGGTATTATCATTATGTTGGTATTGTTCAAGAGTTATCCCTGGGCATATGAATATATGAGCAATGCTAAATAGGTTCTATAGGTTGTTTTTAAATGTATGTGTCTGTCTATGAATGTATATATGTATGGTATCTATCTATGTAGCACTAATAATTAAAGAAGAGACCATGAATTTGAGAATGTAACACAGGAGGAGTTTGGGGGTGTGGAAAGTGTGGGAGTGATGCGGATAGATTTCAGGTATGAAATTCTAATTTTTAAATGTGGAATATGGAGTTCTGTAGGGATATTTGGGTATTTGTGAAGATACTGATGAGAGGAATTTGTGTACCATGGGCCATAGTTCCTAGATTCAGTAATAATTATATTTCTTATTAAAACAAATACCTATATTTTGACTTACTTTTATTAGTAACTGTTTTACTATTATCCTTGTCATACAGTTTTAATCCCGATTTTTCATAGTGTAAGCTAGAAAAATCTGTATTGGGATAATATAAAAAAAGATTAGATAAACACAGTCTAAACCGAGCACAGTTTATGTAAAAATATATGTATAACCACAAATCATAGAACTTCCAACTTGGTATGCCTGTTTTATCTTTATTCCCCAATATCTCACTACTTTTAAACCTATTCAGTCGTGGCAAAAACACTTTTATGAGGAAAATATTTGACTTCTCCGCACAGTTTTGAGAAACTTTCCAGAAAACAAAAGTTTAATCAATTTTTGTTCTTTATGAGAAAATTGCAATAATGGAAATGGCAGGTTTCCATGGCTACACATTGTGTTTTCTACCTCTAGCAAGTGCAAAATCCTTAAACAAGAAAGGGTGTAAATGTTTTTATTAATATCCACACAATGTTACTTCCTACTCACAATGAACACATTAAAATTTAATCAACTAGTTGGCATATGAATGCACCTAATGTTAATTCTCTGATCATGCTGTTCATATTTGGATCTCCACTCTAATATGTCTTTTTTTTTGCTTGGAGACCAAAAGTGTCTGCATTCAATACTGTGTTGGTGGTTCATTTTCAAATGCCAGTATCTCATAGACCATTAGTTCCCACAAGTATAATTAAAGTTGTTTTGTAAGCTTCTTGTATAGTGCTATGTTATAATTAATATAAAACATAAATTTAAATAAGTCAAATAATAAATAAATTTAGACATTCAAGAATCTGGAGAAAGAGGAGCACTCCACCATTGCTGGTAGGAGTGTAAACTTGTACAACCTCCCTGAAAATCATTCTGGTGCTTTCTCAGAAAATTGGGAATACTTTTACCTCAAGACCCAGCTATACCACTCCTGGGCGTATATCCAAAAGATGCTCAAGTACAAAACCAGGTCATTTGCTCAACCATGTTCATAGCAGCTTTATTCGTAATAGCCAGAACCCAGATTCCATCAACGGAGGAATGGATACAGAAATTGTGGTACATTTACGCAATGGAATATTATTTATTAGACATACAATACTGGATAAACATACTAAAATATGTACACCTTCAGAAGCTAAACAACAAGGAAGACCCTAGGGAAGATGATCAATCCTCATTCAGAAGGGCAAACGGATAGACATTGGAAGCAGGAGAAGACAGGGAACAGGACAGGAGCCTACCACAGAGTCTGACAGACTCTACTGGTCGAGGTATCAAAGCAGAGGCTGAGACTGTGGCCAAATTTTGGGCAGAATGCATGAAAATTTTTTATGAAAGAAGGGGTAGATAGAAAGACCTGGAGGGGACAGGAGCTCAGAAAGGGGACCAACAGAGAGAAAAAAAAAACTGGGCACGAGGGGCCTTGCAGAGACTGATACCCCAACCAAGGACCATGCATGGAGAGGACCTAAAATCACTGCTCAGATGAAGCCTACAGACTCAGTAACCAAGTGATTTCCTTCGTAAGGAGAACAGGTCCTGACTCTGACAAGAACTCAGTGGCTGGCGCTTTGATCACTTCCACCTGACCAGGGGGTGGGGGGAGGTGGTGGTGTGCAGCCTTGCCAGGCCACAGAGGAAGGCTAGCAAAGACAGTCCTGGTGAGACCTGACAGGCTGGGGTCAGATGGAAGGGTAGGGAGGACCAGTGGACTAGGGAAGGGGTATAGGGCAAGAAGAAGGAGGGAGGGTGAGACCAGGAGGAGGGAAGAGATAAGGGAGGTGGCCACAGCCGGGATACAATGTGAATAAATTGTAATAAATAATAATAATTTAAAAATGTTAGAAGAAGCCAACTTTAGGTTATGATAGGTTAGAATCTGAACATGGAAAAATTCATATGACCCATGTTTGCTTGAGATCACTTAGCCTTTATTTACTGGTGTAGGCCCCAAGTCTGCTTCTCTCTCATAGCCTTCAACACACCTTTCCCACCTGTGTGCTCTGACGTGGCTCTCTCCACTAATTTTAGATTACATGCAGAGCACCAGCCCAGGGTTGTACTCAAATTAGCCAGTCTCAAATCTCTTGAAGGGTGCTTAACCATGGTAGTATATTTTTTTCTGTTTTCCTGGACCTTCATTTTTGAAATATGTCTGATTTATTTATTTATTTTGTTTTCTCATCCAGTTAAAGTTTAACTGAAAGCATATAGGAAAGAATTAGAACGTAGGCAATCATTTTATCAGAAATGTATGTACAATATCTTTACTCGAGCAGTTTTTACTTCCCATTATACGGTAGCAATTCCCTCGGCTTAGAATCTGCGCTCTTCCGGCATTCAATTACTTTTTTTTTTTTTTTTTGGTTTTTAGCTTAAAAAAATAAACTTATTCTCTTATTCGGATGCAGGTAAGAAAGGCAGGGTGCAGGCACAGGTACCTTGAAGGGCGGGGTGCAGGCAAGGGCTCGGGTATAGGCTTTTGCATTGAAGTCCAGGACACTCTTGTGAATGGTGGGCTGTTAGCATGGGTCGGGGTGCAAGCATGGTGCATGTGCAGGTGCCTTGATGGCAATTGTGGGATGCCTCAGAAGAGAGCTGGATTTCGTCTTACAGGCCTGCAAGATTCTGTGTTCCTGCTACTCAGATTCCTTTGGGCTGTGCCATCTTGGATCAGGGATCCATGCGCGTCTATTGTTTGCCTGGTCTCCACAGGGTGATCAGCAAAACTGTGGCTTGGATGCTGGGATCTTGCCCTTATGTGAGCAGAAGGGATCTGATGTCTGGCTGCTAGAGTGGAGGGTCCCTGGATCTGGGGCTCCTCACTTGCCAGAATATGTGGAAAGTGCAGGGGGACCACAGTTCGTGACTCCTGGACCTTTGAGACGGCCATGGGGGAGGGGAAGCTGGATCCGACTGGGCCCCTCCAGCATGCGAAGCACCAAAGTCAACATTCAGCCACTTGTCTATTCACACTGGTTGCTGCCATCTTGGAACTTCCTTGATTTCCCTTGTTTTTAAGAACTGTAGAAAAGCCTTCTACAGTCATAAGTCAATATTAACTCACTATTCAGCCATGTTTCTCCGACCATTATAATTTTAAACACTGGATAAACAGAAAGTGAATTTTTCTTATGTACTTGCATTGTATTCTATTGCTGACTTACTCATGCCAGCAGGTTATCTGTGTGCCATATAAAATAAAAATTAAGACAAACACCATCAGTAAAAGAACCCACAGATCTTTAAATTGCCCCACGAATCTTTATTTGCTAGTATAAAGTAATGTGAAATTTAAATTAAAAATTAAAAAACCAATGAAGTCCACCAACTGGGGAGGATCTCCTCCCCTTCCATCTAACCCTAGTTCATCTTGTCTCCTCAGGGCTGGCTGCAATGTCCTCCCCTGGACAAATAAGTTTAATAGCATTTTAAACATTTGAAAAGGCAGGCACACAAGCCTGTGGTTTGCCAGACTCACACACCAAGGAGAATTAAGGCATAAGTCCAGGTTTAAAATTTCCAGTTCAGGATATCACCTGCTTAACTTAATGCCTCCCATCTTTAGGGGAAAATAGTAAACTTCATCAGAATCAATGGTTGTTATTATAACTAAAATCATAGTATGGTTGATCATATGCTCTGGACCCTTGATATCTTTACACATCTCCTTCCTGTTCTTGAAGTGTTCTTACCTTTCCTCTACCCTCATTTCCTTCTGCTAACCGTAAGCCCTTTGTTTTCAGATCCCACTTCCAACATTGTTTTTCCAAAAATACATCACAGTCTTTTAAAAATTTGCCTTTACATATCTGTTTGTTTGCCTTAGAGTACAAAAGACTAGATGAGCAAGGCTTGAGTTTGTTTTTGTTCTCTTTTGCATCTGCAAGGAATAGAAAACCTGCTACATAATACAAATATTGACTCCATAAAGGAATATGATGTTTGCATAGCAAGAGGATATTCTAAAGAAAACTGCATATAATAAAGAAAACTGCCTTCATCTTGCTACAACAGGTTGAGATGAACTTAATGTTTTGAAGCAAAAGAATATCATGAGTCCCCTCTGCTGAAATCATTCCTAAATTTCTTCTGATAGTTTTTCATTCCTTACTAGCCAGTGTTAAAGCATGTTTATTATGGGCTTTACAGTCGTATACTTTCCAGAAAATTATGATGACTGAGTTCTGAGTCCTAGGTGCTTCAGAGGTGTAGAGCCACTAAATGAAGCATTTAATGGAAACTCGAGAAGACATCATCTTTACCGTTAAACTGAAAGCTCTCTGTGAATACTCTCTGTGGTTGAATGATTTTCACTAAACATCTGATTCTCTAGAAATGGACAGCATCTGCTAGAAAAGGGGAAATGAGAATCAGGAATGATTCTTCAAAACAATGAGAGCTTGTTGCTTTGAGTAGCCCAACCTATCACTATGATATAGTTTCCATAGTTACCATTTGATTTCTTTCTGCCTGGGTTCACTATATTAGAATAATTTACCACAAACTATCTGGATTGAGTAAAAAAAAAAAAAAGGAAAAAAATTCACAGTTCCAAATATTGCAAAGTCTTAAGTCAAAGTGACAGCAGAAGTATGTGCTGGGACAGTCTTCTTCAAGGTAGCTGCCTACTTGCTGAATTATGGCACAGTAGAAAGTTAAGTTTTCTCATTCTTTTCCTATGAGGGTTCCAGTCTCACAACTTAATATTGTGCTATGATTCTGAAATAGCCCCATAGCCTCAATCTGAAAAGTTATTGTCCACCTTGGTGGTAATACTTGGTGGAGACACTGAAGACACTTTTGGAGGCGGTCTGAGTAGGTGAGCATGGGTTGGAGACATATGACCCCATTTTTGTCTTTGCTTTCTGCTTTCTTGCCCACCAGGATGAGAGCAAATTCCAACATTTGTTTCCAAAGCTGAGTCCCAGCTGCTATGAAGGAATGAAATCTTCAAAATCCATGAACACAAATAAATCTCTTTCCTTAAAGTATTTCTGTTAGAATATGGTCAGAGTGATGCAAAAGTAATACATAGAATTCCTAATTACTCCAAATACTATTACAATGAAACTCTCATAGTTAGACACACATGTTTAAAACACCAAGTCTCTCTTTGAAAAAAAATACCCATGTGACTTAATTGCGTGATTTCGGTATCTGTTGAGTGCCAGACACTATGTCATGGTGATAGAAAAATTTTAAAAATTCCTTCAGTGAACTTACAGACAGTGTCAGACACTGAACAACGTTCTTTGAGAAATAATTGTGCATAAGTGTGAGGAATGCACAGGACTCAGATTGAGAATTCTGGTTTTCTGAAAGAAGGAGTTCTTCAACTTATTCTGAACAATGGACAAGAACTGATTGGGTCTATTTTCTTTAGCTCTCTAATCATGGTTTGTAATTGTTCATTAGAATAATTATTTGATCAATGTCTGTGCCTGCCTCTAGATGCCCTTTTCCAAATCCGCTGGTAGGGGAGGTCCTCCTCCCTTGCCATCTGACCCTAGCTTATCAGGTTTCTTCAGGACTGAAATTCTTTGTGTAACCCTGTATCTCACTTTTAATTGGATAATTTGGTTTCTTGGTGTTTAATTTCTCGAGCTTTTTAAAAATATGTTCTGGATATTAGCCCTCTGTCAGATATAGGGTTGGTGACGATCTTTTCCCAGCCTGTAAGTTATTGTTTTGTTCTGTTGACAGTGTCCTTTGCTTTATAGAAGCTTTTCAGTTTCATGAGGTTCCACTTATTGATTGTTGATCTTAGAGCATGAGCTATTGATGTTCTGCTCAGGAAGTTGTCTCCTGTGCCAATAAGTTCAAGGTTCTTCTCCCATTATTTCTTCTAACAGATTTAGTGTGTCTAGTTTTATATGGTCAACTTTGGAGAAGGTTCCCTGTGGTGCTAAGAAGAAGATATATTCTCTTATGTTAGAGTGAAATGTTCTGTAGTTATCTGTTAGGTCCATTTTATTCATGACATCTATTAGTTACATTATATCTTTGTTTAGTTTCTGCCTCATTGACCTGTCCATTGTTTGTGAGTGGGGTGTTGATGTCTTCCACTATTAATGTGTGGGGTTCAATATGTGATTTTAGATTTAGGATTTGGGGCATGAATGTTCAGAATTGAGATATCTTCCTTGTGGATTTTTCCTTTGATGCATATGAAGTGTCCTTCCCATCTCTTTTGATAACTTTTGGTTGAAAGCCTGTTTTATTAAATATTAAATGGCTTCTCCTGCTTGCTTCTTGGGTTCATTGGCTTGGAAGAAGTTTTTTCCAGCCCTTTATTCTGAGGTACTGTCTATCTGAGGTGTGTCGTGCTGAGGTGTGTTTCTTGTATGCAGCAGATTGATAGATCCTGCCTTTGCATCCACTCTGTTAGCCTGTGTCTTTTTATTTGGGAATTGAGTCCATTGATATTGAGATATATTAATGATCAATATTTGCTGATTCATGTTATTTTGATGCTAGTGGTGATTGTGTGCATATTTCCCTTCTTTTGTTTTTGCTTGTGTGTGTGAAATTATTTGTTTCCTGTGTTCTCCTGGGCGTTCTCTTTCTCACTTCGGAGTTTTTCTTTTAGTATCCTCTATTGAGCTGGGTTAGTGTAAAATATTGTTTAAACTTGCTTTTGTCATGGAATATCTTGTTTTTTCCATTTATGGTGATTGAAAGCTTTGCTGGGAATAGTATTCTGGGTTTGGCATCTGTGATCTCTTAGAGGCTGCATGCCATCTGCCTAGGCTCTTCTGGTTTTTAATGTCTCTTTTGAGAAGTCTGGTGTAATTCTAATAAGTCTGCCTGTATGTGTTACTTGGTCCTTATCCTTTGTGGCTTTTCAAATTGTTTCTTTATTCTGTGCATTTAGTGTTTTTTATTATTATGTGAAGGGAAGATTTTCTTTTTTCAGTACAATCTATTTGGTGTTCTGTAAGCTTTTTGTACATTCATAGGCATCTCTTTAGGTTAGGGAAGTTTTCTTCTCTGAATTTGCTGAAGATATTTTCTGGGCCTGTGAGCTGGGAATCTTCTTTTTCTTCTATCCCTATTACTCTTAGGTTTGGTATTTTCATGGTGTCCTATTTCCTTTGATGAATGTATCAAGTTTTTCTATTGTATCTTTTATTCCTGAGATTCTCTCTTCCCTCTCTGTATTCTGTTGGTGATACTTGTGTCTGTAGTTCCTGACCTTTTTCTTAGGTTTTCCATCTGCAGGGTTGTCTCAGATTATGTTTTCTTTATTTCTTCTATTTTTTTAATCAGGTCTTGAACAATTTTATTCATTTTCTTCTGCCATTTGATTGTATTTTCCTGTATTTATTTAAGGTATTTATTCAATTCTTTTACCTGTTTGATTGTATTTTGCTGCGTTTCTTTGAAGGATTTATTTTAAGGCCTCTATCATTTTCACAACATCAGATTTAAGATCATATTCTTGTGCTTCAGGAGTGATAGGATATCCATGGCTTACTGTAGTAGGATAGCTTTGTTCTGGTTGTGCCATATGGCCCTGTTTGTTTGTTTGTTTGTTTCTGTGTTCTTAGGCTGTCCTCTAGCCGTCTGATTGTCTCTGGTATTAGCAGGCTTGGTGGTCTCTGATGGTGGTAGGCCTCTGGGGTTGCAGGTAGAGCTGGTGGTTCCAAATGGCAGCAGTCCTTTGCTTTCCTGGGTGACAGTAGGCCTCCAGAAATACGTGGAGAACTGGCAGTCTCTGATGGCTGCCAGTCTCCAATTGCAGGTAGAGATGGGGCCTAGCAAATGGAGTGTACCTGCAGCTGGAGCATGGTCTAGGAGACCAAGCTAGGAGGGCCCAGTTGCAGAGCATGCCGCTGCTGACAGGCTGTAGTTGGCCAGGAGTTGGGGTAGGGCTTTCACCTGATGCTCCCTGATGGTTGCCAGTTTCTGGGATTCAGGTAGAGATCAGATGAGTCTTGTCATGTAAAGAAAAACAGTAACAGCCTCAAATCAATTTCAAAAAACTTTAGAACTAAATGTGTTTTTTTTATATAGTAAATTACTTCTTGGTTGGAGTCTATACGTAGGATAGTTTGATAAAGTAAAATTAAATTCTAGCCCAACTTTGCTCAAAAAATGATATAAAAAAGGGAACCGAGGAATGAGGAATTTAATAAGTTGGTCATTTTTAGGTACAGAAATAGTTTTTGGTGCTTAACTACCCATACTTGCATGTTTGCAAAATTTAGGTATGGGTCATTAGTGAATGAGCTGACTTGATTACAGATTTCTCCACTGGATAATTTTATAACCTCTATAATTTATAACCAAATGCTATTGTTATGAAAATTTAGCTGTTTTCTTTTTACTTTCTTTTAAACTAAAGAAAATATGTCAACGAACCATCAGAAGAGACAATTTGTTTTATTGGCAGGTGATACTTTTATAATTATACTATTTCATTTCCATGGGGAACATATGTATCAGCATGAAAACATCAACATTGCATGCTATTTAGCTTTTGTAAGAATGTTTTTTTTTAAAAAATGTTTTCACTTTGTAAAGGCCCATTATACTTAAATATGTGTGAAACAATGTTTTTTCAATTTGACTTTTCAAGTGAAATTCTATAACTAAATCTATCTATCTATCTATCTATCTATCTATCTATCTATCTATCTATCTATCTATAGATATACATATAAATGCTATAGCTAAGTATTATATATATATCCTGATATATATATATATCCAGCAAATTACACATATTTGATGAACATTGAGGTGGTAATAATAATATCTTGGCCAAAAATTATAGCTATTGTGGAAACCTTTCTTCACAACAAAGACATCTACAGCCAAAGTTAAATCAAACATGGGTAGAATTGAAATCTAGGTTCTCAAAGTGGATAAGGGGAATAGATATTGGATTAATACTTAATAACATCAGAAAAATGGTGGTGTTGGGACCAACCACCAGCAAGCAGAATTTATTGGGGTGTGATTCAACTGGGATACTAAGATACTGTGCTTCAACTGTTGACTCTCATTTTCTGACCATTATCTTTTATTGTGTCAGTGTTATTACACATCTCAGTTTGCCAGGCATCTTCTCTTTATTGTCATTTCTTATTTTCTTCATTAAAGTTCTTTTACTGTCTCAGGAAAAA
>CM053755.1:42277027-42304100 GCA_028658305.1 Pachyuromys duprasi
GACTTTGACACTGTCCCTTTTGAAATCCAAACTTTTTAAACTTGAAAAATTACTAAATGCTTGGCTAAGAAAGAATAAAGATTAAAAAGGGGTAATGGGAAGGACATAATTATATAGTGGGCTGAATGTGTTTCTTCTCCAAATATATGGAAAGAAGCAAGGAAAATTATTATGGCAGGTTAAAAATTAAATAGTAAGTCAGTAAATGATATTTGTACGCAAAAATACCAAACATCTTTAAACAGTTGTTACTGCTGACTTTAGTGTAGATGTCCAGGCAGTTCAAGGTTGCTGAGGCTTCTTCAAAAGCGATATAGTCTTCCTCTGTGGCCAAGTAAGGCTGGCCCCGCTCAGGAGGAGGCGATCAAAGAGCAAGCCACTGAGTTCATGAGCCCCTGTCCCCCTTACTAGGGAGCCCATTTGGAGACTGAGGTGCCATGGGCTACCTATGTGCAGGGGTTCTAGGTTGTCTACATGAATGATCCTTGGTTGAAGTATCAGTCTCAGAAAAGATCCCTGGGCCCAGATTTTTTGGTTCTGTTGTTCTTCTTGCAGAGTTCCAGACCCTTCCATGCCACAGAGGAAGACAATGCAGCAAGTCCTGATGAGACTTGATAGGTTAGGGTCAGTTGGAAGGGGAGGGGGTCCACCCCTATCAGTGGACTGGGGAAGGGGCATGGGAGGAGATGAAGGAGAGATGAATGGTGGGATTGGGAAGGGATGAGGGTGGGGAACTACAGCTGGGATACAAAGTAAATAAATTGTAATAATAAATAAAATATTGTATTAAAAATCCACTCAGTCAATTGTGTCACAGTCTCCCCTTACAAATAAAACAACACTCTGTTTTTATTTAATTTCACCATTATTTATTGAGCATTTAGTTAGCAGGATCATTGTTATATACAAAAAACATATAACACAGAGAGAGAAAGGGGGGGAGAGATAAAACAAAGAACAAAATGTTAAACTATTCATTAAAGGGAAAAATACTGACTGCTTTTCTGTGGGATTTCTGATGGATAGCTAAACTCGTTAACTTGTTCTGACACAACGAATAAGCTAAGACTACCAGGAAGAGTTAGCATAGCAGTGCTCTTTCTTCAGTTTCTGGGTTCTTGTTTGGGGAGTAAAGTTCTCTATACAGTTAAGATCCAGATCTGAGGACTATAAGTAAAAGAGATTGAATTCATGGTATTCTTAAGAATTGATATAAGACCAATTCTTTTTTTCTTCTTTTATTTAATCTTTTTTAAAATTTCAGTTTATTTACTTTACACCCCAAAGGTGCCCCCTCCCTCCATTCCTCCTAATCTTCCCTTCCTCTTCTTTCCCATACCCTCTCCTTTCTCCCATAAATTTATTTGTTATTCACTTTACATCCTGTTCCATTCCTTCTTCTCTCTCAATTCCACCCTCCCTTTCTCCCCTTGATTCTTCCTCAGAAAAGGGATTCACCCTTTCCTATTCACCACAGCTCATCAAGTTGCATCAGGACTTAGCATATCCTCTTTCCCTATGGCCTGGCAAGACAGTCCTGCCAACGGTAAGTGATCAAAAAGCTGGCAAGTGAGTCAGTGTCTAGTGCAGCTCTCACTTCCCTTACTAAGCAACATACATGAAACATAAGCTGTCCATTGGCTACGTCTTTTTTATTTTTATCTATTTTTTATTAATTACAGTTTATTCACTTTGTATCTCAGCTGTAGCCCCCTCCCGCATTCCCTCCCAATCCCACTCTCCCTCCCTCATCTCCTCCCATGCCCCTCCCCAAGTCCACAAATAGGGAAGTTCCTCCTCCCCTTCCATCTGAACCGAGTCTATCAGGTCTCATCAGGACTGGCTGCATTTTCTTCTTCTGTGGGCTGGTAAGGCTGCTCCCCCCTCAAGGGAGGTGATCAAAGAGCCAGCCACTGAGTTCATGTCAGAGACAGTCCCTGTTCCCCTTGCTAGGGAACCCACTTGGAGACTGAGCTGCCATGGGCCACATGTGTGCAGGGGTTCTACATCTGCTACTTCTTTATAGGGTCCTAGATCCAGTTCATGCATAGTTGATGATTCAGTCTTAGCAAGCCCCTCTGGACACTGGTTAGTTGGCTCTATTGTTCCTCTTGTGGAGCTCCTGTCACCTCCTGGTCCTTTTCTTTTTCCTTCCACTTTTGCACAAGAATTCCTGTTCATTGCCCAATGTTCAGCTATGAGTCTCCACATCTGTTTTGAGGTGCTGCTGGGTAGAGTCTCTCAGAGGATTACTCTGTTAGGCTCCTGTTTGCCAGCTTAGTAGAGTATCATTCATAGTGTCAGAGGTTGGCATTCTCATAGGGTGGTTCTTTGGTTGGGCCAGGCATTGGTTGGACATTTCCTTGATCTCCTTTCTATTGCTCTATCTTTATCCCCTCACATTGTGTAATCAGGGGAAATGTTGGGTCAAAGTTCTTGTGGGTAGGTTGGTGTTCCCCTCCCAATGCTAGGAGACTATTCTAGTTAGAGGCTGTCCTCTTCAGTCTCTATGGCCTCTGCTACTAGGAGTCTCTTCTTGAGTTCCCCTCATATCCTCCTAGTAGTCTACCCTGACTTAGGTCTTTAGCTTGTCACAAAGATGTCCCCACTCTTGGTTTCTCTTTTCTCTACTGGCCTTCTGTCCTTTCTCCAATGTTCTCCCCAGGTCTGAACTTCACTCTCATAATTCTCTTCAGCCCCTCTCCTACTTTGTTCCCGTTCTTCAACCACTACCTCTATCTATTCTATCTCTGCTTACAATGAAACTTTTGCATCCTCCCTTGTATACTCCTGGTTACTTATCTTCTTTAGGTCTGTGCCTTCTAGTATGCATATCCTGTACTATATGGCTAAAACTACTTATAAGTACGTACATACAATGTGTGTCTTTTTGGGTCTGAGTTACTTCATTCAGGATGATCCTTTCTAGTTCCATCCATTTGCTTGCAAATTTCTTTATTTTTAATAGCTGAGTACTATTCCATTGTGTAAACATGCCACAGTTTATCCATTCCTCATGTGAGGGATATGGAGGTCACTTTGAGATACTGCCTATTGCTATGAACAATCTTTTAATTAATTAATTTAATTAATTAAACTTATTCAGGATTATCTTTTCTAGTTCCCACCATTTGCCTGCCAATTTCATAATATCCAATTAATTAATTAATTCAATTTATTCACTTTGAACCCTCCTCCTAGTCCCACCAACCCTCCCTCTTTTTCCCCTATGCTCTTTCTATAGACCCCTGATAGGGGAAGACCTCCCATCCTCCTATCTGATGTTAGGTCTCAACAAGGCTGGTTTCACTATCTTACTCTGTGGCCTGGAAAGGATGCACCCTGCCCCAGGGGGAGATGATCAAAGAGCTGGCCACTGAGTTCATGTGAGAGACAGCCACTGCACTCCTTACGAAGGAACCCGCTTGGAATCTGAGGCATGTATGGGCTTCCTCTGAGCAGGGTATCTAGGTTCTCTCCATGCATGTTCCTGGATTGGAGTATCAGTCTCTGCAGCCCCCCCCCCCAGCCCAGGTTTTTGGGCTCTGTTGGTCTCCTTGTGGAGTTTCTGTCCCCTCTGATCCTTCTATCTCCCTCTTCTTCCATAAGGTTTCCAGCACTCTGCTCAAAGTTCTGCTATGAGTTTCAGTATCTTCTTCTATACCCTGGTAAGTAGAGTCTTCCAGAGGTCCCCTATGGAAGGCTCCTGTCCTGTCTTCTCCTAATTCTGATATCTATCCTGTTTGCTCTACTGAGTGAGGTTTCAGCCTCTTCCCTAAGGTCCTCCTTGTTGTTTAGTTTCTTTAGGACTACAGATTTTAGTATATTAATCCTATATTATATGGCTAATATCCACTTATAAGTGAGTACATACTGTATGTGTCTTTCTGGTTCTAGGTTACTTCACTCAGGATGATCTTTTCTAGTTCCTATCATTTGCCTGCTAATTTCATAATTTCCTTGTTTTTAATTGATGAATATTATTCCATTGTGTAAATGGGCTATACTTTCTGTATCTATTTCTCCATTAAGGGACATCTAGGTTTTTTTTTCCATTTTCTGGCTATTACAAATAAAGCTACTATGAACATATTTAAGCAAAAGTCCTTATTGGATGGTGGGGCATTCTGGGGGTATATGACTAAGAGTGGCATAGTTGGATCTTGAGGTAGCACTATTTCTAATTTTCTGAGGAAGTACCAGATTGATTTCCAAAGTGGTTGTAGAAGGTTACATTCCCACCAATAACGGAGAAGGGTTTCCATTTCTAGACAACCTCTCCAGCATGCATCATCCCTTGAGTTTTTTATCTTAGCCATTCTGATAGGTGTGAGGGGGAATCTCAGGGTTATTTTGATTTGCATTTCCCAAATGACTAAGGTGGCTGAACATTTCTTTAAGTGTTTCTCTGCCATTCGGTATTCCTTTGTTGAAAATTCTCTGTTTAGCTCTGTGTCCCATTTTTAAATTAAATTGCTTGGTTTGTTGGTGTCTAACTTCTTCGTTCTTTATATATTCTGGATGCTAGCCCTCTGTCACATGTAGGGTTGATGAAAATCTTTTTCCAGCCTGTAGGCTGTCGTTTTATGCTACGAACATACTTGAACAAGTGTCCTTGTTGTATGATAGAGCATCTTTTGGGTATACACCCAGGGGTGGTATAGCTGGATCTTGTAGTAGAGCTATTCCTAGCTTTTGGAGAAAGTGCCAGGTTGATTTCAGAAGTGGTTGTACAAATTTACATGCCTATTACCAATGGAGGAGTATTTCCCTTTCTCTACATCCTTGCCAACATGCACTGTTACTGAGAATTTGATGTTAGTTATTTTGACTGTTGTGAGATTGAATCTCATATTATTTTTATTTGCATGACCCTGATGACTAAGGATGTTGAGCATTTTTTTAAGTGCTTCTCCACAATTCAAGATTCCTCTGCGATCTGTTTAGCTTTGTGCTCCATTTTTAATTGGGTTATTTTGTTTATTGGTGTTTGATGTCTTGAGTTCATTATATATTTTGGATATTAGTTCCTTGTCAGATGTAGGATTGATAAAGAGCTTTCCTAATTTGTAAATCATTGTTTTGCTCTGTTGATAGTGTTCTTTGCCTTACAGAAGCTTCTCAGTTTCATGAGGTCTCATTTATTAATTGTTGATCTTAGAGACTGAGCTGTTGTTCAGGAAGATGTTTCCTGTCTCAAAAAAGTGGGACAGTTCAGGCTCTTTCCCATTTTCTCTTCTAAGAGATTTATTGTGTCTGGTGTTATATTGAAGTCTTTGATCCACTTGGACTTGAGTTTTGTGCAGGGTAATAAATATGGATCTCTTTGCATTTTTCTACATGTAGATATCTAGTTAAATCACCAGTTTTTGTTGATGATGCTTTTTTCCCCCATTGTATGGTTTTGGCTCCTTACTCAAAAATCAAGTGTTGCAAGGTTTATTTAAATCAAGATCGGTGGGTTTATTTCTGGGTCTTCTATTCAATTCCATTTATCAACCAGTCCATTTCTATGCCAGTATCATGCAGTTTTTTTATTACTCTTGCTGTAAAGTATAGCTTGAACTCAGGGCTAGAGATACTTCCAGAAGTTCTTTTTATTGTATTTTGTTTTATCTATTCTGGGTTTCTTGTTTTTCCTTAGGAAGTTTATTTCAAGATCTGTAAAGAACTGTGTTGGTGTTTTGATGGTGAGTGCATTGAAGCTATAGATTGCTTTTGGTAAGATGGCCGTTTTTATTATGTTAAACCTCTGGATCCACAAGAAAGGGGCATCTTTCCATCTTCTAACATCTTCTTCAATTTCTTTTTTCAGAGACTTGAAGTTCTTCTCATATAGGTCTTCACTAGCTTGGTTAGAGTTATAATATAACTCTACAATATAAACATACTTTATATTGTTTGTGGCTATTGTAATTGGTGTTGTTTCTCTAAGTTCTTTCTCAGTGAATTTGTCATTTCTGTAGAGGAGTTCTACTGATTTTTTAAATTAATCTTGTATTCAGCCACTTCCCTGAAGCTGTTTATCAGCTGTAGGAATTTTCTGGGGTAATTTTTGGGGTCTCTTCTGTATACTATTATATCATCTTCACATAGAAATATTTTGATTTCTTCCTTCTTGCTTTGTATTCCCTTGATCTTCTTTAGTTGTCTTATTGCTCTAGTTATAACTTTAAATACTACATTTAAGTGGTATAGAGAGAGTGGGCAGCCTTGCCTTGTCCCTGATTTTAGTTGAATTATTTTGTTTCTCTCCATTTAATTTGATGTTGGCAATAGCTTGCTTTTCATAGCTTTTATTATGTTTAGGTATGGGCCGTGCATCCTTGATGTCTCTAAAACTTTCATCCCGAAGTGGTGCTGGGTTTTGCTAAAGGCTTTTTCTGTGTCTAATGAGATGATCTTTGATTTTTTCTATCAGTTTATTTTTAAGGTAGATTACATTAGTCAAATTTTGTATGTTGAACCATTTCTCCATTCCTGGGATGAAGCCTACTTGATCATGTTGGATGATGTAGTTGATGTGTTCTTGGATTCAGTTTGTGAGTATTTTATTGAGTATTTTTGAATTGATGTTCAGGAGGGAAATTACTCTGAAATTTTCTTTCTTTGTTGGGTCTTCGTGTGGTTTAGGTATCAGGATGACTCTGGCTTCATAGGGTAAATTTGGCAATGTTCCTTTAGTTTGTATTTTGTGGAATAAATTGAAGAGTATTGGTATTAACTCTTCTTTGAATGTTTGGTAGATTTCTGTGAAAAGACCATATGTTCCTGGGCTTTTTTTCAGTGAGAGAGTTTTGATGACTGCTTCTTTTTCCTTAGGGGTTACAGGACTGTTTAAGCTGTTTACCTGCTCTTGATTTTTCTTTGATAGGTGAAATCTGTTAAGAAAATTGTCCACTTCCTTTAGATTTTTCAATACTATGGAATACAGGTGTTTGAAATAAGACAATGATTTTATATATTTTTTTCTTTTTCTATTATTACCATTTATTGCAATTTATTCAATTTGTATCCTGGCTGTGGCCCCTTCTTTCATCTCCTCCCTCTTCTCCCCCTTCTGCCCCTCCCTTAGTCCACTGATAGGGGATGTCCTTCTCCCCTTCTATTTGATCCTAGCCTATCAGGGCTAATGATTTTTTATTTCCTCATTATCTATTGTTATGTTCCCCCTTTTGTTTCTGATTTTGTTAATTTGGATACTCTCATTCTCCCTTTTAGTTAGTTTGGCTGAAGGTCTGTCTATCCTGTTGATTTTCTCAAAGATCCAGGTCTTGGTTTTATTGATTCTCTGTATCATTCTCTTTGTTTCGAATTTATTGGATTTAGTCCTGAGCTTAATTATTTCCTACTGTCTACTTGTCTTTGGTGTGTTTGCTTCTTTCTTTTCTATGGCTTTCAGATGTGCTGCTAAGTTACTAGTATGGGATTTCTCCAGTCCCTCCAATTTCTTTATGAAGGCACTTAGTGCTACAAACTTTCCTCTCAGCACTGCTTTCATTGTGTCTCATAAGTTTGTGTATGTTGTGTCTTCATTTTCATTGAATAGTAAAAGCCTTTAATTTCATTCTTTATTTTTCCTTGACTCAGTGGTATTTGAGTAGGGAGTTGTTCTGTTTCCCATGAGTTTGTAGGCTTTCTCTTGTTTCTGTTGTTTGAATTCCAGCTATAATCTATGGTGGTCTGATAAGATACACAGGTTTATTTCAATCTTCTTATACCTCTTGAGGTTTGCTTTGTGACTGAGTATATGTTCAATTTTGGAGAAGTTTCTGAGGTGTTGAGAAGAAGGTATATTCTCTTGTGTTTGAGTGAAATATACTATAGATATCTCTTAGGTCCATTTGATTCACTTTTATTATTTCCCCATTTAGTTTCTGTCTTGATAATCTGTCCATTGGAGAGAGTGGGGTGTTGAAGTCTCCCACTATTAATATGTGTGATTTAAGCTTTAGTAATGTTTCTTTTACAAATGTTGGTGCCCTTGCATTTGGAGCATAGATATTCAGAATTGATACACCATCTTGGTGGATTTTTCCTTTGATGAGTATGAAGTGTCCTTCTCCATCTCTTTTGATTAATTTTGGTTGAAAGCCTATATTATTAGATACTAGAAAAGCTACTCCAGCTTGCTTCTTGTGCCCATTTGCTTGGGAGACAATTTTCCAGCACTTTACTCCGAGATAATGTCGATCTTTGTTGCTGAGGTGTGTTTCTTGTATGCACCAGAAATCTGGGTCCTGTTTTCATATCCATTCTGTTAACCTGGGTCTTTTTATTGGGAAGTCGATTCCATTGACGTTGAGATATATTAATGACCGGTGGGTGTTGATTTCTGTTATTTTAATGTTGGTGTTGCTAGTGTGTGTGTGTGTGTGTGTGTGTGTGTGTATGTATGTATGTTTGATTCCCTTCTTTTGGTTTTTATGATGTTGCATTATTTATTACCTGCGTTTTCCTAGGTGTAGTTGACTTCTTTGCATTGGTGTTTTCTTTCTAGTATATTCTGTAGGGCTACATTTGTGGATATGTACTGTTTAAATTTGTTTTTGTCATGGAATATATTGTTTTCTCCCTCTATGGTGATTAAAAGTTTTTCTAGATGTAGTAGTTGGGGCTGATATTTGTGGTTTCTTAGTGTCTATAAGATATTTGTCTAGGCCCTTCTGACTTTTAGAGTTTCTTATGGGAAGTCACTTGTGATTCTGATTGGTTGGCCCTTATATGTGACTTGGCCATTTCCCCTTTCATCTTCCAATATTCTCTGTTTCTTCTGTACATTTAATCTTTTGATTATGTGGTGGTATGATTTTCTTTTTTGATACAGTTTACTTGGTGTTCTGTAAGCTTCTTGTATGTTTATTGGCATTTCTTTCATTAATTAGGTTGGCAGAAGTTTTCCTGTATGATTTTGTCGAGAATATTTTCTGGGCCTTTTAGTTGGGAGTCTTCTCCTTCTTCTATTACTATTATTCTTAGATTTTGTTTTTTTTATAGTGTCCTAGATTTCTTGGATGCTCTGTATCAGGAGCTTTTTAGATTTAACATTTTCTTTGACTAATATATTGATATATTCAATTGTATCTTCTACCCCTGAGGCTCTCTCTTCCATCTCTTGTATTCTATTGGTGATGCGTATGTCTGTAGTTCCTGATCTCTTCTTTAGGTCTTCTATCTCCAGAATTGCCTCAGATTGAGTTTTCTTTATTGCTTGTATTTCCGTTTTCAGGTCTTGAACAGTTTTATTCATTTTATTCTCCTGTTTGATTGTAATTTCTAGTATGTCTGTAAGGGGTTTATTCAATTGTTTCACCTGTTTGATTGTATTTTCCTGCATTACTTTAAGGGATATAATTTCCTCCTTTAAGGCCTTTATGATTTTCATCCTCCAGATTTATAATCTTTTTTCGTGTGCTTCGGGTGTGATAGTATATGCAGGGCTAGCTGTGATAGGACTGCTGGCTCCCGGTTTTGTCAAATGGCCCTGGGATTTGTTGATTGTGTTCTTAGGCTGAGCTGTAGCCATCTGGATTTCTCTAGTGGTAGCAGGTCTGGTAGTCTCTGATGGTCAGGGAGTCCAGGAGTAGGCAGAGAGGGATCTAAGTTTCATGTTGTTGGGGACCACACTGGCCTTCTTGGGATGACAGACAGATGACTTGAGTAGGAGCCTATGTACAGCTTGCTTCTGCTGGCCTTGTCGCAGGTGGGTCAGGTAGATCAGGTATCAGCAGGGATTGGGTGCTAAGCTGAATGATGCTCTGAGCAACACAGGCCTCCATAGGATGGGGGACCAAGGGCTGGAGGACCTCTCTGCTGGCTGTGTCCCAGGTGGGTCAGGCTGATCAGGAAGACTACTAGCAGCCATTGGTGTTCAGGGATCAGATTTGGCCATTTAGCCACTTGCTCACCCAGCAGATACTGGGCTTGAATCAGCCATTTTGCACTTAGGACTCTGTATGTTTTTATTGTTCAGCTGGTCTCTACAAGGGGACCAGAAGAAGAGTGGACTGCGGTTGGGATCCTACTTCTGGTCCAGACTCTGGAAGTGGGAGTGGTCTGAGGTCTGGTTGTTGAAGTGGAGCAACCCTAGATCTGAGGGCCCCATGCTTGGATAGGTAGAAAGTGCAGTGTGGGTACAGTGAGCCCTGAGCTGTGCTTGGCCCCTGGGTCTCATGAATACAGGGTTGGGATGCTGGCTTCTGTATCAAGATGGGGATGTAGGAGGAATACTAGATCTAGTTGCTGGAGTAGAGCACCCCTGGATTTGTGACCCACACGTCTGTAGGCAGGAAGCACTGTGCAGACAACTCCATACCTCGCTTGTGTTAGGCAGAACATAGGAGTGGGGGTAGGCCTGGAACAGTATGTTCCCTGCTTCTGGTATATCTTCTCTCATCCTGGTGACACATGGCTGTCTGTGCTCTGGAGTGTGTCACTAAGTTACTCACCTTAACCACAGTCTCTGATCTTGTGTCGCTCGGATACAGTACGCTCTGGCCAGAAGTGGTCTGAAAGCTCCAGACCACTTCTATGTGATGCAAACACTTAGTATTTAAGCCTGTAAGCCTGCAACTGCACATCCAAACATTTATATTCCATGTTCCTCCTTTCTATGCGGATACAAAAGATAACTCAAAGGAAAATGACCAGAGACAAAAGCCGGCCAGAGGGAAAGATCCTTTTACATCTACTATGTGCTTAATGAATTTTCCCAAACAACATAATAGAATATTTTAAAGGAGTGTAATAAAGTCTTATAAAAACATAAAATGTTTTAAGTAGTGCAGGTTCATACATAAAGACTCAGATTAGCATGTAATAATAAGATGTTATTACTGCCCAGAAGAAAAAGAAAAGTAACACATCATAGTTGATGCCCGTTGTGATGAAAGCAAACGTTTTATATTATGCCTGATCGCTTGTGATTATTGGATTTCAGGAACTATAATTTTGTCTTGTGATTTCAGCAGGAAGTAGGTATCCAACAGCTGGAGATTCTTGGAAATTGTATTTTACCTGTAAGCTTTAATGATGATGCATAAAAATAGAATTATTGCACAAAAAATTGCACACCATCCCATTTTAGTAAAAATACAGTAGATGAAAGCATGGAAGACAAAGATGTCACTACCTTATGGTGACATCTTAAAAGTTTTGTTTAGTTGTCATGTTTTTTTTTTAAAATGCAATTTATTTATTTTCATATCAATCACAGGTTAGGTACTTTGCATCCCAGGTGTAGCCCCTCCTTCATTCCCTCCCACTCTCCCCATCCCTCCCTCATCTTCTCCCTACCCCCTCCAAGTCCACCGACTGGGGAAGTTGTCATGTTTTAGAAGAATATTTAATGACTCAAAACCAGTCTCATGTATTTTAGTTTATCTTCGTATTGTAGTAAAACACTGTGACAAAAAGCAGATTAAGGGAGAAAGGATACGTTTAAGTTCCAAGTTGCAAGTCACAGTCCATCATGGGTGGAAAGTAAGGACAATGGAAGAGCTGTTGTCACTACATACTAGCCATAGTCATAAGAGTAATGTGAGGTCACACACATGATCTTTCTTTAGTAATTTACTCCAGCATTCCTTGTTCAGATATTGGTTCTGCCCAAAGTTCAGGTGATTCTTCCCACATCAATTAATATAATCAAGATAATTGCCCATGAAATTTGCAGGGAAATGGTGGGAACTAGAAAAGATCATCATGAGGGAGGTATTCCAGAAGCAGAAATACACACATGGTATACAGTCACTCATAAGCAGTTATTAGACATGTAATATAGGATAAACATACTAAAATCTATGGTGTTAAAGAAGCTAAATAACAAGGAAGACCCTAGGGAAGATGATCAATTCTCAGTCAGAAGAACAAATGTGAGAGATAACAGAAGTAGAAGAAGACAGGGAACAGGACAGGAGCCTACTATTACTTGTCTTCCAGAGGCCCTCTGTGGTAGGCTCCTGTCCTCTTCCCTGTTTTCTCCCTCGTCTGATATCCATCCAATTTGTCTTTCTGAGTGGGGACTGATCATCTTACCCAGGGTCCTCCTTCTTGCTTAGCTTCATTCAGATCTTAATGTGTTTATCCTATAGTATAGGTCTAATATCCACTTATTAGTGAGTATATACCATGTGTGTCTTTCTGCTTCTGGATGATCATTTCTAGTTCCCACCATTTGCCTGAAAATATCACAATTTCCTTGTTTTTAATTGCTGAGTAGTATTCCATTGTATAAATGTACCACCATTTCTGTATCCATTCCTCAGTTGAGGAACATCTGGGTTGTTTCCATATTATGGCTATTACAAATAAAGCTGCTATAAACATGGAGGAGCAAATGCCCTTGTTGTGTACTTGAGCATCTTTTGGATGTATGTCTAGGAGTGGTATAGCTGGGTCTTGAATAAGCATGATTCCTAATTGCCTGAGAAAGTGCCAGATCAAAGCAGATGCTGAGACATAGCCAAAATTCAGGCCAAGGGCAAGAGACTCTTATGAAAGAAGGAAGAGATAGAAAGACATGGAGGGGACAGGAGCTCCACAAGGAGATCAACAGAACCAAAAAATATGGCACAGGGCTATTTTCTGAGACTGATACTCCAAACAAGGACCATGAATGGAGATAACCTAGAACCCCTGCACAGATGTAGAACATGACAGCTCAGTGTCCAAGGAGGTTTCCTGGTAATGGGAATAGAGATTGTCTCTGACATGAACTCAGGGGCTGGCTCTTTGATTATGTCCTCCTGAGAGGGGAGCAGCCTTACTAGATAACAGAGGAAGATAATGCAGCTAGTCCTGATGAGACCTTATAGGCTAAGGTCAGAGGGAAGGGGAGGAAATCCTCCTTTATCAGTGGACTTGGGTATGGGGGGAGAAGAGGGAGGGAGGGCCGTATTGGGAGAGAATGAGGGAGGGGATCCACAACTGGGATACAAAGTGAATAAAGTGTAATAAATAATTATAATTAAAAAATTTTAAATATGCTTTTTCCATATGAGAAATACATGCTAAAAATTGTCACTTAAGTAGCTTTGAAAATATAAAGTAGTAATTACAGTTTTTATAGGATTGTGACAACTGCCCAAACATGAATTTCTAAAATATTAATATTAAATATAGATTAAAATATACCCTTAATTAATTCCAAAAGCTAACAATACTTTAAAATTATATATACATATAAAATTGCACAATGGATATCTGTAAGTAAGCAGGTAAGCTTCCAAAACCTGAAGTCACTGGTAGTTCTGAGTTTAGACTAGAGTAATGTAGTGACTTCAGAAATGGAGGCTAGCAGTAAGGTGATGCTAGGGATTCAGCACAGATTAAATTACTTTGGAGCAAAAATCCTTGCTCAAAGTGGATATACTGACAGTAAGTCTGAGCCTTACTATAGCAGAGTAACTACTGAGAATCTATAACATGAAGGTCTTTAGGGCTTGAAGAATCAGAAATGATCAACATGTGAAGGTGCCACTTTCGGGTACTTAGAGGCAGTTTAGAATTTTTCTTTGAAGTGTGATTGGCATAGGAAAATATGGAAGTATACAAGGTCTGAGAATCAAGTGACTGTGACAGTGACTGTGAATCTAAGACATGCCAAACATTCCCAAAGACATTAGGATTAATTATACCAACAGATCACTTCACCCCCAGCTCTTCCTATGGAGAAACACCTGTTATTTATGGTTCAGGAAAATCCAAAATATTTCAAAATGAACAGAAACTGTCAGGTAACACCCACACAAAGCTAATTCAAGAAGGAAATTAGTTTGAAATCAAAAGTTTGACACATGGTAAAAAAACAAAAACAAAAACAAACAAACCATTTCTCACCTCCCACATAACCATTAAAACAATAAAGAAAAGCCCTCAGAGGGTTATTGAAGTACATGTCAATATTTATTAAGCATCAAAACTGAAATCATTTGATGTGTGAAAGAGAAGTTTGAGGTAAAAATTAGGAAACAAGCAGAGTGGAATTGAGCAACAACAACAACAATAACACACACACAAACATACACAGAGGGGAGGAGCCAGAGTGAGAGCGAGAAAGGAGAGAGAGAGAGAGAGAGAGAGAGAGAGAGAGAGGGAGGGAGGGAGAGGAGGGAGAGAGTGGATGAAAACAGGAAGGTAGTAAATTGGAAAAAGACACATTTAAAAGTCATCTTAAACAAAGACAAAGTTACAATGTAAAAGAGAACAACTACATGAACTGAAAATATGGAGACAAGTGACGGGAATAGGCAAGCCTAGGAAAAACAAATGAAAAGATAAATTCATGAGAAAATACATCTTCTGTAGAACATAAAGAAAACCAACATATGTGTAACTGTAATTTATTATGGAAGTAAAAGAAAAATAACAGAACCCATTAAAATAAACATTTATACATTGAAAAGAGCTACTATATACCTGGAATACTGACCAAAAATTGTAAACTCTGATACAGTTTAGCTAAACAAAGTTAAAGGGAATACTTGACACGGATCAAGAGATTAGCATTTTCCAAACAAATTTTTGATAACAGCACAGTCAAAAAAATAGTGGAAGAACACTCATAAACCTTGAGAGAAAGAAAGAAAGCAAGAAAGCAAGAAAATGTAAGCCTTTGACACTTTTATTTAAGAGTCAAAGCTGTAAAATAGTAATTGTAGGTTGGAAGAATTGGGTTTCAAACTGTCCTGTGTCTTGTACAGCAAGACAGGCTTCATCACCCCAAGAAAAAGCTAGTGATGACTCAAAGAGTGAGGTGGTGTCTAAAATATTTCGTTTTTGACATGCAATCAGAATATAGAAGAAATGATATTGTATGAACCCTAGAATAAACAATAAATATAGCACAACTAAAAGCAGTGAACCTGACTGCTTTGTGAAGACTTGGATAAGCTTCTTTGTTGTCACATGGAAAAAAAAGGAATTAAAGGTAGTTTCAAATTCAGGTTAAGTAAAGGAAAAGAGTCCTGGGAACTCTTGTAATATTTGTTATAAGTTACAAAACTGGTTAAAATTAAAAATAGCTAAATAAGTAAAATGTGTAGTGTGGTAGCATATTCACAGAAATGATGGTGATAAAAAGTAACAAATGCTGCAGATAACACTTATATGTAATGTCACTAACTATAATTAAACTAGGCTCACAGTTGTCAAGTTCAGAAAAGCTCACAAGAATATATTTAGTATATAATAAATATGCCTTGATTACAAAAAAGATCTACTGGGCAGATCTGAAAAAAATTAAAAACAAACAAAAAAAAACAACTGTAAGAGATTCCTGTGTACTGACCTGGAATAGAGTCCAGGGTATTTCTGCAAAGCAAAATTGTAGAAGTATCTATCGAATGGTATAGAGTTTTACTATTTTATGGGTATTTTTCCTGTCACTCCCAAAGAAAAACCTACTCTTTCTAATTTTACTAACAAGGCAGTAATTGAGGGAAGAACTTTACTGAAAAAATTTAACTGTATACCACTAACGATCTTCCAAATTAAGATGGCAATTAAAGTGGGTGTGTTTCACATGAAAGGTATAAATCAATGATAATATAACATTCATTCTACAAAAGTATACTTAAGTACAATTGTTTTTATAATATATGGCTATTTGTTTTGTTTTATAATTGTTTTTACATAGACATGGCTATTTTATTTAAGCAGGTGTGAGTTTTGTAGATCACTGTGTCAAGAAGACAGCATATTACATATACTGATCGACTTGTTAAGAAAGAAAGAGAGTGGCTGCATTGTCTTCCTCTGTGGCCTGGTAAGGCTGCTTCCCCCTCAGGGGGAGGTGGTCAAAGAGCAGGCCAATCAGTTCATGTCAGAGACTGTCTCTGTTCACATTACTAGGAACCCCACTTGGAGGCTGAGCTGCCATGGGCTACATCTGTGCAGGGGTTCTAGGTTATCTCCATGCATGGTCCTTGGTTGGAGTATCAGTCTCAGGGAAGACCCCTGTGCTCAGGTCTTTTTTGGTTCTGTTGCTCTCCTTGTGGAAGACAATGCAGCCGCTCCTGACGAGACCTAATAGACTAGGATCAAAAAAAAGGAAAAGAAGACCTCCCCTATCAGTGGATAATGTGTGGAGAAGGGGAAGGAAGGGAGGGATTGGAAGGGGAGGAGGGAGGGAGCTATGGGGTGGGGATACAAAGTGAATAAACTCTAATTAATAAAAAATATTTTAAAAAAAGAAAAAAAGAGAAAAGCCAGCCCATGAGTTCATGTCATAGCCTTACCAGTCCACATAGGAAGACAGTGCAGCCAGTCCTGATGAGACCTCATAGACTAGGGTCAGAGGACCTCCCTATCATTGGACTGGGGTTGGGGCATAGGAGAAGAAGAGGGAGGAAGGGTGGGATCCGGAGGGGGTAGGGGAGGGGGCTACCGCTGGGATACAAAGTGAATAAACTGTAATTAATAAAAATAAAATGTTGGTATACTGTTCTTTTGAAATGTATACAATTTACCCTTGGTCATTCAAATGCCGATTTCTCTCCCCCACTATCTGGTTTCAATCCAGACATTGCATTGTGATGCTTATTCTAAGCATCACCTATCTCAAGTTTGTGTAAACATGCCACGGAGAGGGAGAGGAGAGGGTGAGCATCCTGGTTCAGAGTGGGAGGAGAGGAAGGAGGCAGAAGGAGTAGGAGTGAGAGGGGAGGAGCCAGAGGAGAGGAAGGAGTAGGAGGATGGAGAGAAGAGAACCTGGGAGAGCAGAGGTCTTGGAACAATGTGGAGAAATGAACCGGACCTAAGATATCACTAAAAGCAAGTATAATGGGGGAACCTATGAGGGCTTGGAGGTTTCAGATGGAGCAACTATTGCCCAGCATTGAGTTCTAGGTTAACTAAATAAATCCTAGTCTCTGTGTGGTGATTTGGTTAAACAGCTGTTTAGGATTAACCGCAGCTTTACTAAAAGATATTTGATAGCAAATATTAAATGCCAACTACAATAAAATAAAAATTAAAAAAAAACAAACAAGGAAAGAGATGTGGCCGGAGGGGTAGCTCAGTGGCTAGGAACGCCACCAAAGGAACTGAGTTCATTTTTTCAGACCTGTACTTAGTGGCTCAAAACCATCTGTAAATCCAGATCCAAGAGCTCTGCTGATGTCTTCTGGACCCTGCGAAAGTGCACTCGTGCACATTCCTGCTACATACTTAAAAATTAAATTAAAAGGTTAAAAAGTAGCAACCGGGAAAGAGCAGGGAGGAAGGGAAGACACTTAAAGATAGGGCTGCCTTTCTTCCGTCTTCCCCCCTTCCCTTTGTTTCCTCCGTTCCTTTCTTCTCTTTTCTTGTGGTCCTGAGAATCTGTATGCTAGCTCTTTCTCTAGACTTTTTCACAGAATATGTGTTGGAAGATGCTAAAGTTATTTCTCAGACTCATGTGACCAATAAGGTCATCTGCCAATGAGATCGAAGATGTGGTTGTGACTTCAGTGCTAAGTTAAGTGGAAGGAGAGGCAATGGCCTAGTGATAACATGAGCGGCATGCATCAGTCAGGGGCTCTGGCAGCAGGTTCCGGTTATCTAGATTAGCACCCAGCTAGGTTAGTGGTATTACCAGCAGTTGGCACTGTGGGCTCATAATTCTGCAGTTTCCTACTTATTTGAGGAAGCTTGCTATCTGGAGGAGTTAGTGCTTGGATGTTCTAGGAGTCAACAATGGAGCATGTGAACATTTTTTTTCTTTTCCTCAGCATTAAATCTCTTCATTTTTATAGCCACTAGAGACGTTCCTTTAGTTTGTAACTAGCCTCCTACTGAACGTTTGATGTGTATTTTCTTAAAGTTCCAGTTTCATTATAAAATACACAAAACTGTTAAATTCCAAAGTCTACTTTTGGCAGGTCCAGGGGAAATACTGGAAAGGTGTATGCAGAGTGAATACGGCCAGGAGCTAGTAGCTCCTGATGTCTGGGGTCAGGCATTCATGGTACACCATGGTAGCCTTTGCTTGAAGCAACAGGAATTTTACTCTTTAGAGGCCAATACTTTACAACTGATGGGAAAGAAGAAAGAAAAAGAAAATAAACATACATACACACATTCATACAGTGGATGAAGTAAAGATGCTTCAACACTTCACATATACCCATATATACAGACAGACATGCAGACTTACACACATTTACAAATTGGATGGATGGATGGATCAAGGCAATCTCCATGCCATTCATACACACTTACATACATACGTGCATACATACATGCAGACAGACAGACAGACACATATTTGGTGGATGGTGGATAGAGCAAAGCTCTAACTCCAACCAACCACTTACATATATACATATATACAGACACATCTGATGGATAGTGCAATCCCCACAAGCTCCAACAACAATATACATATGTGCTGACAATCAAACATAGTCAGCTTTAGTGCCTCCAAACACACACTGAAAACAGACACATTCACACATGTTTGATGGATAAAACAAGTTCTATTTAACAGGCTCTAACAACTTTTATTATTGTCCGAGACTTATATACCCTTTAAAGCAAGTGCTGTACATCAGAAGAAAAATTACCTCATGGCCATAAAAGCAACCGTCATATAATTCATTACACAGAAGGATTATTGATTAGGCATTTCTCCATGAAACTAAACATTTCTTATCTATGTCTTCATTATATAAGTTTATTTTAAGTTCAGAACAATAGTTTTTTTGTGGCAAATGTTGGCAAGGTTTAAGGTTAACAGGGTCCAAGAGGTTACAATGAGAAGATTGTTTATATGTCTTTCCATTAAGAGTGCACTTGACTAAATATTCTTTAACTATTTCTTGGCTCCATGAGTTCATTGTGAGTTCAAAGTAATATTTCTGTCTTTCATTCCACAAGCAGTCTTCTATGTCAAAGCTTAGCAAGGATTTTTACCAAGAAACAGATCAACTATCCTATGTTTTATTTTTAAAGTCTTGTCTAGCTAATATCTATTTTCTGTCCATGGCTCATCTTATCAGGGTGCACACTGAGACCTGATGCTATCATCTTCTAACCTAGAGCAAATGTTTGCCTTGGTCGTAAATCTGTCTCAAGCCCATTCCTCTGCCTAGTGCAATCTACATGTTAGTGACATGCAGAGATTCGCAGACTCTTAGCAGTGTTTGCTATTCTGCAGGAGGGGCTTGAAGTTACTTAAATCAAATCAGAAATGTTATTTAAAAACATCCTGAGAAATTATAAAATCATTAATTCCTCTAAAGAGCATTATTTCATGAAAGTATATCTTTAATTTGATCTGTAGGAAATCTGCCCAACAAAGTGAAACAATTACACCAGAGCATAGGAGGTGAGGGTTTTCCTGTGCCATGCCAGATGTATGAGAAATACAACAATGACAAGCATGAAAAGGCATATCATCAGCAAGAAGCAACCCAGAGACAAAGTCCCTGGGGCCTTGCTTAGCCACGGCAAACCCATCTCAGACCATGCAAAAATGGTGTGCTACCTCCCAGCAAGCTCACTTGCTTGCCACAGGCTCCTTTTGCATAAATGGCTCTTGGCAGTTAAACTTGGCCTTCAATATGCTGAGTAAGCGTGCTGTTATCTATTTCTCTTTCCCATGCTCTTATCGAATTTTACACATATCACTATTTTTCCTAGTCATTTTCCTATTACTTTTTAAGATAGCAGCAGCTACTCTTCTATCAGTCAGAGCAAGCAACTTCTACTGATCCTAGAAATTTGCATCACAGAGAAATTCTTTTTAGGAAACCTTAATGTCATATGCAGTCCTGTCATTCTGGCATCTATGACATCTGGATAAAGGGTGGGTTTTCTTTCATTCTCTTTCTTCCTCCCTCCCTCCTTCCTTTCTTCCTTCCTTTCCTTCTTTCATTCTTCCTTCCTTCCTTCCTCTCTCCCTCCTTCCCTCTCCTTTCTTTCTCTCTGTCTTTCTTTCCTCTCCATCTCTCTCATTTCTTTCCTTTTCTTTTTCTTTTTTTGTTCTTTCCACATGGATCTTATCACAATTGTAGAGTCCAGACTCGCTTGAACTCTACTGTGTGGCTCTACTGAGAGGCATTAAATGGGTGAGTGATCCTCTTGTCTTCTTGTTTTTAGTCTAAGTGCTAGGATTACAGGCAGGAGAGGCCATGACAATCTCAAAATAGGGTTATTTTTTATGTATTTTTGGACTAGTTTTGAGATGTAGCAAAACAGCTAGAAACTTTATCATTCATTGGAAAATTTGAGTTATTGGAAAGGTCTTTAAAAAGAAGGCTTGAATTGCATTACCGGAGTGGATAGTTTATCGGGATAGATCTCAAGGAGATATGTGATGATAAAAGAAGTTTTCTAGGTTGAAAATAGAAAGTAGAAGGATGATTTACATTGTTTCTAGGGCAACAGAATGATAGGATACTGAAAGGTTATTTAGAAATGAAAGTTTAATAACTTTAAACGAGTCTATATTTGCTGGACAGTTGAGACAGATTTATTTTTGTTTTTGACCTTCGAACTTAACAAAAGGAAAATTCTTCTACACATTGTGCAGCTGGTGACTCTGCTTCAGAGACAAAATCAAAGGACAATTAAGACACCAGCTCTGGAAATACACTGTCTCTAAAGCCTAAGTTCTCCTATCCGCACATCTGTGAACTGAAGCACTGGCTTCCCAACTGTGTTATGGTCATTGTGTTCTATTAAAACTATGTCCTGAAACCTAATTCCAAGTGTGGTGCTAGGAGGTGAGGGCTTGGGGAGATGGCAGTTCACCAGAGAAGAACATTTGCAAATGGGCTGAGGGCACTTACAAAAAAGGGAACAGCAACAACAAAAATCCATGTCTTCTCAGCTACTGTGTGTGGAAACAGCAAAAAGATAGCATTCATGAATGAGGACATCGGCCTTCATATGTCACAGGACCTGTGAGCTTCTTCATCATTGACTCACCAGCCTCCCAAACTATGAAGCTGTGGTTACCAAGCCACACAGTCTAACATGTTTTTTCATAGTACAAATATGAATTACTGGGGTTTATGGTATGTCTCAGTTTCTACAACTGTGAAACAGACACAATAATACTAATTTTGTAGGGATGTGATAATATTTACGTAGGTGATTATGTGTGAATCCATCAAAGTGGCAAATCAATTATGTCACAAAGGAAGGTCCTGGTCCCTTCTTGGAAGCCCTTAACAATGGTCATATCTAAGGTATATATAGTCTCCATCACAGAGCCAAAAGTTTCTGTCTTCTTGACACTATTGTAAATGTTTCCTAATATATTTGTTCCTCTATGACATATACAGAAGCAAATATTCAAAGTGAAAATCTATTCTAGGATTGTGAATTAAATTTAATATTTCATTTTAAGAAACAATTGAGAAGACAGTACTGGTGGTGCATGTCTATAATCCCAGCACTTGCAGAGTTCATGGCAGGTAGATCTATGTGCGTTTGAGGCCAACCTGGTCTACAGTGCGAGTCCAGAACAAACAAGGCTACACAGAGAAACCCTGTCTCGAAAAAAATAAAGTCAAACCAGTAAGCGTTGCTTTGTGAAACTTTTGTTTCAGTCATTTAGGTATGCACCTCCAGGATCCAATGGGCCTTTTGTTTCTTTCTGTCTGTTATAGTCAATCTGTCTAAGTAACCACCATAATAGAATATTGGCCCATGAAGAAATGAAGCTATTGGTCTTGTCCAAATTCTCTACAGAACATTAAGATGCTGTTGTGGCAAAATTGCCTCATCAGGCTGTCCCAAATTCAGGTGGGAAATAAACAGAGAAAGAATATATGCAATTAATGAAGTTTTTAATTTAACTGGCATTTGTTGAGGAATGACAGAATCAGGTACACAATACGGTTACTGAGAATTTTTAAAGGAAAAGATTCTTTTTATTTCCTTCACATCTACAGACTTGGGGGGGTATTTTCTGTATTTTTTTTTTATGAAGAAAGTGTCTATATGCCTGGCATAATTTGCAGCACATTTACATTTAATGGTTGCTACTTGAATTAAAGTAGTTAGTATGAGGTAGACTCATTAGTGTAATTCTTCAGTAATTGCTTATATTGCAATGCAAAGGGCTGAAACCTTAGAGAGAATTTAATGTTACATTTTCCTGATTATCTTCTGATGAGTTAACTATTTTATCACTTTTATTTACATGGCTATTCCTCTGAGATGAGAAGTATAGTGTAGTATAAAGGCAGACATTGCAGACATGTTTATATCAAGTCCTTGGGGCTGCTTAGGAGGAAATGTAAAAGCCAGGCTAGGCTTTTCTACATCTGCTTTATTAGCATTCCTGGTTGGATAATTCTTTGTTGTGGAACTGCTCTGTGTACTGTGGAGTGTTTAGTTCCATTTATGTCTTTTGCTCAGAGATACCTTTACTCCTTTTGCTTCTAGTCGAGGAACCAAATTACCACATTTGTATCGGCTTCTTGTGCTCTTAGTTTTATTTCCTGTTTGTCTGCTTGAGGTTTTCTGTGTCTCAGTTTCTGTAACTGTGAAAAAGACACTGACAACAGAAGTGCACTTCTATTCTGTATGTTTTTTAAAATTTGCTTGCTTGTTTACTAAAGAGGGAGAAAGAAAGAATGAGATTGGATGAGTGGGGAGGAGTGAGTGAGAGAGAGTAAACCATGATCAGAATATATTGTGTAAAAAAATGTTCAATAAAAATAACAACAAACATTGGTGTAACCTTACAGTCATTGTAAAACCCATAACCCAGTGTTGAGAAAAATATTGCTTCTGCTTTCAGTTGTTTTCAGTCAGAGTCAACTATAAAGAATATTTCACAGCCTTTTTTTTCTAGATATTAAAATACATATTCTTACGGATGTATTGTCAAGAGGAAGTCTAGGGGAAGTGAGTGGAGTTGCCATCATCACTTTCACACCCACCTGCTGATTATATGCTCGTGAATTCATTCATTAAGTAGATGCATCTTTTCTGTATTGAGAAGGAAAGCAAACATAAGGCTGACTCAGCATCTTTTATGATCTCCTGGTTCTATAAATAAAATGGTAACAGTTGGTACTAGTGCATTGACATTTGGGGACATAAGCATCCTCTCTGTCTGTACACAATAGTGACTGATGTTAGCAAGATCCAGGCAATGAGAAAAAAAAATAGTAGAACAACAGACCATCCCTTCACATACATTATCTCACTGCATACAAATTCCTCCAAGTCTATGGTCTCACTTGAATGCAATAGATTTGGAAATATGAACCACTTGGTTGTTTAGGATGAAAATGAAATGACGTGCTGTGCAGAAAGTTTCGTCTTCCAGACGCTATGAAGCAGAAGTCAGTCTAAGATAATTAGAAAATAGTTTTGTGGAAGTCATGATTTTTTCAGTAATAGCAGGCACCTGTAAAACTCTCCCACATTCCAAGCATTGTGTTTGGGTACTAAGAATTCAGTAACATCTTTGCAAAGATGCTGGACTAAGAAGAAGCTGATCCCAGGAAAGGCTTTCCTGTTTGTCCTGTGAACTGGCACCCACCTCCCCTCTGAACCTCATGTTGGACAAAGCACATATCTAATGTGACGGTAGAGTATGTCACCATATAGTAAGGAAGGAAAGTGAAGAGTGATGACTTTAGGCAACAGGCAGAACGAACTGAGCATTCACAGCAAGCCTTATAGGTGCAATGTCCTTTTTCTCTTGTGAGGTGCTCTGACTGATGAGGTTCACAGAAGTTTCCATTTTCTGAGATGGATACAAGTGGCATGATGAGATTTGCCCTCAATTTCAGCTTTAAAGCAAAGAATAGATAGCCCTGCAGGCTCAGGAAGCAAAGGGGAAAATAAATGACATTGTTCTACTTTCCTTCTCAGAAGGTCTTCTCTTTCAGACTTGCATTGTTCAGTAGTCACTATACACACAGACCTGGATACAAAGGAAACAATCTTAAGAAGGGCCCTACCCTTACATTGAAAACACAGTTACAGAACTAGCTGACTGGCTGGCTCACTAGATGGATAGATCAAACAGAGAAGCCAAGAGATGAAAAGTCCAAAGATACTTTCATTTATAGCTATAAAAATAGTCATGACTGTTAGAATGAGTGAGGACAGCTTTATGGACTGCAGTAGAATTTTCCGTTTCCTGGGGGAGACCCACATATTAGAAATCCATGAGAAATCTCAGTTCTAGGAAATGAATTTTTAGGAGGATGGGAATGGATAACTTTTTTGGTTAAGGGAAGGATGTGGAATCCATTGATCTTGTATAATGGAGCAGATGTATGGGAGCAAAGAATAGGATGAGTAAGTCTCCTCTTAGGGGTGTGTTACCCCTGTCTCCAGCTTTATGGTGTAATATATAGACCAACAAGCCACTTAAAACAAATAAATAAACAAACAACAACAACAAAAACAGGTAATAAGCGCCAGAGGACACTGGACATGGGGATGGGATAAAAATCGGGAAAAATGGCTGACACCTATATCTGGGGTACCACAAGTTAACAGAGGGTACACCCATTATATAACTTTATTTTTTGACAATGTACACTTCTGTGTGATTCTACATAATAAAGCCTTGTGGTCAGATACCTGGAGCTTGTCCGAGGCTTCACCCTTGCCAGGCTGCCTGTGTGTCTGTTGGCCTGTGTACCTACCATTTATGATGCCTGTGTGCTGCCCACCAGTGAGCAGCTTGTGTGTTCTAGTGTGTGTCTGGTTGCCTAGCAGCCTTCATCGCAAGTGAATAAACCCTGCCTGTCAGTCTATGACTCTTCAAAATCCTTTCAACTTCTTAGCCTCCTCTGTTCCTGGAATCTGAGCATGGACCTCACAGCTACAATGGAAAGTAATTTCACTTGCTCAGGCCAAATAGGCTAGGAGAGCCTTTGTTCTTTAATTGAAAAAGCTATAAGAATCAAAAGTTTTCTGGATGAGCTATCATCTGCATCAATAAAATTCGATTTCTCACTGGAAGTGAAAGATGTACTTGACTATTAAACCGAGTAGCATGTTTGTAAGACATAGGCAGCGGCTTTCAAGGTTTTATTTGATGAACTTGTGAAAAGATTGATGTAACCCTATTACTTATGGACTCTCCATGGTAGTTGCACAATATCCTTTCCTGATGAGGAAAACGAAAGAAGGACCAAGGTTGTTTCTCTCTACAGCTGCTTTAAATCAGCTCTCCAGAGACCTAAATACTTGGCATATTAAGGACCTCATATCCATTGGGGCCCCGAAGATGATTTAGCAGTCAAAATTACTGACTGTTATTCCAGAGCAGCAGCCGATTTGATTTCAAGTGACCACACGAAGATTCACAACTGCTTTTTGATTTCAGGCCCAGGCATGCAATACCCTCTTCTGTCTTATTTGTGGTGGTTGCAATAAATAAAATGACATGACATAGCGGGATAAAGTGGAGCACTTGTAGGAGTTGGTGAATTGATATGATCAAATACATTGTACAATTGCATGTAATTTTCAAATAAATAGTATATATATATATATATATATATATATATATATATATATATATGGGTGTGTGTGTGTGTGTAACTTCGTATGCCTTTTTCATGGTGGGGGTAGAAGTGTTTTCTTTCAGATGCTGGGTGAATTTATTTTCAACATTTCTCTCGTCTTGCTCTTTCCCTCTACCACTTCCCCTGCCTTCCTCAAGCCTTTCAACACCTCCAAGGATTCTATAATATGTGTGATATACAGAATTCAGGGTTTTGTTTTGTGTGTATGTGTGTACAAAAAAAAGAAGAAGAAAACAAGGAACAAGGCAGAATAATGAAGAAGGCATCAACCATGAAAGGAAAGGAAACAAACTCTTAACTGTAAGGTAATATAAATATTTCTTAGCCTGGATCCCATCTGCTGTTAAAGTTCCATTTCTTCCTTTCTTCCTTCCACATTAATATGTCCACTGACATTGTTATGGTTCTGTTATTGCTTTTGCAGATATTCCTAAGAGATAACTTTTTTAACCACAGACTTCCTGGAAATCTGGCTCTTAACATCTTTATGTCATGTGGAGAGAGGGCATTGAAGAAGTTGGAGGAGAGAAAGGGAGCAGGGGAAGTAATGGAATTCCACTTCAATTAAAAACATATTTCAAAAGGCCCCATCTTTGGAAAAATAATACTCCAATTTGTCCTTGTTAGAAAACCCCAACTTGTCCCTAGAGGAGATCTTCAGTTTCTGTATCACTGCTGAGTTCCCCGCTACCACACCTTTCCTTTACATGCAGTCATTCACTGCTTTCTCCCATCCAGCACATAGACCTCACATTCCTTAAAGGGCTTAATAGATAAGAGAGGGGGGTGGGTAGAAAGACCTGGATGGGACAGGAGCTCCACAGAGGCCAACAGAGCCAAAAATTCTGGACCCAGAAGGCCCTGCAGAGACCAATACTCTAACCAAGAAACATGAGTGGGGAAGACCTAGACCCCCTGCTCCGATGGAGCCTATAGACTCAGTCTCCACATGAGTTCTCTAGTAAGGGGAGAAGGGTCTGTCTCTGGCTGGCTCTTTGATAACCTACCCCTGGGAAGGGGGTGCAGCCTTACCAGGCCACAGTGGAAGACAATGCAGACAGTCCTGATGAGACCTAATAGGCTAGTGTCAGATAGAAGGGGAGGAGAACCTTCCCTATTAGTGCAGAAGGGGAGGGGCATAGAGGGAGAAGAGGGGAGAAAGGTGGGACTAGAGGAGATGAGGGAGGGATACAAGGAGATGAGATAGTGGGGATACAAAGTGAATAAACTGTGATAAATAATAAATGAATTAAAAAGTCTTAATAGAAACAGATTTTAACATATATCACAGAAAGCTTCTGCTTTGTGTTGTCATCTAAATGTGTTCTGTGTTTATTTCCTCCTTGGTTGGATGACAACACAGAACTGTGAGCGAGCAGAGTGTCTGAAACATTTCCTTGGGCAGTATGACAGTGAAATGTGCATGATAGTTCACATGCTATTTCAGAGACTAATCCAAGAGAAGTTTAAAGAAAAGTAAGAATTTAGGTCTCAAGATTAGCTACACAGGCCTTTTTCATAAACTATAAGAATGTGTTAAAATTCCTTTAAGAAGTCTTGCTTTTATCTTTTTTTTT
>CM053755.1:42304600-42324660 GCA_028658305.1 Pachyuromys duprasi
GGGAGGTCTTTCCACCTTCTAAGATCTTCTTCAATTTCTTTCTTCAGAGATTTGAAATTTTTTTCATATAGGTCTTTCGCTTTTATCTTTATCCAAAGGTAAGATTTGTGATATGAGATCTAACATGTTCGGTCTTCTTTTGAGTAAGATGTCCATTAAACGCCATGTTTACAAGAGAAAAAAAAATCACTGTTTTGTTTCTAGAGTATGGCAATATTTTTGGCCTTTCACCCATTGATGGACAGAGTGGTCCTTGTTGGATGGAAATGAAAGTTTATTTTATCAGACCAAAGGATCACACCAACCACATACCCATACATATGAACATCAGTATGAGAGGAGGAAGAGAGGGAGAAGTAGAGAGGGAAGAGACAGGGAAATAGAGAAGGGAGAAGGTAGGAAGAAGGAGAGATCCGGATGTTTTGACTGGGAATGAATGCCTTCAAGGACAGCACCTTGGGCATGCATGAATTCCTTTAAAGAACATTCCATAGCACGGAGGAGACCTTGACACTTGATGAGGCATAACCAACACTGAGATATAGTGGTGATTGGCAGCACCTAGTAGGCAGAAGCTTAATGAGTGCTGTTTGAGAGATCTCCTAGGAACTTAGAGTATCGTGTGGGAATATGCTTTACGATGTTGGGGTTCATGGCAGGGTGTGGAGGCAACCAGGCAGTAGAACTGAACATCTGTGCTAATGAGTTTTACTTTTCTGTATTGTCTGGTGCAGCTTTGAAATTAACTTTTGGTGGTACCAACAAAATTTCAAGTTTGTCAAAGGCAGGCTGTCTTCCTGGAATGGAATTTTAAGTAGAATACAAACACTACAGTATTTTTCATTACGCACCTCTTGTTGAGAAAGACATTTCTTTTTCAAAGAACTCAACTAATTTTCAACAAATTTTGCCCAAGTCATGTCAGTTATGAGCATGCTTCACTCTCAAGTAATGGAAATCAATGCTGGCTTTAGTTTGTGAGACTGGACAGGATAGGAGATACACCAAGAACCTTAGTTGCCTGTGGATGGAAGAATTTTCTTTGTTTCTTCTGCTGGGAGACTGATACATCACTGTGTAAGAAATAAAAAGTACTTGCTCTCTTGCAAGTACCGCTGCTTCTCCAACCATACTCAGCAACTAAACAGGCTTCTGCCTTGGTTTACCTCAGAAGCCTTTCTTTTACTTGAAGGGGCTCGAACTCATGTTTTAACTACAGTTTCCATGCCCAGTGTTCTGATCATCTTAACACTTTTAGCCAGTTCTTTCTTTTCTCTATTTTCCATATCTGTTGTGAATAAGAAAGTCACCCGTTGTTTGGGCCTATAATGGCAATGTCCACAAGCTTTGATCCAGATTATTATCCTCTGAATATCACCATCCAGCATATTACCAGTGATTTGCCCCCCCCCCAAGTTTTTCTTTCACACAGGTCTTTCTTCCAGGTAGACGCTCCTCAAACTTAAAAGGTATAGAAAACATGGAGATTTTAGATTGTTGGTATGTACCTTCTCATTACTGTTTACGGTGCTGTCTGTGTGAGTCTGCTGATGTCACTGGCCCTGACAATCTAGTTTGAGTAGCAAAACTTTTTACCCAGAGTGCTCAGTGCTTACTTCTTGAATTCTTTCTTTATTTCTTCTGAAATTTTTAAAGGCCATACACAAAATAGTTCAGGTATTTGCTGGCTGAAGTCAGCGGATAGCTACCGAGTCAGAAGAGTACATTCCTCCTATGAACCTGAAGCTCTCTGCTTTTTTCCCCCTTCAGTAACTTATGAAGATAACTGAGGCTTAGTAACATTTGTCTTCTGTATGTCATCCTTTTTGGATTAATGAGTGTCTATGCTACTATTATAATGTACCTCTGGATCTGTAGGCAGTCATGCAGAGCCAAGAATATAAGTCCATTTCAATAGATGGACATCCTGTCAAGAGGAGCTGAGAATATATGGCTCATATATTGTTTTTTATTTCCTTTCAAAGAATTCCTGAAGAGGAAGTACTTAAATTGATAGCTAAATTTAAATGATTCCTTGAAGAGTATCTTAGTTACCTTTTTATTACTTTGATGAGGTGCCATGTCCATAAGCAAAATAGGGAAAGAAGGACTTTATTTTGCTTACCCTTCCACAGAGCATCAATGAAGAAAATCAAGGCAGGGGCCTGGAGGCAGAAACAGAAATAGAAGCCATTGAAGGACGGATGCTGCTTACTTGATGGTTCTCCATGGTTTGCTCACCTGCTTTCTTACCATCCAGGACCATCAGCCTGGGAATGGCAACACCCAAGGATGCGGTGCCCTTTCACATCAGTTACTAATCAAGAAATGCCCTGAAGACTCTCCTACAGACCACTCATGTGGAAGCATTTTCTCAATTACGATATTTTTTTCCTTCCACGCTTATGTAAAGTTAATAACAACAACAGCAACAAAAACAAACAAAAACACCCAACCACCACAAAAAAGCATAGATAGTACTTTGCAGTGAAAGTAAGTGTTTCTAGTCAGTGTTAAATTTTCTCTCATGGCCTGGAATTTATACAAAGTTGTCAGACATCCTTCTTATTATATTTTTTATCTTAAACAACAGCAACAAAATCTAACCTCCATATTCTTGTTGCCCTCTCCCTTCTCAATACTCTAAAGTTCTTAAGAGTGGCTGCATTGTCTTCCTCTGTGGCCCAGCAAGGCTGCTTCCCCCTCAGGGGGAGGTGGTCAAAAAGCAGGCCAATCAGTTCATGTCAGATGGCAATGAGAACTTTTGTTGTGTTTTAAAATAGGTGAAGTGGTCTTTTATTCTTATTGGAATGTGTATTGTTTGGTAATCACTAAGGCTGAAGATATTTGTACTCCCTTACATGAATTTGTAGTAAATTTTATGGCTACTTGATTTCTTTTTTGTGGTCATCACAACTTGCAACTGGTTTGCAAGGAGCAGGGCTGTGGAGAGAAGTACTTTTAAAACAATAGGGCTTTCAGAGAGATAGAGAGAAAGAGAGAGACACAGAGAGACAGAGACAGAGAGACAGAGAGAGAGAGACAGAGAGAGAACACCCTGGGAACAGAATGGAGATGGTATAATAGAATTTTCTCCTCTGAATGTCTGTCCATTGCATAGATGAAAATAAAAGAATACTGTTTTAGTTATACATCACACACACACACACACACAAAGAGTGGTATGCAGCCAGTTTGGATGAGACCAGATGAGCTAGGGTCAAATGGAAGGGGGAGAGGACCTCCCCTATCCATAGACTTGGAGAGGGGCATGGGGGGAGATGAGAGAGGGAGAGTGGGATCCAGAGGGGAGGAGGGAAGGGGCTACAGCTGGGATACAAAGTGAATAAACTATAATTAATATAAAAAATAAAATTTAAAAAGAGTGGTATGTACTTCAGTTCGGTAGTCAAAGGATGCTTCTCTTGTCTTAGCTCACAAGTGTTTCAAATGGGCTTTACTCCTTGACATTCCACTAAGTGGGAGCAGTGTTCCTGAACAGCCTTTAATGGACTAAATCATTAGAAAGCACATAGAAATAGATTCATTTAATTAAGAGGTTTTGTTTAATTCATCTAAAAAAAGAATATTTTTCTATTAATAAGGCATGAAAAAATTTTACGGTTGGAGTCCATGGCCACCTACTATGGTTAACTTTTTAAAACTTCTACTGCTATCTGAGGGGGCATCTGTTGAAATTACAGATACTCAATCAAAATATAATGGTTTAAACAAAAATAAAATAAAAACAGGGAAACCTGAAGGAGCTGAAGGCAGCTCATTAAACTTGGGGCCAGGCTTCATTTCTAATTTGCTATGCCTTCTTTTCCATGAGCCATGGTTTCCACATTCATTCCCTTAAAATCTCACAGAACTTTAGGAGAATTTTAGGGGTTTTTTTTAGCCTTAATTTGGCATATAGAAAAAAGTGTAGCTTGTTCCTGACAGTGTGTGAAACTGGAGCTCATCAAATCTTAAATTATGTATGTATTAGCAGTAAATGCTAGAACCGAGATTTTCATCCTGATTTTTATCATCAGTGTGGTAAACGGCAAAAATCTAGATTTACCTATACTATAATTTTCCATTATTGATTGCTTGCGTTTTCATTCAGGTGTTTCTAGAAACACCATCCTGAATGAAATGCTTATCATTAGAACAGCAAAAAATATATGCCTAGGAGTGGTATATCTGGATCTTGAGGCAGCACTATTTCTAATTGTCTGAGAAAGGGCCAGATTGACTTCCAAAGTGGTTGGACAAGTTTAAAATCCCACTAGCAATGGAGGAGGGTTCCCCTTTCTCCACATCCTCTCCAGCATGTATTGTCACTTGAATTTTTGATCTTAGACAATCTGATGGGTGTAAGGTGAAATCTCAGGGTCGTTTTGATTTGCATTTCCCGGATGACTAAGGACATTGAAAATTTTTTTAAGTGTTTCTCAGCCATTTGATATTCCTCTATTGAGAATTCTCTGTTTAGTCCTGTACCCCATTTTTTAAATGGGATTACTTGGTTTGGTGCTGTTTAACTTTTTGAGTTCTTTATATATTCTGGATATTAGACCTCTGTCAGATAGAGGGTTGGTGAAGATCCTTTCCCAGTCTGTACGCTGTTGTTTTGTTCTGACGACAGTGTCCTTTGCTTTACAGAGGCTTTTCAGTTTGTGTATAAATAAATGAGGTCCCATTTATTGATTGTTGCTCTTAGAGCCTGTGCTGTTGGTTTTCTGTTGAGGAAGTTGTCTCCTGTGGCAATGAGTTCAAGGATTTTCCCAACTTTTTCTGCTAAGAGGTTTAGTGTGTGTCTGATTTTATGTTGAGGTTTTTGATACACTTGGACTTTAGTTTTGTGAAGGGTGATAAATATGGATCTATTTGCATTTTTCTACATGTAGATATTCAGTTAGACCAGCACCATTTGTTGAAGATACTCTCTTTTTTCCATTGTATGGTTTTGGCATCTTAGTCAAAAATGTGTCCATAAGTGTGTGGGTTTATTTCTGAGTCTTTAATTTCATTCTGTTGATCAACTAGTCTGTTTCAATGCCAGTGCCATCCAGTTTTTATTACTGTTGCTTTATATTACAGCTTAAGATTTCCAAGTATACAACAAGGACATTTGCTCAACCATGTTGATAGCAGCTTTATTGTAATAACCAGAATGTAGAAACAACCAAGATGTCCCTCATCTGAAGAATTGATATGGAAATTGTGGTACTTTTACACAACGGAATACTACTCAGAAATTAAAAACAAGGATATCATGACATTTACAGGCAAATGGTGGGAACTAGAAAAGATCATCCTGAGTGAGGTATCCCAGAAACAGAAAGACACACATGGTAAATACTCATTTATAAGTGGGTATTAGGCATATAATATAGGATTAACATACTTAAATCTGTACACCTAAAAAGCTAAGCAAGAAGGAGGATCCAGGGTAAGATGATCAATCCTCATTTAGAAAAGCAAATGTGATGGGCATCGGAAGAGAGGGAAAACAGGGAATAGGACAGGAGCCTACCACAGAGGACCTCTGAAAAACTATGCAGCAGAGTATCAAAACAGATGCTGAGACTCATAGCCAAACTTTGTGCAGAGTGCAGGGAATCTTATGAAAGAAGGGGGAGATAGAAAGACCTGGAAAGGACAGGAGCTCCACAAAGAAAGCAACAGATCCAAAATATCCAGACCCAGGGGTCTTTTCTGAGACTGATACTCCAACCGAGGACCATTCATGGAGATAACCTAGAACCCCTGCACAGATGTAGCCCATGGCAGCTCAGTCTCCATGTGGGTACCCTAGTAAGGGGAACAGGGGCTGTCTCTGACATGAACTCAGTGGCTGGCTCTTTGACCACCTCCCCCTGAGGCGGGTGCAGCCTTATCAGGCCACAGAAGAAGACAATGCAGCCAGTCCTGATGAGACCTGATATTCTAGGGTCAGAGGGAAGGAGAGGAGGACCTCCTCTTCCAGTGGACTAGGGAATGGGAGGAGAAGAGGGAGGGGACTACTGTTGGGATACAAAGTGAACAAATTGTAATAAATTAAAAAAAGTATGTGGTGAGACAGGCTTTTAAAAAAAGAAAGAAAAGAAAACCAAGAGGATACCCTGACTCCCTTCTGAGGAAGATGATGGATGGATTCTGTCACTTCCTGAGGCCAAAAATGTTGGGAGCTCAAGCTACTGTGGAACTTCTACTTTCTGTTTAGAGCATTCTTTGATAACCAGTCTATACAGTCTTAAAGATAAATGTGATATTTTCAAAAAAATTCATTTTCTCTGTTATTAAAAAATAATAATAAAAGGCCTTGATTTGACAAGCCCTCTGGCTCGTTTCCACATTTCTCTCCAGACAGAAGCTTCTGAAAGCCTCGTTGAAAATTGCAATGTACTTTTGGGATATGAAAATGTATTCTCAAACTCCATTTGGTGTTTCTTCTCACTTATAGGGCAGAAGAGAGTGTTTTCAAAGAAACCCTACATTGGTACCCTTCCATCTTGGTATTACCATGTCAGGCACCATTTCTGAGTTCTTCTGTGGGCTGTACACTACGTGGAGAGAGGCTTCCAGTACTGTTTGAAGTGTGTCGTTGACAGAACACATAGGTCTTTATCACTTCTTTGCACTTTGTATTCTTATTACCATATATGCTTACAGTGCTAGAGCTTTTGTTGTGGTACGAAAAAACACAGACACACATGCTTTAACACACACATACATGCCAATGTGCACATGCATGCCCTTGTGCACATACACGTGTATGCATGTATCCACATGTGTGCATGTACATGCACTCATACATGCATACATACACAATCAGTCCTGTTATTGGTGAGTACTTAAGGCAACTGAAGTGCACAAAAAATCAACTAATTCCAAATCCTGCTGTAAAAAAGTATTAGGAGTCAAAATTGCCATTGAGACACAGGCTGGCTCCAGAATTAATTTGATTATTTTATTATGACATTGCTTATTTTATTATGGCATTAACTTTGCCTCAGTCCTCACAACTCTTAATTTCTTGATTTATCATTTGGGATGTCTTTCTTCCTTCCTTCTTTCCTTCCTTCCTTCCTTTCTTTCTTTTTTTTTTTCTGTAGGTGCTTTATATTTTGTTTTTGTTAGATTAATCATATTTGGATTAGTTAGAAGGCACCAGTTGATTCCATTTATAAGTTCCTAACCAAAAACATTGAACAGATGCCAGGAGACACTCTTGGGGGTAGTTCTATACTTTAGAAATTCTGTGGTTAAAACACTTTAATCAACATCTTTACCCCAGTAGTGGTTCTCATTGATAACATGTGCACTAGCAGCCAATCAATAACCTTCAGACAAAGCCTTAGCAATATTGAATTCTGAAATAGACTCAACTTAGGAGGAAATAGCTGGGATATTAATGTGGAACCTAAGAAGCATTTCTCTTTGAAACTCATAGCAAAGAAGCTCACATTGTTTTGAGTTTCTGGGAACATCACATGCATTTAACCTTTAATTTGAAATATTTTTAGCACCTGAAATATTATCAGCCTAACGGCTAGAAACATAAAGGATCTTGCGCAAAACTCCTTGCGTGAGACATTTGAACTACCGGGAAGGGAGTGTGATTTATGGGTATTAATAAGGCCTGTGCCTTGAGAATATGAGATTGAATTCATTAAGGATATTATTTTTGTTGGAATTCCTCTGCTTGCTTTAAGGCTTTATTGTGGGAAATGGGGGAGTCTAATCATAGGGGAAACTGAGGGTCTATGCCTGTCTTTATGTCTCAGCAGTGGGGGAACTGCAAACTATCTTCTCCCTTTGAGGGCAGCAATATTTCTGTTTTGAATGTGCCTCAAGACAATGTGAGTAGTGCCACAGGCAACTACCAGATGTTTCTGGCAGTCTCACAGCTGTATCCTACTTCTAATAAGCATCTCATACAGAACCAAGGCTTTATAAATGATTAGATAGGGATTATCTATTTGCATGTTAAAAGCATCCTTTCCTCCACAGAAGGTTCATTGGGGAGTTACTTTAAATAGCTAGTACCCTTAATGTGCTTAAAATAAAATTTTTTATCTATAAACAACATCTCGAAAATAAAACAACTGCAATAAAGGAAGTGTAATTATAACTTTAAAAAGACAATTATACGATTCTTTATATAGAATATTTATAAGGAGATACGTGCTGTTCTGTTCCTCTTATACCTTTGTTTCAAATGGTTTAAATCCATGATTTCAGAGAATACATTTATATTATCTCATAATATAAAATCATCCCACTGGCTCATAGTTTTCATTGCTTTCAGTCTGTCTTCCCTGTGACTGGAGGTTCTCTGAATGTACCCATACGGTCAGTGAGGAAAGAACTAAATGTCCATTGAATAGGTAGTACAGATTGTAAAGATTCTGCAGGATGGCTGCATGCCTTTCAGGATAGAGTTAGGAAAGCAACAGTCTTCTGTTTTCTTTTGTTCCCATTGACAAATTGAGCCTATGTACAAGGAACAACATGATGCTTTTGTAGTTTTGGACATTCTAGAGTGACTAAATCAATCCAGTTAATTAATTTTTTTGTGACAAGAACATGGGAATAAACTAGGGACAGAAACTCTAGTGATCATGTTGTAGAAGACATCACTTGAACTTCTAACTGGAATTTTGTATACTTTGGTTAATATCACCTCATATCCTTGCTTACCACCCCATAATGAATGTATTAATTTACATTCTAATGACTACTGAGCAAGACTATGTTTTCTCCTCCTTCCTTACTTCACCGAGTTTTAATTTTCATTTTTTTGTAGGATAGAGTGCAAGTAAAGTCCTCTATTACCACAAATCACACAACCGATTTTCCTGAATTAGGGTTATCACAGGAGTCAGCATACCAAAAGTGCAATGGATGCTCCTTAATCTGGGAAAACCACCTTTGTGGTCCTGCTCATCCTTCTAGATAAGTAATGTTTATTTATTTATTTATTTTGTGATTTGTTCTGCTTTATTTTTGATACAGTTTTATATAATACAGAACACTACCATATGAAAGGCTAACAATTTAAAATTCACAGATCCCAATAAAGAATAATTTACACCTGCTGCTACTAAACACCTGTTCTACTAGGCTCCACTGGGTCTCCCCTCTCCTGTTACTTTATTTAATCAATTAATAGCCTGATCATAGTCTCCTCCCTCCTCCCCTCTCAGTTCCTCCTTTACATCCCCCTCCCCATCTACCCCTCTTTCTCTTCTTCTTAGAACAGGGAAGCCTCCCATAAATTTCAGCTCACCTTGGCATATCAGGTTGCAGTAAGACTAGGTGCATCTTCTCCTGTGGCTAGTAAAGGCAGCCTAGTAATGGGGAAAGGATCAATATACAGGCAGTGTAGTCAGAGAATAGCCTTGCTCTTGCTTTAAACGCTTCACACGAAGACCAAGCTACACAATTGTGACATATGTACAAAGGGGATCCCATGCATTCTCTATGCTTGGCAGTTAAGTCACTATGAGCCCCTATCGGCCCAGGTTAGTTGATTCTGTAGGTTTTGTTGTGATGTCCTTCAGCCCTTTGGCCCCGTCAGTCCTTCCTTTCCCTCATCCACAAGATTTCCATTTAATGTCTGGCTGTGGGTCTCTTTAACCAGGCAAGACTTGTAATGGGGGTATTGAGACACAATAAAACCCAGCCATAAAATCTCATAATTTGTTATGCCTATGAGATTTGCAGGGTTAAAAGATGGAACAGAATTTGAGGGACAGGCCAACCAATGACTGGCCCAGCTTGAGACCCATGCCACAAGAGGGATCCCATCCTTGATGGTATAGATGATGTTCTCCTATACTTGCAGACAGGAGTCTAGCAGAACTGTCATCAGAGAGCCTTCACCCCAGCAACTGACAGAAATCAATGCAGAGACCCACAGGCAAACATAAAATGCCTGGTTTTTATGTGGACACTGATCATGCAGGTCCTCATGTTATGGAGCTGTGATCTTGCTCTCTGAGTTATATTTCTTATACTAAGTTCATTCTGCCGCTTTAAACAGTACTTAAAATTCTACTATACTTGAAACATATCAAAAGCAATTGAGAAAAGTTGGGAACAGGAGAGGTGGCCGTCCCAGGGAAGAGCATACCAATTTTGTCCATGATTATCCCTGAACACATACAAACAAGTAACATTATACAGATGGGACAGATCTCCTGCTCCCAACTTTCCTCAGTTACTTATAGTTCTTTGTAGGGTTGAGGCCTTGTGGGCTTTTCCTTAACAGTTTCACATGTCTGTTGGTGTTATCTATGTTCTACCCACATTTGGGCAGTCGTGTTGGTGAGACTTCATGGGTAGCTGTAGCTTCTGAAGTTATCAGGACACACAATCTCACAGCAAACTCCCTGATTTTCTGGTTCTTGTATTCCTGCTGCCTTCTCTTCTGCAACACCCTATGAGTATTAGGTGAGGGAGTGTTTCATAAATGTATCTATGAGGAGTGTGCTCCACAATTCTTCATTCTGATTGGTTGTGGTTTTCTGTAACAGTCTTTGTCTGATGCGCATTTAGGGAACTGTTGCTTACTGCTAAGGTATGTTTGCCACTACTGTCCCCTTGGAATTCCGTCATTTTTGTCTTTGTTGTGGTACATATGCATCAATGGTAGGTAGGACCGTAGGCTACCTCTCTTCTCTGGAAGCCTACATGGTGCCTTCTGGTACAATGAAATCTAGTTCTCAGGCAGGAGGCACAAGCTTAAGTTCCAGCTCAGGGGTGTCTGATCCCTGTGCCTGAAGAGCAAAGGGAACTTTCCTTTCGCCTCTGGGGCAGCCAAGGACAATAGCTTTAGCTTGTATGTTTTGGGAGTCCCTTAAATAACCCTGACCAAGAGCTCAAAAGAAGGCTTTTCATGCCTGGTGTTGGTTTTTTTTTTTTGTTAGGTAATCTTGCTTTTGGAGGGAGCATTATCATCCCAGATGAGAAAATTGTATTTAAACCATGCATGCATATTTATACACACTTACATGTATATAGGATTTTTCAGTAAATAGTTAATTGTATGATTCCTTATTAGTCTTTCAGACATCATTACTGTTACTTTATCCTACTTCCTTTTTTGTATGTATCTCCTTCCTCATCCATAATTTATTTGAGACTCATTTTTCCTGTTTCAAAGATTAGATCCCTTGTCTTCTGCTGTTTCCCTCTTTATTGTTCTCCTATCCTCTCGTATCCCGGCAGTCATGCCATTTACTTTCCTGATTCCTGTGCTTCCTCCAGAATATGTTCTCCTATCTTAAGGATTGGAGCTAGACCCTCTGATGAGAGAGAACATGTGCTGTTTTTCTCTCTGGGTTTGGGCTACCTCACTCTATGTGATCTTTTCTATTTCTATCCATTTACCTGCAGAGTCCATGGTTTTATTTTTCTTTACAGCTAAACAGTATTTCATATGTATATGTACCACATTTTCTCTGCATTCATTGGCTGAAGGGCATTTAGATTGTTGTGCTTTCTTATCTATTGTGAATAGAACAGCCATTAACATGACTAAGTAACTATGAAGCAAGATGCCGAACCTGCTAAAGTTCTGTGATTTCCACATGAAGCTTGTCTTCTTGCCAGATAATGTATTACTTTTGACATATAGTTAACATGATACGGCTGACATAATGTTTCATTTACATGTTTTCTTTTCTTTAACATTTTAAATTAATAAATAGCTTTGTACTTTTTGATCCCTGGGGGGGAAAATAATGTCAAGTCTTTTGGGCATATGCCAAGGGATGTTATACTGGGTCATATGGTATATTTATTTTTTTAGCTTTTTTAAATTTTTAATTACACTTTATTTACTTTGTATCCCCCCCATAAACCCGTCCCTCCTCCCCTCCCAATCCCACCTTCCCTCCCCCTTCTCCACACATGTACCTCCCCGAGTCCTATGATAGGGGAGGCCTTCCTTTCCTTCCTTTTGATCCTAATCTATTAGCTCTCATCAGGAGTGGTTGCATTGTTTTCCTCTGTGGCCTGGTAAGGCTGCTCCCCCATCAGGTGAGGTAATCAAAGAGCAGGCCAATCAGTTCATGTCAGAGGTAGTCCCTGTTCCCATTATTATAGAACCCACTTAGATACTGTACTGCCATGGGCTACATCTGTGCAGGGGTTCTAGGTTTTCTCCTTGCATGGTACTTGGTTGGAGTATCAGTCTCAGGAAAGACCCCTGTGCTAGGACTTTTTGGTTCTGTTGCTCTCCTTGTGGAGCTCCTGTCCTTTCCTTATCTTACTATTTCCCACATCTTTCATAAGATTCCAGGCACTCTGCCCAACAGTTGGCCATAAGTCTCAGCATCTGCTTTGATATTCTGCAGGGCAGAGCCTTTCAGGGGCCCTCTGTGACAGGCTCCTAGCTCGTTTCCTGTTTTCGTCTTCTGATGTCCATCTGCTTTGCCTTTCTGGCTGGGGATTGAGCATTTTTAAGAATTCTCCACACTGATTTCTAGATTGGCCACATGCACAGTGAATGAAGGTTTGTCTTTCTCCACATCCCTGTCAGCATATGTTGTTGGCTATTTTGTTTATCTTTGCCATTCTGATTGGGATAAGATGAAGTTGTTTTGATTTTCATTGCCCTAGTTGCCAGAGACAATAAACATTTTTGAGATATTTTATAACCATTATTTCCTTCTTTTGAGAACTCTGTATTCAGGTAACAGGGATGTTTTTCAAATGGGCCATTTACTTTTTTACTCTTTTGTTGTTGTTGTTTCCATATTTTAGATATTAAACCTCTGTGAGATGGATGGCTAGCTGGTAAAAATTCTGTCCTGTTCTGTGGGCTTTCTCTTGTCCTGATTGATTGCATACTTAGCTTTGTGGGAACTTTTTAAAATTTCCTAAGGTTGCACTTGTTGAGAGCTAACCTTAATTCTTGCGCAAATGATGTACTATTCAGTAAGTCTTATTCTATATTCACATAAGGCAGGGTACCTCCTATGTTTTCTTCTAGAAGCTTCAGCGGTTCAGGTTTCAGATTTAGGTTTTTCATTCATTTGTAGTCAGCTTTGTGCAAGTTGGTAGATATGAGCTGGAGATGTGTCTAGTTTCATTTTCCTGAATGTGGGTAGCTCATATTCCTAGCACCATTTGCTGACATTCTATTTTTTCTCCAATTTATCTTTTTACTTGATTAATTAAAAAAATCACAGCATACATACACTTTAATTTATAACTTGTCCCTAAGTAGAACTCTATGCTCTGCTTATAATTATAGCCTGAGACTAAGAACTCAAGGTGAAAGGAAAGAGGGAAAAATAAAGCCCTACAAGCTTCCTATCCATGAATCCACTGAGAGCTTCATTGTGGATACATTTCTAAAAGAACAATGAAGTTAATCAAGACTTTATGTCTGGGGGACCTAAGCATATTTCATTCACAGATGGCTTACGGAGGCAATGAGCCTGTAAGAGGAATTTCTTTATGGTCATTGTCAAATGCAGTATGTGCAACCTATGACTCTTTATCTTTCTTGAGTACCTCTTAAGAACAACTGAAGCAGGCAGTAATGCATAAAAAAATTCTGACTCCTGCAATCTCAGACACTAAAAGACTATTCAGAGATTTATTTATGCCTCTTGTCTTCATCTTCATTAAAAAATGCCTTCCAGCATAGGAACTAGGGGATGTTTTAAGATAGCAGGTATTTTTATGACCATCTTTTCCAATTTGAAAATATTATTTTCTTATCTTCTTTGAAAATAAAGTTTTAAATGGAGAAAACTTGTACAAATCTGATGTTACTTCGGCTATATTAATTTATTCCACTAGGTATATTATTGATGGATCATTTTTTAGGTCAGAGTTCAAATTTATTTTTTAAGAAATGACAGCTCCTTTGATACCATAAGATATCATTTTCCAAGGGAAGCACAAAAGAGAATGCTCAAAATTCTATTCATCTTCATAAAAGAATCTTCTCATTATTTATGGAAAGAATACTAAACTTTAAATGTTATATAAAAATCTCGCTTTGCAAAGCATGTTATAACTTTTGATTTGGAAAAGTATAGCTACTAAGGGTTTTGGAGCCATTTTGTTGGTGACAATCCATCTATACACATTATATAGACATAGCAACAGCATTTATTATACAATATTTAAAAAATTAACAATGCAGAGAGATGATGTCCATATCCAGGATCATTGAGTTCCATTAGGTTTCAATAAAACTAAGTGAACTACATCTTCTTTGCACAGATACTGATTACAATGACAACTTATTGGATCTAAAAAGAAAAAAAGTCTGAGTTGTATTCCTTCTGCATAAGGAAGCTATACCAGGAAGAAGAGACATAAGAATGTGATTAGTTACTGTGTTCTGAATAATGATTAATTTATTTACTTCAAAAAATAATTTCAGTGTGTCTTCTGATACTCTTTATTTCATTACAAGAATTTCAGGACAAGTGACCAGTGCTTCAAGCTTCCTCATTTTTGCTTAAACTGATTGGTTCATAAAGCATCTCATTTGACAGGAAGAAATTTTTTCTGATAATTCTATTGGGTTATATTATGTTATTGAGTACTGTTGTTAGAAATGTATGGAAACATTCTTTGCATACTTAAATAATTCAAGCTCACCCAAAGCTCATGATCTTTTGTTAATGAGGAGGAATTTAAAGAATTAGAAGATTTTTCTGCATGTAGACATCCAGTTGGACCAGTACCATTTGTTGAAGATGCTGTCTTTTTCCATTGAATGGTAAGCAAGTGTTCAGAGGTGTGTGAGTTCATTTCTGGTCCTTCTATTCGGTTTCACTGATCCACTTTTCTGCTTCTATGCCAATACCATGCAGTTATTGTTACTATTGCTCTGTGGTACAGCTTAAGATCAGGGATGGAGATACTTCCATCTGATGCTCTGTTGTACAGGATTGTTTTGGAAATTCTGGGGTTTTTTTCTTCTTCTCCATATGAAGTTTTTTTTTTTTTCTTTCAAGGTCTGTGAAGAATTGTGTTGGTATTTTGATGGGAATTACGTTGAATCTGTAGATTGCTTTTGGCAATATGGTCATTTTCACTATGTTAAGCCTACCAATCCATGAGGACGGGAGATCTTTTCATCTTCTGATATCTTCTTCAATTTCTTTCTTCAGAGACTTGAATTTTTTTTTCAAACAGGTCTTTCACTTGCTTGGTTAGAGTCACCCCAAGGTACTTTATGTTATTAGTGGCTATTGTGAAGGGTGTTGTTTCCCTGATTTCTTTCTCAGCCCTTTTGTCTTTGGTATACAGGAGGGCTTCTGATTTTTTTTTCTTTGAGTTGATTTTGTATCCAGCCACTTTGCTGAAGGTGTTTATCAGCTGAAGAAGTTCTCTAGTTGAATTTTTTGGGGTCACTCAGGTATACTGTCATATCATCTGCAAATAGTGACACTTTGACCTCTTCCTTTCTGATTTTTACCCCCTTTCCTTGTCTTATTGTTCTAGCTAGGACTTCAAGTACCATGTTGAAGATATAAGGAGAGAGTGGGAAGCCTTGCCTGAAAATAGATCCATATTTATCATCCTGCACAAAACTAAACTCCCAAGTGGACTAAAGACCTCAACATAAGACCAAATACACTAAATCAGAGGAATAAGTGGGGAAAAGCCTTAAACTCATTGGCACAGGAGACAACTTTCTGAACAGAACACCAACAGCACAGGCTCTGAGAACAACAATAAATAAATGGGACCTCAAAAGTGAAAAGCTTCTGTAAAGCAAAGGACACTGTCATCAGAACAAAATGACATCCTACAGACTGGGAAAGGATCTTCACCAACCCTATATCTGACAAAGGGCTGATATCCAGAATATATAAAGAACATGGTTAGAATGCCACACATTATAAAAGTTGTAAGTAATTGCGGTATTGAAAATTCATCTAGCCATTTGGGATACCATTTTAATGAATCTTGATACACACTGGCAATTATATATGAATCAGAAACCCCAGCTTCTCACAGGTGATACCCAATGCATTTTTTAAATGCTAACTGCTGACTTTCTGAGACTGATACTCTAACCAAGGACCATGCATGGAGATAACCTAGAACACCTCCACAGATGTAGCCCATGGTAGGTCAGTGTCTAAGTGGCTTCCCTAGTAATGTGAACAGGGACTGTCTCTGACATAAAGTCAGTGGCTGGCCCTTTGATCACCTCCCCTTAAGAGGAGCTCAGTCTTAACAGGCCACAGAGGAAGACAATGCAGCCAGTCCTGATGAGACCTGATAGGCTAGGGTCAGAGGGAAGGGGAGGAGGATCTCCACCACAACCAGTGGACTTTAGAAGGGGCATGGGAGGAGCTGAGGGAGGGAGTGGAATTGGAAGGGGATGAGAGAGGGCATTACAGCTCCATACAAGGTGAATAAACTGTGATTAATATAAAAATAAATAAAATTTAAAAAATACTTTCTTTACCAAAATGGCCCCAGCATCATACCTACTGATTGGATAATAGTTGGCTTTATTTTCTTTAACACAAGGCAGTCAGTATGTAAACAGAATTCTAGATACTATTCCTACACATGAATATACTCAGCTTCTTTTTTTGTCAGTGATTAACTGTCACATGTCCAAGCATCCATGGCATCCAGATTGAGAATCAACTGTTCACCATTTTCCAAACCTCATTCAGGGCACTGTAAATAGTACTTGTTTTCAAACTGAAATTCTGCCATCACTAACACTGCCTCAGCCTTTCCCCTAGTGCCAGCCACTGGCAACCATTATTTTTCTTCCTATCTCAGTAAATTTAACTACTCTAGGTATAAATGGGATAATACAGTGTTTATTTTTTGTAATTTCTTTATTTAGTACAGTATCTTCAAAGTTAATGCATGCTATAAAATATATCTGTTCTTCATTCCTAAGGCTGAATGATATTATGTAAATTATTAAATAATATAGCAATTATAACACATTATGTATAAAGCAATGGATATTAATAAAATATACTGTTATATGTACATGCTAGATTTTCTTTATTCACCCATTAATGGACTTTTATACTGTTTTAATTTTTTTATTATTTTCAGCAACACTGCTGAAAATATCATAATATTACATTAAGTTCTCATTTTATTTACCACTTTTTGCATTATATTTATATTATATTATATATATATTATATTATATTATGATAAATTCCCAATAATGAATTATAAGCTTCTTGTGGATAGGATCCTTGATATTCTTTTATTTATTTGTAAGTCCATAGCATCAAGTACAATTTTTAGAGGTAATGGCTCTTGAATATGATCAGTTGGAGAACTGCAAATATACAAAATAAATGAAAGGCTTTAGAAATTTGACACAGCAATGACCACCATCATAGACTATAAATAAAAATCAAGGCATAAATTTTCAATGATGATCATGTATAAAACCCTCTGCTTCATGCTCCTAATTTCCTCTAAGAATGCTCAGATAAGTGAAGAGATGTCCTCAGACACTTGAGTTAATTTACTTTTCTACACTACTCAAACTAGTATACTATTATGTGAATGTTATTGGTTTGAAACCAGAATAGAACATTTAAGCTTCAACCTGATTCAATGAGTTAATAGCTTTACCATGACATAAAATCATGAATCATGTATTCTAGTTTTGTTGAGAAATTTTATAAGGAAAGTATTACAAATACTTACTTAACCCACTAGTGTATGCTGTTTAGTTGGTATGATTTTCACCAATATATTTGTGTTTATGACATCACTGGCAACAAAGTTGATCAAGTCAGACTAGTGCATGAAATAACTGTGAGTATAGATAGGGAGTTTTTAAATGACAGTAATTGAATTTATTAAATTTTGCTATAGATTTTGGACCAGGTTAAGGTTAGATAAATGGAATTCATGATTTTATATGAGGAAGTCTACATTTTTACAACTAGTAATTTTTTTTTGATAGAAGAGAAAACCAGGAAACAGAGAACTTTCTGTAGTCTATTAATTAGGATAATATTTGAACTCAGATTTATTTATTAATGTTTCGTTTTCTTTTTTCTTTTGAAAACAGCTTTCTATTCTTTTATTCATTGTTCTTGTTTGTGTTAAGGCAATTTCATACAGTGTTGTTGATTTTAGATCTGTTCAGAACCTTACACAGTCCTGCATCCACTTGTCTCACCTTTTATTGGATTATGATAAAGTAGACGGGAGTAATAGACATTTTACAGAAGTTTCTTGAAGATTGAGTGACTTAAGTTAAACTCTGAATAAGAAATTGTAACTGTTTTATCCGGTTAAAATGGAGGCTTATCCGGTTAAAATGGAGGCTTATCCGGTTAAAATGGAGGCTTATCCGGTTAAAATGGAGGCTTATCCGGTTAAAATGGAGGCACTACAACAGTCTCAACAGTGGCCGGTTCAGACTGGTAATGAATGGTTGGGAAAGGCTGGTACTGTGAGATGCGGGCTGTGAGTGCCACATTAACTAATATCAACAGCTCTGATCCGGGGCTGTGTTACAGACGTGAAGGGTTTAATATTCTATCAGAAAAGTAACTTTTAAGATTGCATGGGGAACCTGCCCAGAGACCAGCAGCCAATGGCAGACTCAGAGAGGGTGTGGAAGAACCTGATTGGTTGCCCAAAGCTATATAATGTGCTCTCTTTTCCCGGAATAAACGAACCTGCATCTACTTGCCCTCGGATTGCATTCACTGGAAAAAAAAGACTGTTTTTTATTTTTATTTTTATTATTAGTTACATTTATTAACTGTGTATCCCAGCTGTATCCCCCTCCTTCATTCCCTCTCAATCCCACTTTCCCTCACTGCCCCTTTTCAAGTCCACTAACAGGGGAGGACCTCTTCCCTTTCATCTGACCCTGTTTTATCAGTTATCTTCAGGACTAACTGCAAAGTCCTCCTCTGTGGCCTAGTAGGGCTGCTCCTCCCTTGCAGGGTGGGGAAGTCAAAGAGCCCGCCATTGAGTTCATGTCAGAAATAGTCCCTGTTCCCCTCACTAGGGTGCCCATTTGGATACTGAGCTACCATGGGCTACATCTGAGCAGAGGTTCTAGGTTATATCCATACATGGTTGGAGAAACAGTCTCATATAAGACCCCTGTACCCAGATATATTTGGTCCTTGTGGAGCTCCTATCCTCTCCATGTCCTATCCTTCTTTCATATGATTCCCTGCACTCTGCCAAAGGTATGGTTATGAGTCTTAATATCTGCTTTGATACACTGCTAGGTAGAGTCTTTCAGAGGCCCTCTGTGGTAGAACCCTGTCCTGTCACTTGTTTTCTTATAAATCCAATGCCCATCCCATTTGTCTTTCTAAGTAAGGATTGATCATCTTACCCCAGGTCCTCTTTCTTATTTATCTTCTGTAGGTGTATAGATTTCACTATGTTTACCGTATCTTATAGGTCTAAACAAGTGAGTATATACAATGTGTGTCTTTCTCCTTTTGGGATACCTCACTCAGGATGATCTTTTCTAGATCCCATAATTTGCCTGCAAATTTCATGATTTCCTCATTTTTAATTGCTGAGTAGTATTCCATTGAGTAAGAATACCACAATTTCTGTATCCATTCCTCCACTGATAGACACCTGGGTTGTTTCCAGGTTTTGGCTATTACAAATAAAGCTGCTACAAACATGGTTGAGCAAACGTCCATATTGTGTACTTGAGCAACTTTTGGATATATGATCAGGAGTGGTATAGCTGGGTCTTGAGGAAGCACTATTCCTAATTCTTTGTGAAAGTGCCAGATTGATTTCCAAAGTGATTGTATCAGTTTACATTCCCACCAGTAATGGAGGAGGGTTCCTCTTTCTCCACAACCTCTCCAGCATGTGTTGTCATTTGAGTTTTTTATCTTAGCCATTTTGATGTAAGGTGAAATATCAGGGTCTTTTTGATTTGCATCTCTCTCTGATGACTAAGGACATTGAGCATCTCTTTAAGTGTTTCTCTGCCATTCTATATTCTTCTAGAGAGAATTCTTTATTTATCTCCGTACCTCATTATTAATTGGATTGCTTGATTTATTGTTTTTTTTTCATTCTTT
>CM053755.1:42325160-42374490 GCA_028658305.1 Pachyuromys duprasi
AAAAAAAAAGAATTAATTCATTTTGGAGAGTTAGCTTTTTGTTTTTTCACCTCTGCTGACTAGCAGGGGCATTGATACTCCTTTATGAGAAGCTATTTTAACAATTTTCATGTATGTATGTGTAAATATATATTAGGAAGCTTCTGCAGTAGTGGGTTTATATATCACTCTAACAAGTGGTGGTACTTGTCCCAGTTTCCCTGTTCAACCTGCCCCTTCTCTTTCCCCACAACTTATCCTTTCTTGCTAAACAAACTTCCAGACTAGTTAAGCAACCCATAGCACCTTCTTCTCCTCAATAGCAATTCTCAAGGACCTCTGATGATTCATAAATATTACTTAAGTATTGCAATTCTCTAGTAAGAGGGGTAATTCTCTAAACTGAAATAAAATTCAGAATTAGCTCAGTTTTCTGAATTCATGAGTATTTATAACTCCTCATGACCCCAAGTGTATCAAAGGCCTCAACATACAACCAAAGAAAGTGTGGGGAAGACCATTGGCACAGGGGATAACTTCCTGAACAGAGCACCCACAGCTCGGTCTCTAATATCAACAATTAGTAAATGGAATCTCATGAAACTGAAGAGGTTCTATAAAGCAAAGGACACTATCATCAGAACAAAATGACAGCCCACAGACTGGGAAAAGGTCTTCACCAACCCTACATCTGACAGAGAGCTAATATCCAAGAAATTAAACTCCAACAAACCAAAGAATCCAAGTGAAAATGGGGTGCATAGTTAAACCAAGAATTCTCAACACAGGAATATCAAATAGTAGAGAAACATTTAAAGAAATGCTCAACATCCTTTTTTTAGCCCCTCTCATTTATTTATTTTATTCACTTTACATCCTTGTAGCCCTTTCTCTCTTCCCTTCCCAGTCCCACCCTCTCTCCATTCCCCCTCCACCCTCCCCTTTTCCTCAGAAAAGGGGAGATCCTTTTCCCATCCACCCCAGCTGATCAAGTTGCATCTGGATGGAACTTGTCCTCTTCTCCAGTGGCCTGTCAAGGGTGTCCCACCAGGGGAAAGCGACTGAAAATCTAGCAAGTGAGTCCATGTCCTATGCAGTCCCCACATACCCTACTAGAGAACTCACATGAAATATAAACTGTCCATCTGCTACACCTTTGCAGAGTTGCTAAGTCCAGTTCATGCATGGTCCTTGGTTGATGCTTCAGTCTCAGCAAACCCCTCTGGGCCCTGATTAGTTAGCTTTTTTGTTTTTCTTCTGGAGCTCCTGTCACTTTTGGGTCCTTTTCTCTTTCCTCCCATTATTCCCGAAGACTCCCTATGCACCCCCCAATGTTTGGCTGTGAGTATAGGCGTCTATTTTGAGGCACTCCTGGGTAGAGGCTCTCAGAGGACAATTCTGTCTGGCTCCTGTCTGCAAGTTTAGCAGAGTAGCATTCATTGTGTCAGGGGTTAGCGCTCTTCCATAGGGTTAGACTAGGTATCAGTTGGGTATTCTCTCGATCTCTGCTCTATCTGTTCTGTCTTTATCTCTGCACATTTTATAGGCAGAGTTAATTTTGGGTTGAACTTCTTGTGGATGGGTTGGGGTTTACTGCCCTTTATTAGAAGACTATTTTAGTTAGAGGTTGCCCTCTTCATTGTCTATTGTCTCTGCTACTAGGAGTCTCTGCTTGAATCCTCCTCATACACACCCAGGAGCTTACCCTGACGTAGGTCTCCAGCTAGTCACAGAGATGTTCCCACCATCATTTTTTCTTTTCTCTACAGGCCTTCATTCCTCTTCCCCTTGCTCTCCTCGGGTCTGATCTCTGCTCTTTTAACTATCTGTGCCCTTTCTCCTATTTTATTCCCTCTCTTCAGCCATCACTTGGGTCCTTCTTATTACTTATCTTCTTGAGGTATGTGCTTTGTAGTATGATTATCTTCTACTATATAGCTAAAAATCCATTTATAAATGAGTACATAGCATGGGCAGCTTTCTGGGTCTGGACTACCTCACTCAAGATGATTTTTTTCTAGTTCCAGCCATTTGCCTGAAAATTTCACTATTTCTTTGTTTTTAATAGATGAGTAGTATTACATTGTACAAATGTGCCACAGTCTCTTTACATATTTTTCAGATAGGGGACATCTAGGTTTTTTTTTTTCCAGATTCTGGCTATTACGAATAAAACTGCTATGAACATGGATATGCAAACGTCGTTTTGGTATGACAGAATATCTTTTGGGTACTACCAAGGAGAATTATAACTGGGTCTTGAGGTAAAGTTATTCACAATTTTTTTTTAAGAAAACAGCAGATTGATTCCCAAAGTGGTTGTACAACTTTACACTCTAACCAACAATGGAGGAGCGTTCCCCTTTCTCCACACCCTCACCACCATTTGCAGTTAGTGAGACACTGATCCTTAGCCATTCCGACTAGTATGAGATGGAATCTCAGAATCCTTTTGATTTGCATTTACTTAATGACTAAAGAATTCAAGCATTTCTTTACGTGCTTCCTGGCCATTCCAGATTCCTCTGTTGAGAATTTTTTGTTTAGTTCTGTGCCCCATTTTTCATTTGGGTTATTTTGTTTATTGGTGTTTTATTTCTTGAGTTTATTTTATATTTTGGATATTAACCCTTTGTTGGATGGAAGATTGGTGAAGATCTTTTCTCAATCTGTAGGTTGTCTTTTCATTCTATTGATAGTGTCTTTTGACTTACAGAGCTTTTCAGTTTCAAGAAGTCCCACTTATTAATTGTTGATCTTAGAGCCCAAACTATTGGTATTCTGTTCAGGAAGTTGTTTGCTGTGCCAGTGAGTTCAAGATTCTTCCCCACTTTCTCTTTTTTAATTTTTTTTATTAAATTCTTCATTAATTTCACTTTATTCACCTTATATACCCCTGTAGTTTCATCCCTCCTCCTGTCCTAATACTCTTTTAGTAGATTTGGTGTATCTGGTGTTATAATGATGTCTTTGATCCACTTGGTTCTGAGTTTTGTGTAGGGTGATAAATCTTTCTGAAATTGTCTATGTGTAGACATCCAGTTAGACCAGCACTATTTGTTGAAGATGCTATCTTTTTTCCATTGTATGGTTTTGGCTCCTTTGTCAAAAATGAAATGACCATAGGTCTGTGCGTTTATTTCTGGGTCTTTGATTAATCAACCAGCCTATTTCTAAGCCAATATCATGCAGTTTTTATTTCTATAGCTTTGTAGTATACCTTGAAGTCAGGAATAGTGATACATCCAGAAGCTCTTTTATTGTATAAGATTGTTTTAGCTATTTTTGTTTTTCCATTTGAAGTTTAGAATTGTTCTTTCAATGTCTGTAAAGAACTATGTTGGTATTTTGATGGGGATTGCATTGAATCTAAAGACTGACTTTGGTAAAGTAGCCCTTTTCACTATGTTAATCTTACTGATCAAAGAGAATGAGACATCTTTCTATCTTCTGATATCTTCTTCAATTTCTTTCTTCAGAGACTTGAAGTTCTTGACATACAGGTCTTTTATTGCTTGATTAGAATGACACCAAGATACTTTATTATATTTGTTGTTTGTGTACAGAAGCTACTGATTTTTTTAAATTAATCTTATATCCAGACACTTTGCCGAAGTTGTTATCAGCTGTAGGAATTTTTAAGGTCTGTTATGTACACTATCAAATCATCCGCAAATAGCAATACTTTGATGTGTTCCTTCCAGATCTGTATGTCCTTGATCTCCATATTCATCTTAAAGCTCTAGCTAAAATTTAAAGTACTATATAGAAGAGGTATGGAGAGAGTGGGCAGCCTTGTCTTGTCCCTGAATTTAGTGGAATGGCTTTGAGTTTTTCTCTATTTAATTTGATGTTGGCAATCAGCTTGCTGTATATAGCCTTTATTGTGTTTATATATGAGCCTTGTATCCCTGATATCTCCAACGTTTTCATCATGAAGCGATGCTGAATTTTTTCAAAGGTTTTTCTGCATGTAATGAAATTATTGTATGATTTTTTTTAGTTTGTTTACATAGTATTGATGGATATTCACATGTTGAACCATCCCTGCATCCTGGGATGCAGCCAACTTGATCTTGATAGATGATTACTTGATGTATTCTTGGATTACTTTTGTGAGTATTACTTTTGCATAAACATTCATTAGTGAAATTGGTCCAAAATTCCCTCTCTTTGTTGAGTCTTTGTGTAGTTTAGGTAACAGGGTGACTGTGGCTTTATAGAATGAATGTGGCAATGTTTCTTCAGTTTCTATTTTGTGGAACAGTTTGAGGAGTGTTGGTATTGTTCTTCTTTGAATGTCAGGTAAAATTCTACAATAAAACCATCTGGATCTGGGGTTTTTTGGTTGGAAGATTTTAATGACTGTTCCTGTTTTCTTAGGGGTTATAGGACTGTTTAAACTGTTTACCAAATCTTGATTTAGCTTTGGTAAGTGAAATATATCCAAAAATTGGCTATTTTCTTTAGATTTTCCAATTCTGTGGAATATAAACTTTTGAAGTAAGACCTAATGATTTTTTGGATTTTCTCAGTGTCTGTTGTTATGTTCCCCTTTTCATTTCTGTTATGTCCCCCTTTTCATTTTGTCTGTGAGCTCAGAGCTCCTCCAGTACCCTGCAAGCCTCCTCTGCTGGGTTTACTGTTCCTGCTGGGCTACCTGTTACTGACCGAGCTGGGTTAGGCAGCAGGGCAGCATGGAGAAAGACCTGTAATCTGAGAACTGCTTGGGTGCCCACAGGTCCCCTCTGTATGGGAGACAATGATGCTCAACATCCTTAGGCATCATGGAAATGGAAATAAAAAAATGATTCTGAGAATCCATCTTATACTCATCAGAATGACTAAGATCAAAAACTCAAGTGAGAGTGTATGCTGGCGAGGATGAAAGAGGAAAACTCCATTGCTTCTGGGAGTATAAATTTGTACAACCACTTTGGAAATCAAACTGCCAGTTTCTCAGACAATAAGGAATAGTGTTACCTCAAGGCCCAGCTATACCTCTCCTGAGCATATACCCGAAAGATGTTCCACCATACAACTCGGACATTTGCTCAACTATGTTAATATCATCTTTATTTGTAATAGCCAGTATCTGAAAACAACCTCATGCCCTTCAACCAAGGAATGGATACAGAAATTGTGGTACATTTACACAACAGAATACTACTCAGCTATTAAAAACAAGGAAATCAGGAAATTTGCAGGCAAATGGATGAAACTAAAAAAGCTCATCCTGAATGAGGTAGCCCATTGCCATAAAGACATAATTGGAATACACTCACTTATAAGCAGATATTAGTCATTTAATATAGGATAACCATACTATAATCTACAGATGTAAAGAAGCTAAATAATGAGGACCCAGGTGAAGATACTTAATTCTCATTCAATAGGGCAAATAGAACAGACACTGGAAAAGGTTGAAAAGAAGGAACAAGATGGGAGCCTACCATAAACGTTCTCTGAAAGACTCCACCCAGCAGGGAATCAAAGCAGACGCTAAGACTCACAGCTAAACTTTGGACAGATCTCAGAGAGCTGTAGGAAGGAGTGGGGAAACAGAAGTGTATAGGAGCTCTGTCAGAAGTCCAACAGAGCTAAGGAACCTGGGCCCATGGGGACCTGCAGAGACTGATGCACTAACCAAGTACCATGCATGAAAAGAACCTAGATCCCCTGTTTAGATGTAGCTGATAGTCATCTCAGTCTCCATATGGGTCCTGTAATTGTCTCTGATCACTTCTCCCTGCTGTTTGATCACTTCTCCCTGGTTGGGGAGGGGTGGAGGGGTGATTGCCAGGCCACAGAAGAGGATACAGGCAGTCCTAATGAGACTTGATAGACTGGGGTCAGATTGTAGGAGAATAGGTCTCCCCAATTCTGAGAAAAAGGGCAGGTGAATGGGGGTGGGGGGTGGGGAGAGGTAGGGAGGGTGAGACACGGGAGGGGGTACAATCCAGATGTAAAGTTAATAAATTATAAAAATTAAATTTAAATTAAAAAATAAATCCTCATGTTCTAATTGGTTGGATCAATCTAAAAAAAACAATTTTGTAACTATATTGTATTCAGCTTATTGTATTAATGATTTCACTAGAGCAAGCACATTTTAAAATTGGAATATCAGTCTCTAAATTTCCCAGGGGTTACAAATGAATTATCACCAAAATGAGCATTGTTTGAGGTCACTTTCTTATTGATTTTCTCTGAGAATCCATGCTAACATAATTATTTCTAAGTTTTTAAAAGTTTGAAATGTAAAATATAACCATGGGTTCAACATAAAGAAAAAAATAGCATATCACCTACATGCCAGCAGTCCTCAAACTCAGAACATGATCATGGTCCATCTAGGGCAGTAAAGGCAGTGGAATTCATAACAAAGGACAGAAAGCATGATCATCCCTCCAGCAGACATGGCCCTTCAGCTACACCCTTCTATTCTGTAACCTATAACAAAATCTTGAGAATTACCTAAGATCTAATACTACAGAAATTTACCAAAATGTACACTTCAAAATTAACTTGATAGGTAAAAGTCATGCACGGTCACAATGGCCCTAGAAAATCAATGGAATCAAGTGTGAGAAATGCATGTCCTCCATTACGCCTGACACAACCTTGTTTTCTCCTCCACTGCATGTGATAAAATTTGTTCTTTTGCTTCAAGCAAAAGATGTTAGTTTTTCTGCTTCTGGGATACCTCACTCAGGATGATCTTTTCTAGTTCCCACCATTTGCCTGCACATTACATCATTGCCTTGTTTTTAATTGCTGAGTAGTATTCCATTGTGTAATGTACCTTAATTTCTATATCCATTCTTCAGTTAAGGGATATCTGGGTTGTTTCCAGATTCTGCTATAACGAATAAAGCTGCTATGAGCATAGTTGAACAAATGCCCTTGTTGTGTACTTGAGCATAGTTTAGATTTATGCCTTAGGAGTGGTATAGCTGGATCTTGTGGTAGCACTATTCCTAATTGTCTGAGAAAGTACCAAATTGGTTTCCAAAGTGGTTGTACAAGTTTCCATTCCCACCAGCAATGGAGGAGGGTTCACCTTTCTCCACATCCTCTTCAGCATGTGCTGTCACTTGAGTTTTTGATCTTAGCCATTCTGATGGGTATAAGGTGAAATCTCAGGGTTGTTTTGATTTGCATTTCCCTGATTACTAAGGACGTTAAACAACACATGGTATATACTCACTTATATGTGAATATCAGTAAGATAATCATACTAAAATCTATACACCTAAGGAAGTTAAAAAGAAGGAGGACCCTGGATAAAATGCTCAATCCTCATTCAGAAAGGCAAACTAGATAGACATATGCAGAGCGAGAAAACAGGGAACAGGACAGGAGCCAACCACAGAGGGTCTCTGAAAGACTCTACCCAGCAGGGTATTAATGCAGATGCTGAGACTCATAGCCAAACTTCAGGCAGGGAATCTTATCAAAGAAGGGGGATATAGAAAGACCTGGAGCTCTACAAGGAGAGCAACAGAAGCAAAAAATCTGGGCACAGGGGTCTTTTCTGAGACTGATACTCCAACCAAGGACCATGCATGGAGATAACCTAGAACCCCTGTGCAAATATTGCCCATAGCAGCTCAGTCTCCAAGTGGGTTCCCTAGTAAGGGGAACAGGGACTGTCTTTGACATGAACTCAGTGGCTGGCTCTTTGATCACCTCCCCCTGAGGGTAGGGTGTTTCAGCCTTACTAGGCCAGAGGAAAACAATGCAGCCAGTCCTGATGAGACCTGATAGGCAAGGGCCAGAGGGAAGGGGAGGAGGACTGCCCCTACCAGTGGACTTGGGGAGGGGTATGGGATAAGGTGAGGGAAGAAGGGTAGAATTGGAAGAGGACTAGGGAGGAGGATATAGCTAGATACAAAGTGAATGAATTCTAATAAATAGAAAAATAAATGAATAAAAAGATGGCTTAGTTTGTATGAGGATTGATGTATCTTATTAATTTTTTTTTATTTTTAGTAATTAGTTATTCACTTTGTATCCCCCCCTGTACCTCCCTTCCTCCTCCCCTCCCAATCCCACTCTCCCTCTCTCTTCCCCACCTGTGCCCCTCCCCAGTCCACAGATAAGGGAGGTCCTCCTCCCCTTCCATCTGATCCTAGTCTATGAGGTCTCATCAGGAGTGGCTGCATTGTCTTCCTCTGTGGCCTGGTAAGGCTGCTCCCTCTTCAGAGGGAGGTAATCAAAGAGCAGGCCAATCAGTTCCTGTCAGAGACAGTCCCTGTCCTTATTACTATGGAACCCACATGGACCCTGAACTGCCATGGGCTACCTCTATGCAGGGGTTCCATCTCAATGAGTGGTCCTTGGCTGGAGAATCAGTTTCAGAAAAGACCCCTGTGCCCAGATATTTTGGATCTGTGGCTCTCCTTGTGGAGCTCCTGTCCTCTCCAGGTCTTACTAACTCCCACTTCTTTCATAAGATTCCCCATACTCTGCCCAAAGTTTGGCTATGAGTCTCAGCATCAGCCTAGATACCCTGCAGGTTAGAGCCTTTCGGAGGCCCTCTGTGGTTGGCTCCTGTCCTGTTCCCTGTTCTTTCAGTCCCTCTGATGTCCATCCTCTTTGCCTTTCTGAATGGGGATTGAGCATCTTAGCCAGAGTCCTCCTTCTTGATTAGCTTCCTTAGGTGTACAGATTTTAGTATGTTTATCCTATATTATATTTCTAAAGTTTAAAGGACTGAAGCTACCCTGAGGATTGAGTATACTCTGTAGAATGTTAAAAGGTGGATATTAGGCATATCAATGTACATGCCCTGAGCTCTATTGAGAGCTCATACCTTCTTGTATTGGGAGCTGATACCTTCTTGTAATAAAGTGTCTTATTTCACTGGTAATGAAGTGAGTTAAATTCATTCAAATAACTCATTTTACCTTTCAGCTCAGAATAATTCCTACATAAAATGACAAGTGACCATATCTCTATTTTTGTGATTTCTGTCTTTATAATCATCTCTTTATTCAGATCAAATTGGGTTATGTCACTTTTTCTAAAAGATAGCATGTACCCACAGCACACACACTCACACACACAGTGCTCTATTGTCTTTGTTGGGTGTGCCTGAAAAGGGTTGGAAGAGAGATAATTGTAATACAGATTTCTATTTATTTGAACAAACCTCTGCCTTTATTAATTAACTTCTTCTCACTAAACATCTAAGGACTGAAGCCTGTCGCTCTGACTGTAATAGAATACAGCTGCAGGATCCTTACCATTTAACACTCTAGCTACACATTTTCGAAAGAGTACACTGACTCTCTTCATTTCCTTCCAGAATAAAGACTATTGTGTACAACAGAAATCTATAGTAATTGGAGGGCTAAGCGAAGAACGGATGATGTTTTTCCCTTTGTGAAACCTAGCAAGAACATTATAAACGTGTAGAACATAGATTCCCTGCATACCAAAGAAAAAGTGAAAGAAGAGTTACTAAAAACACAATCATGGTGTCAGGCAGAAATAAAAAATGAGTACTCTACTCATAAAATAAAATGAGAAGCTAAATGCAAATCATTTTTCCTAAGATTAACAGACACAAACTAATATATGATAACAGAGCACATTTGTCATTGGCAAGCATAACAGCTATTTAACTTGAAGGGACCAGTGAGCAATTTTCTTCCTGACCATAAGTAACTTTTGTTCATAGATTGGTTAAAGCCTACATTTTCATAATAGGTATTCATGCACTTTAATCCCCATGAACTGCTAGTATGAAATTCATGATAATGAAATATAAAAAAAGTAAAGTTGGTATAATCAAAGTTTCCCAAAACTGTTTTTTAATAAATAAGAACTAAATATCTTTACAAACATAATTACGTATATTGAAAATACATACTAACATGCTTGACTACATGAATGAACAACATCCTCTTTGTGATTGTTTCAAGGAGTAGGATAAATTCTATTCTTTACAATTATTGACTCTAATATCAATGTTTCTATTATTAATCCCTGTGTAAGTACAAAGGTGTTTAAATGTTAGTTCTGAGAAAGGCAAATGCTGAGCTTACACATGTGAAATATATTGTCTTTGTATTTTAGTCACTGTTACTGTGAAGAGACACCATGCTCGAGGCCACTCTTATAAGAGAAAACATTTAAGTGGTATCTTAGTTTCACAGTCTTAGTGTATTGACAATATGGAAAGGAGCATGGCAGCAGGCAGGGCATCCATGCTGCTGGAGAAGTTAAGAGCCATATCCCAATTCAACAGTGGAGAGAGAGAGAGAGAAAGAGAGAGAGAGAGAGAGAGAGAGAGAGAGAGAGAGAGAGAGAGAGAGAGAGAGAGAGAGAACAGACCAAGCTGGCATGGGCTTTCGACCTCAAATTCCACCACCAGTGACCCAGTTCCCAAAACAAGGCTATACCTCCTAATCCTTCTAACCCTGTAAAAGTGTTATACTCCTGAACATTTCAATATATAAGCCTATGGGGACCACTCTTATTCAAACCACCACATTTTTGTGCTACCCTGAGTTTTTAAATGTAAACACCTATTTTTACTTCAATAAAAATCATGATTCACATTACTAAAGATAAGTGTCAATTTCTAAAATTGGAAAATATTGCAGTGGAATGTTTGCTTAGGATAGGAAGAAATCTGGATTCATTCTGCAACAACAACAACAACAACAACAACAACCACACTTATTTGTTATTTACCTTTAAGATTACTCTGCACTCTCTAAACATGAACATATACAGGTGTAAGGGAAAGTATACTTTCAGATCAGTCAGGAGGATGACATCTCCTTATCAGCACAGTGATGTGTGTCTAGAAAACACTGATGGAGAAATGTAACAGAAACTCTCGCATCAGACTAATTAATGTAAAGCAAATGAATTTTTTAATCCCAAGCATTCCAGATTTTTAATTATTAATTTTATAATTAATATTTTCCCAATAATTCAGAAACATTCCAATTTTTAAGATTTCGTGATGACTAGAACAATGATTTCTGTAAAACTACAAAAAGTTTGTTCAAATAATTCTTGACTTTCAAAGATTTTTCTTTTTTGCCACACATTTTTTGTTCTATTTTATTTTTCTTTGATTTAGCCTTGCTTTGCTTTACTTTGGCTTTTATTATGGCAGGCTTCTGGATCCCTAAACACTTTCACAGATTTCTCAGTAACAGAAGAGGTGAAATAGCACAGCATGGTAACTATGAGAATCGTTGCTCAATCTCTGAAGTCAATACATTAGTCAATACATGCATTAGTTGTGGTAATCCATTAGCTACAATTAGCTGAACACTTCTGATGGCTTTCTGGGTTTGTGGATTCCAGAGAACACTCATTATCTTAAAGATTTTTAAAAGCTATTATTTTGATATGTTCCATGCAGATCTGGACAAAGTTAATGTAGAAAATATGTTTTTGTAATATCATTGAGAAATTAAATCAATTCAGCATATTGTTTTGAATCATTTCATATCCAACCTTGACCATAAGATGGACTCTTGGTTTTCTTTAAGAAGCATTGCTTGCTGAATTTTCTTACCTATGATCAAAAATTTTCATTCATTTTTAAATTTAAAATAAATGTATCTGAATCCTTATCATAACTTTTAGGAAAAATTTTGTCATGTACATATTTATATTTATATAAATTTATTTATATACATAAAATGAGATTGGGGGCACTGATTCCTACAACACTAACATTAAATAGAATTATTCAGGAAATTAGGCAATATTTAATATGATTACAAAAATTAGGTACATTATCAGTTATAATGTTATTTTCTGCTTAACAGTCCCAATTTATTTGCAATTAAAATAATCTATAATCTAATGGTGGGTATGCCATATTCAAATTTGTTTTTTGCACTTATATGGTACAAAGTCCCATGTAGGTCAATATGGACACAAACTAGCTCTATACCCAAGAATTGTCTTGAACTACTGGTCTTCCTGCCTTGACCTCTCTGGTGCTGAGATTACTCAGGTGTGCCACCTGTGCTGGGAACATAACCAGGGCTCTGTGCATGCTAGGCATACGTTGTACTAAGCCAGATTTCATCCTAGTACAGTATGTAATATTTCTGAGGAATAGGAAAGAGAAAGCAGAAGGGATAATTGGGAAAAAAGAAGTTTCTATTATACTATAAAGTATAAACTTGAATAGTAGCATTGAAAGAAGTGTTGCAGCTTTCCAGAAAACTATCCCGACACCTGAATTAAGTTTTCAATATGATATGATTTACCTAATTATTACAAATAATAAGACTGTCATTTCTGTTAGGGAAAAAAAAACAATTTCCTTTCAGCTAGTTAGGTATTTCTTTTATTGTGTTTATATTAAAACACTGAAAGGAGCCACATTTTTATCACAGGTGTATGCAAATTTGCATAAACTGTGGGATGGAATATCAAAATCATCTTAATAAAGTGAAAATTAGAACACACAAGAATTAAGGTTGACTACATAATTATGTTTATCATATCTTTGATGACATGTAGCAAACAACTATGTTTAGACGTACATCTGTTTTCAATAACAAAAATAGACTGTAGCTAAAATGGCTCAAAAGATTCCAGACTCTGAAGATTGTAGCTTCTTTTTACATCTCTTAATTCAGTTCTCCATCTCAGATGTTATGATATGCCACTCTGAGGTTAGAAAGAAAATCAGAACTTTTACATATAACATTTTTCCCAGTGTTGATGTGTTACCATTGGGGGTAATTTTTGCCATCATATTTTTCCAATTGATAATTAAGGATTGTTTCTCTTTTAACTACTTCATCTATGTGGAAAATAAATTTTCATTATATTTTTGTTAGTTGGATTTATTTTATAATTCTGTGCTTTAAGTGCCTATGGGAAACAGTTACACCAGACATCAACAGGGATGTGAGTAGTACAATCCACTTGTCACATCTCTGAGGAGAGATACTTAGATGTTCGTTGCCATTGCTATTCACCCAATAAGACTTTTGCTAATCATTTGTTTATATATGTAACAGATATTCTCAAGCATCTGCTTGGGTACATGTTGGTGATCACCTGCATCTTTTGCACTTATTAGTGACCATGTCGCCCTTCTTTAAGTAAACACCTGATTAGTGGATTTTGAAACTCTGTTTACAAATCAAAGGAAACCCACCTCATTAGCAAGAACTTATCTTCAACCCAGTTTTCAGAATTTCTTCAAAAAATTTTACAATATATCAGCAGGCATAAGGTTACTGTGTCCTTCAAATGTTGATTTCTGCACCACCCATATCTGTTTGCAATCCTTGTTCAGAGACTCACCTGTCTTAATGTTGTATAAACTCTGTTCCCCAATTGTCTGATGATTTCCCAATAAAGTAGCTTACAGCCAGCTGCTGAACAGGGAAGGGAATAGGTCTGGACTTCTTGCCAGCCAAGAGAATAAGAGGTAGAGGAGAACGTATATTTTGACAAGCAGAGGTCCAGAAATATCAGGAGAGAGAGCTGATTAGAAAAAGCTGTAAAGTGCAAGAATCTTGGAGATTTACCCTGGGAGGAAGCCAGACTAGCTTAGAGGACTAAGAATTACTGCTCAGCTATTGTGCTGTAAACTTTTATAAACAGATAATGTAATAGAGTCTCAATTATTTTATTGCTAGCCAGGGTAAGAGATAAACTGAGAAACAAACACAATTTGATAAAAATAACAGATATATTGTTATCCTAAATTTTAAATTCATAAGCCATAAAATAGCTCTTGGCTAAAATGCTTATACTTAGGTAGGAGTAAAGATGACTAATCGTATTTCTATTCAATGTATGATATTTTTTGTCATGGAATCTCTTCTAATCACAATTGTTTCATATCTAATTGTTTTGATAAATGCCATTTTATGTTAACGAACATAATCACATATCTAATCATAATCATAGTACTATAAAACTCACTTGTAACATGGAAAGATGTGAGGTATATGGACTGAGTCCTTTGCTACACACTCTGTGAGCATGTAATTAAACTTTCATAAAATCTATGGAAAAATGTCAAAGTTATGAGTTTTAAGCTAATTTTTGTTACAGATGTCACAGACTTTAACATACATAATGACTCATAAGCAAAAAATCTATAGCAAAGACATTCAGAACACAGTAAACTGATACACTGAAGAACAATCAGAAACAAGCATGTAGTGGCAGTTCTGGGCTCCTAGCCAAGGGTGCAGTGCTCAAGGGCAGCATGAGGATATCAGTTCTTGTTGTCACAATTCAGTTGCTTTCTTCTGAAAATCCTTAAAATGAGTTAAAACCCATCAAGGAGTAAAAGGCCAGCAGATGACGTTTGGCCTGTTCCTCTGAATACAAAACACAGAGCAACAATCAAACAACTGTCAGAATCCCCTCTTAATATGCCAAATAGGGGCTTCAGTTCTACAGCAGTGATTTTTAAGAATGGGCAAATCCAATTAATACCACCTAAGAGTTTTTGAAAATCATTTAACATCGTAAGCCTATCTAGCCTTAATTCTACAGGTGGGTCACTTTTTGTGTCTTTAAAACATGACCCAAATAATTACATGGAGGTTGTATCTATATTTTTTTTCTGGAGCCACCTTAGGCCATTGGTAGGTAGTTGAGAAACAACTTCTTGTCATGCCTCTAGTAGGTAGGCTCTGTCCTTGTGGGCAATGAGGATATCTTCCATATAATGAATTAAGTAAATCTGTGAATCTTTAGCTCTAATTTTTTTTTTGCAAAGCCAAATCTACAAAATTTTAACAAAGGGCAGGACCATTTTCATAACATGATGGAGCACTTTCCATTGATATCTGTGACATGGATGTCTTAAATTTGTAGAGGGAAGACTAAAGGTAAATCTTTTATAGCCTTGAGAACATAAAGAAATGCTAACGAAACAATCCTGTAAATCTGACTATGACTAGGAACAGCAGAAGGAGAGAACAACCCAGGTTAAAGAGCTCCCATGTCTTTCATAATTCCATTAAATTTTTTTTCAAGTATTGTAGGAGCATCCATTTTCCTGATTTTCTCTGTCTCTCTTTCCTTCCTTTAATTTTTAAACAAATATAGGAATATTCTAGGGTCTACTGGAGGGTCCATTATTTCCCAGTTGCACTTTATTATTTATTTATTTTTACTAAGTGCAGTTTATTCAGTTTGTATCCCAACTGTAGCCCCCTCCTTCATTCCCTCCCAATCCTACCTTCCCTCCCTCTTCTCCACCCATGCCTCTCCCCCAGTCCACTAGGGAATCTTATGAAAGAAGGGGCATTTAGAAAGACATGGAAGGGACAGGAGTTCCACAAGGAGAGAGAGAAAATAATTCGGGACACAGGGATCTTTTCTGAGACTCATACTCCAACCATGGACCATGCATGGAGATAACCTAGAATCCCTGCACAGATGTAGTCCATGGCAACTTAGCAGTCAAGTGGGTTCCCTAATAATAGGAACAGGGACTGTCTCTGATGTGGACTCAGTGGCTGGCTCTTCGATCCCCTCCCCCTGAGGTGGGAGCAGCCTTACCAGGCCATAGAGGAAGACAATGCAACTACTCCTGATGAGACCTAATAAACTAGGATCAGAGGAAGGGGAGGAAGACCTCCCTTATCAGTGGACTTTTTTATTAACCGAATCTGTGGTTGTTCATATCTTTTCTGTGGTCAGTTGTCATTGTTCTACCCATAGAGGAGTCTCATATTTCCAGGGAATGGGTTCAGCAGCCCCTAACAGTGGCCACTAAGAAAAACTTTTATTAAACCTTAACCCCTGTTTATGTAATAAGAGGTTATCCATCTACTAGAGAAAACTTTTTACTAAAACAATATACATGGAGAGGCAGTTATTAACATTGTGTATTCCTTGAATTTCTGAAATGCTAGTATGTAAAACTCATTACTCTTCAATATTATAAGTGCTAGGAATCTTTATTTTAGGATTATTTGGATTTTTTTCTTACTTTAATTTTAGGGTTGATAAATTTTCATGGGTTTGTCAGTTTATCCAAATTTTCAAATATGCATAAGATGAATCTCCAGATACTGAGACAATATTAACCTAATATGGAAGAAGAGTCCAGGTTGCATCTAGAGTTGAGCCTGCCCAGTTGAAGGAGAGAACTTTTGAGTTGTCCGGATGAGTCCAAACAAATACCATGAGCTTTTTTAAATGAAAAAAAATTAGATGAAGCATCATACTTGTTGGCATATTGATAATATTTCTAAACTGTAGGAAAAGGATTAAATTTTGTTGGTTTAAACTAATCAGACTGCAACCCTCCATGTGGGTGCCCTAGTAAGGAGAGCAGGGTTTATCTCTGATATGGACTCAGTTGCTCACACTTTGATTACTTCCCCCCTGGCAGAGGATCCTTGCCATGCCACAGAGAAAGAGGATCCAGTAACAGTCCTAATAAGACTTGATAGGCTAGGGTCAGATGGTAGAATAGGAGTGCTCTCTCTTTCTAGGGGAGGACTAGGGAAGATGATGGGAGAAGGTGGATTGAGGGTAGGAACCAGGGAGGAGACAAGGGAGGGAGCTACAACTGAGAAATCAAGTAAATAAATTATAAAAACAAAGTCTGTATTTGAAGGTAGAGGATATGGAATGTGAGCATAGTTTCATCTAAAATGTGTCCTTTTGGCCACTGTATTTTTTTCTACAGTAAATGTTCTCACTATTAATCCTGTTTCATGAGTAATTTTATCATAAAAATGGAATTGAAAGCCCAGCCTCTAGATCCATAGACATAAGTTCTGGTCCTGTCTTCCCTGTCCATGAACTGAAATCGAACAGGAAGTTCCTAAACATCATTCTTTTATAAGTCCATGCTTCCTTGTTTAGGTCACTCCAATAAGAATTAAATAGCCATTAATAAAGTCTACAATTTTTTTGAGTTTCAAATTTTGCTATATAGCAATTTGTCTTATTTGTAATTTTACTTCATCAAAGCTGCAATGAGCTTTTGTACATTACATTATAAATGCACTTTAAGGATTTTCTGTATTAGAATATTACAGGTGAAATAATCATCTTTAGTTTACAATGTACTAAACTGAAAATTTAACAACAGACACATCACTGCCACAAACACTACATGTCTTTTTCAAAGTCTAAAAGTGTGCCTACTTTCACATCAACTTTTAATTAAAGTGATGTCAACAATAATGTGTGAGTCACATTGTTAAATACTTTTTTACATGTGAATTAAAACTTTTGCCATCATTTTACTCCTGAGTTTGCGATGAACGTGTATGAGAACTTATGTTGCTTCTCTTTATATAGGGTATACTGGATGGAAAGTTTCCTTCAGTTCGCAATTCGATCATAGCTGGTTTGATACAGTATTTAAGAAACTAATATAGCACATATCATATTTTTATATTCATATTTATATGACTTTCCCTGAAACTACAAACAAAAGTAAAACAAAACAAAACGACAACAAAAAAACTTCTCTGTCCCAAAGTATGGTGGGACAATTGATTTGGTCCAGAAACAAAAGAAACTCTTCCATTAAGCCAGATGTATCTTGCAGTTAGCAGCAGACAACCAGTATTCATTTCTCACTGACAAATGAGGGATAATTGGGTAAGTTATCTAACATTAAGTGAAACTGGGTAAAGAATATGCAAAAAGGCTGTGTTATTTTACAATTTACACATTCTCTAAAATTGTTCTAAAATTAAAAGGAAGGAACTGAAGGTAACTTTAACACCCTAAGACATACGATGGAGACTTCTTTATGCCAAGCAATTTGCAGTGATTTTTATTAGTTTTAGTCAGTCATTATAAATATATTAAAGTTTAAGGTGGTTTGTGATGTAAAACACAAAACAGCATATCTAGAACAGCCATTCATTTACTCTGATGGTCACAGATGGAAACACGCCAGGTTCTTGGCAGTAGCTCATAAAATAGCATCATGCATGATTCTACCATTCACTAAATAGTTGTTAATAGGAAACCAACCCAAAAGGAAGCAGGACTGAAGCTTGACAATCGTAAGAGTTGCTGATAATCTCATACCTTTAAAAATATTTTTTGAGAATTTCTTAATTTGGAATAATATGTTTCATATCAATTATTCCAAACTACTTGCTGCGATTTCCCCTTAGAGACACATATCTGTTTGAAAGTCACAGGATTAGTAAGTAATAGAGGCCAGATGTGTGTGTGTGTGTGTGTATATATATATATATATATATATAACTAAAAGATATAGATTTTATGTTGTAGAATACAATGGAGCAGAAATGAGTCAATGACTGTCACATGTACAGTTTGAATTCTTTCTTCTCTAAGGTTTTTATGGCATTTTCACTCCATCCTTTAGTCAAAATTTCCATAATTTTATAACAGGGAAATATTAGTTAATCAACCTCAGGGTAATCGACCTCAGGGCTAACCTTGGTCAGCTCTACATTCCCTGCTCTTAATTGGTGGAAAGGCACAAACAGAAAACGAAAGAGGGCTCTGTGTGCTGAAATCTATACACCTAGAGAAGATAAGCAAGGAGGACCCAGGGTGGCATGATCAATCCTAGCTTAGATGGTCAAATGGGATGGACATTGAATGCAGGAGAAAACAAGCAACAGGACAGGAGCCTTCCACAGAGGGCCTCTGAAAGACTCTAACTAACAATGAATCAAAGCTGATGTTAAGACTCACAACCAAGCCATCACCAGAGTACAGGGAATCATATGAGAAAAGGGGGAGTTAGTAAGACTTGGTGAGGACAAGAGCTCCACAAAGACCAAATACATCAGGGCACAAGGGTCTTCTATGCGACTATTTCTCCAACCAGGGACCATGTATGGATACAAACTATAACTCCTGCTCAGATGTGGCCCATGGTAGCTCAATACACAACTCGGTACCCTAGCAAGGGGAACAGGGACTATTTCTGTCATGAACTCAATGGCTGGCTTGTCGACTGCCCCCCTCGAGGGAGGAGCAGCCTAACTAGATCCCAGAGGAGGACATTGCATCCAGCCCTGAAGAGACATGATAAGCTAGGGTCAGATGGAAGGGGGTGAGGTCCTCCCCTAACAGTGGACTTGGAGGGTGGCAGGGAGAAGATAAGGGAGGGATGGGGAGAGTGGGAGGGAATGGGGGAGGGGGCTACAGCTGGGACACAAAATATGTAACCTGTGATTAATATAAAATTAAATAAATTACTTTTTAAAAAGACCATGCAATGCTTTTGCAGAGAGCCTGAATTTAATTTTTAGTGTCCACTGATAATTCTAGCTCCATAGGGGCCCAATACCTCTGGCCTCTGAAGGGCACCTCCTCCACTCATCTGTTCATATTCACTCAGACACACACGCACATTGTTAATGAATACAAAGCATTTTTGTTAAAAAGAATAGAACATAAAGATTAGGTGACAGTTTCCCTCTGTGTTTTCCTCCCATCTTTCTCTAAATTGCACATGATCCTTGGTCACTTCTCCCACAAAAAAACTTTCTTCGATGACCTAAGCTTTAAGCATGGTTTGATAACAGCAACTTCCTCTTTCATTACTTCTGCTACATACTTGAAATACTTCTCCCTGTCCTTGATTCATGCTAACATCTCTTTCATGATGAGGCGCTGATTGAAACAGTCAGCAACAGATCTGTGAGTAATCATCATTTGTAAGTAGTAAAATTGTACTTGTCTTTAAAAAGAAGGCTAACACACATACCTCTGTGTAGCCACACATATGCAAACATACACACACATATATGCATTCACATATTTGTATAGGAATTCTGAATTATTTAAGGTAAATGTAAAATACCAAGAAATTTGAAGCTTTGCCCAACAATGTTCTTCTTTCTCCCTACTTCCCCATCTGTATTGACTTCTCCCTCACCTCTCAAGTTGGAGCTTCCCTCCCCATTTTCTAATTTTCTTCTGTGGATACGGCAGTAATCAACAGGGCTGCTCTAGAATCTGTGGAGTACCAGGCATAAGAAACCTCATTTAGAATGAGGTCATGAACGTAGATGAAAATGTACTACATTTTCATGAAGAACATTAGAAGAAAATGTATTACCAGCTTTTTGCTTAGAATATCATAATTCCTAACTACATTCTAAACCTTATATCCACAGATAATTGTAGCTTCCCTCATCATCAAAGAAGCTTCTCTTAACATATGGAAACAATCAGAGAAAACCATAACTAGACACAGGGCAGAGATCAACAGATCCTGGAGAGACATGGCTCAAGGAAAGTCACAGAAGGTGAGTCAAAAAGAATGTAAGTACCAGAATGTTAAGAAGCCTGCTATGAAACAGTCTCTTCTAGGAATGGCTCCGTAAACAAGATCGGAAAAATGGCAATAACAACAGACATGCTACCATGGAAGGAGGGAAAATTTCTTGGGATCCCACCCCTAGAATGAGAACTAACAATAACTGGACACTACGGAAAGAGGGAGAGTTATCCTCGCTAAGGAATGAGCCTCCTAACTGGTTATCCAAAAAAAAAAAAAAAAGAAAAAAAAAAAGAGGTCAAACCTGGAACTATATACATAGAGTTTTCAAAAGCAGAGTCAACAGGTTGTAGTTATATAGTCATTCATATATATGCATATACATATATAATAATAACAATAATTGAGTCAGAAGAAGCTATTAACTTGAGAGATCTAAGTCTAGGTTGACATGAGAGGAAAGAAAGGGAAGAAAATTATGTAATTATATTTTAATTAAAAATATACTTAAAATTATAAAAATTGAAAAGAAGACTGAACTTTCTTTCATGCACACTAACACACTCATATATACACACAGTGAGAATGAGGTGAAGTTGAATTGTGCTTTCAAAAAAGAATCTGTGTTTCTAGTACAACTATAATTTCATTTTCTTTCAATTTATGCCATTGTTTTCTTTATTTTAACATGAAGTTAATCTTTTCCTCAAATAACAAGGTATCTATCATGAAGAGTATCCACCTTCAGTATCCTGAAGATTCACTAAAACCCCATAGTCACAGTTGCATCAAACAACATACATATACATGGCCTTGATATCTTTACTATTCCTAATCTTGGGGTGTGGAAGGTCTTCCTTAAAACCATTGAGTGCTTGCTCAAAATCTTTAATCTTTAGATTCTTCAGAAGATTCCAATATATGAAGAAACACAGAATTCAAGAAATGACTGGAAAAAAAATATGCCCCCTCAAAAAAAAAAAAAAAGAAAATAAGCAAATGTATTTCTCCTGGAAATACATTAAATTTCTAAAGTGAATTCAGCAGTGGTATTGACTTCTATTATATTTTTTAAAAAATTAGAATTCTGAGCCAGTAGTATATCTTAGAGACTTGAAGCATGAAATATAGAACATGTTTCCTGGAGCCTTGATTAGATTAGGAAGAAAAGTAACCTGCTAAGGAAATTCACAAGGAAAAGTTCCCAGAGACTGGGGAGGAGGGCCACAGCAGTGTTGGCAGAGTGCGTGTGTCACACCCTGGATTTACCCCACATGCTTCTAAACAAAACTTGGAAGAAGAAGCTGCAGGATGAGTGTTACAAGGCCATCTTCAACTACATAGCAAGTTGGAGGAAGCCCTGAATTACCAAAGACCCTCGCTCAGGAACGTTTTCCAGCATTTAATATAATGTGATGATTCAAGACTTTGCCAAACTTATTATAAAAGTTATTTTAACTTTTCACATTAAGACAAAAGATTAAATGCTGCTGACACAACACTTTCTCTATGTATTAGATTAAAACTGGATAAGTTAAAAATAGATAAAATGTTCATAATTTAAATGTAATTAGAATACTCAGAATAAATAAGGGCTATGATTAGAATACATGAATATTAAGAGGAGATTAAATGGGATATTTTACATAGTTGAATGAAGTTCCTAGTATTGTTTCTAAGGTTCAATTTATAATGTCTGTCAGAGATAGTTTCAGAAACAAAATACAGAAATTATTTTATTATGTACTTAATGCCATATGGGTAATAATCTGCTATTTGTTATAAACCATTTAAAGAGTATAGCTTTTTTTCTGGGAAAAAATAAACATGAAAGGAGAAAACTTTAGATTGAGACTAAAACAAAACCCTAAGGAGGTAATGCAAGTCTGGGACTCGTGGAATATTCACTCACTTAGGCATGTCCACACAGGACTGACAGCAGATAATATGAAACCAGGAATTGGTAAAATTTATAAACTGTAAATGATCTGGGTGATTTAAATAAAAATCAGAAATTTCAAATAAAGTAGAAGCTTTATAAAGTAATATACAATACTGCAACGAAAGAGCCTGAAGACTTGTTTACATTGTAGATGAATGGTGACTGGCAGAATCACATGGCAGAATACTAAAAGATACTCTTAAAACTGTTGAGATCATAAATCAGGCACGATGGCACATGTCTGTAATTTCAGCGCTCAGAGAGGCAGAAGCAGGTAGATCTCTGTTAGTTCGAGGCCATTTTGGACAACCAAGGCTACAGAGAGAAACTCTGTCATAAAAACAACAAACAAACAAAAACAAAAAAGAAAACAAAACAAAAATAACAACAACAACAAAATACTGTTGATATCTTAAATGTTTGTTTTTTATGAAGGCAAAAATAACATAAGGTTGGGTTTTTTTTCAGGTACTTCAGGTGGTAGTATTATGCTACCCTTAGGTTGTATTTTACCCAATAATTATTTTTAAAACTTATCTTTCCACTCAGGTACTTTGATATCTCTGTTTTAAAAATGCACGTTTTCTTCACTTTAATTACAAAGAGGAAAATCAATCAAAAATAATCTCCCGTTAAACATTGACTAACTATGCACTTAATATAAGTTTCTGCATTATGAAGGTACAGATTGAAAAGATGACTATTAAACAAGTGAATTTCAAATTTTCCTGGTTTTTAGTGTAAGGCCAGCGCATGACTTAAACTGCAGAAAGTATGCTACCAAGAAGTCATATTCACAGAGGAAAGAAGAGGAGCCCAAGGCTACAAGGATTTTCCAAATGCTGTAGGACTTTGTTTTCAAGTCCATCAAGTCTCATCTGCTTACAGGAAAATACATTCAAACTCAACTAGTGATTGAAATCCTGAATTTAGTCAAGGGCTGGTAGTATAACTAAAATGGTAAACAAAAGAAACAACACTCATTAGTGGTAAGTCATAAAGTAGCTGCATAATAGACTTCACCTTCTGGCAGGCAGAATGACAGACACACACTTAAATGCTTAAGCTCTATTTGATTTACCCATGTACAAATACCTACAAGGCTATAACTGTATGAAGCAGCCAAGGAGACTGAAAATGTGTTCCTGTAGGAGACAGAGCACTTTCAGTGGAGATAAATGTGGAGATTGAAAAGATCAGGAAAGAACATTCCCTTCTGAGAGGCTTTGTTTGCATTCTGCTGAGTTGCCAGGGCTCTCTGCTTTATGGTTTGAATGACTTGTAAAACCTCTTCAGCTACTAAGAACAGAAAGAAAAAAAATTGGAATTCCAGGGAGTCTGTTCTTTGTTCCTAGGAGTCTGTTGTTTGTTCCTTAAAGATGTTTTGTTGTTTTATGGAACCAGTTACTTGTCACCCTTTGTGCTTCAGACTTTCTTCTTTTATAGACTTACTATTTATTACAGTTTATCTACTTTGTATTCTGGCTGTAATCCCGTCCCTCAACTCCTCCCAATCTCACCCTTCCTCTTCTCCCCCTGTGCCTCTCCCCTAGGCCACTAATAGGGGAGGTCCTCCTCCCCTACTGTCTGACCCTAGCCTATGAGGTCTCATCAGGACTGGCTGCATCCTCTTCTTCTGCGGTCTGGCAAGGCTGGCGATCAAAGAGCCAAAGGTGTTCAAAGAGCCAGCCACTGAGCTCATGTCTAAGACAGTCCCTGTTCCCTTTCTAAGGAACCCACATGGAGACTGAGCTGCCATGGGCTACATCTGAGCAGGGGTTCTAGATTATCTCCATGAATGGTCCTTGGTTGGAGCATCAGTTTCTGCAGGGCCCCTGGGTCCAGATTTTTTGGCTCTGTTGGTTCCCTTCTGGAGCTCCTGTCCCCTCCAGGTCTTTCTATCTCCTCTTCTTTCATAAGATTCCCTGCACTCTGTTCAAAGTTTGGCTATGAGTCTCAGAATCTGCTTCAATACCCTGCTGGACAGATTCTTTTTGAGGCCCTCTGTGGTAGGCTCCTATCCAGTTCCCTGTCTTCTCCCACTTCCTGTCTATGGCGTTTGTCTTTCTGAATGAGGATTAGGCCTCTTCCCTAGGGTCTTCTTGTTTAGCTTCTTTAGGACTGCAGATTTTAGTATTTTATCCTATATTAAATGGCTAATATCCACTTATAAGTGAGTGTACACCATGTATGTCTTTCTCCATCAAGTCTTGAGTTTGTTCTTTCCTTGTTTTCTGTATTGCAGATAGTCTGGGTTTTCTTTGGAATGGATAAGGTATTTTCTCCTTAGATGAGAGAATTTGAAGATGTTTCCTTAAAAATGTTACACAAAATACTGGTGATATACATGGGGTATGGTGTCTTCTCCAAATGTCCATGTGGAAAGGCTTAGTCCCTAGCACTGGGAAAGGACAGAATCTTTCCAAAGTAGGGCCAAGTTGAGGAAGCTGTATCTTGAGTCTTGCTTGTTTATGTGACCCCATCCTCTCCCTTTCTTGTTTTGATTCTCACACGCCATTAATGAAGCAGACCTCTGTTCTCTATCTTGATTTTGTATCCCAGCTTAGGCCCAAAGTCACAAAAACAAGCAGCCAAGGACTGTTGTCTAAAACCGTGAGATGATGATTTCCTTAAGTTGTTTTCTTAGGTATCTATCACAGCAATAGAAATCTGATAAATACAATTGACAGGAAAAAAACAAATATGTCCCTTATTTGTACACATGGGCCCCTCCACATCACGTATATATGTATGGGTAGCTATGCATATTTTATATCAATAAAAGATCCCATGTGTTTGTGAAATCCTCATAACACATATACAACAGATATTATCCAATTTTTTTACTTATAAGTCTCTTGACTGCTCGTAGTAAGAGAGCTATTACTTTACTCAGGATGCAACCAGGGTACATTTTTGAGAAAAAGTAAAACAATAACTCTATATGACTGTGAGTGTTTATATGATGTATTGATGTGCGAAGGAACCAGTTTAATAAAGCCGGTTTAAAGAAGTTGTTTGGGAAGCTTAGACTGCTATGTTATACAAAAAGATAGTGATCTATTTATCTTTAGTGTTATGTATTTCACTGAAATATATATATGTATATATATATATTACATACATATTTGTATAGCACACATACTGAAGATGTGTGTGTGTGTGTATGTGTGTGTGTGTGTCTGTATGTGCTGTACAAAAGTCTGTAAGTTCATAATTCACATTCCTCTTAGGAACATTAAGGAATCATAAATAAGAAAATCAATAAAATTATACTCCAAGATAAGCCATGGATAAACTTTGCTTCTATAAAATGTTGGCATGCTACAGCTTCATTTTTACACCTTATTTATGCTTCTGTATATTTTCATGATGGTGTTTATAATGATAAGAAAGGACAAGTCATATCATACTTAAAAGCAACTGATAAGAGAGAATTCAGTTTTTACCTTATGAATTCAACTGTGCTTTGGAAAAAAATTGTAAGATTAAGGTTTAAGAGCAAAATAAAGCAAAGTTGAAGGCTGCATTTCCTGAACTAGGATAAATGTGCTCCTTTCTAAAATAACTGTTACTGCTCTAGGGTATCACTGCCCCTAAGAATGGCTCAGTTCTGAGTCAGAAGACAATCAGCACTGAAACCAGGAGTAGCTCCTGAAAGTCCAAGTTGCATCTTTCTTCATTTATCCTTACAAAGAACAGCATTGAACACTCTAAGAAAAGATGACTTAATCCCCTTGAACTGTGAACCTTAAACCATTGCATCTTAAGCCTTTCATTATCTTGTATTTGTTACCCTGTTTATGCCCACTTTTCAGATGGAACAGGATAAATCTGACAATAAGTTCTTGTAGTCAAGGTGGACAATAACAAATTCTCTTATTTATTAAACTTTACAATCAAAAATGGGTTCTTCTAAAGCTCTCATTTATTTTATGTCAAGCCTAATCCCCCCACCAAATACCCACGGCCCAACCCTGAAGAATATATGTATATGTTAGACAAAACTACAAAGGGCTTTGGATTTTTGTCTAAGATTACTAACAGCTAAACTTAAAAGAGATTATCCTGGATTAAGCAATGGTCATATGTTTAGGGGATATAAGGCTAATATCCACTTATAAGGGAATATATACCATACGTGGGGGTGCAGCCTTGCTAGACCACAGTGGAAGGTGATGCAGACAGCCTTGATGATACCTGATAAGCTAGGGCCTGGTAGAAGGGGAAGAGGTCCTCCCCTATGAGGGGACTAGAGTTGGGGAATAGGGGGAGAAGATGGAGGTTGGGTGGGACTGGGAGAAGACAAGGGAGGGGGCTGTAGAGGGAATACACCGTGAATAAATTATAATAAATAAATAAAAATTTTCAAAAGAAAAAGAGTCTAAAATTTGTAAATAGAAGACAAAATATTAGATTGCTATGACTTAAGGTCTCAAAACATTATTGAAGGCTTTAAATATAGAGGAAAGGGACAACAGCAGTGATAGAGGTCTCAAACTGAAGGAGTTGTAAGTTTTCAAGGGCTCTGTCTTGCTCCCTCTCTTCCTTTGCTCTGCCTTCCCAAGGAATCTCAAAATTGCAGTTTTCTGTAGCCTGTCTGACAGAAGAGAGGGAAGTCAATGTCCACAGGATTCAGCTATCTCCTGAAAGTATGATTTGAAATATGCCAGGCTTCAGGGTCTCTCTTTTGCCACAAATCTTAGCTTTTCTCTCCGTGTAAGAAAGCATCTTTGAAGCTACATTACTATGAAAGGGAAAAGAATGTGGTTTAGAGTCCAGTAAGTAGCATGCCAATTGGATATCAAGAACTCATGTGTTGTTAAAACATGGGTTAATAAACCAATAAACCTTAAAATCATGTGCAGGCTCTGTGTCTTCATTCACACTTTAAAGTGTGTCAAACCATGTCATATAGAAATAGACATTTTGACTTTGTTTCTTAAAATTATAGAAACTCTAGGACCTACAAAAAAGCAACAACTTTATTTTTAGCACTTTGATTTCTGCTGTCAAGCACTCAACAAAGAACCTGTGATCAAAGAAGACTAGGTAGTTAGACCTCTGCCGTAAGACTCTAGTGGACAGGAAAAGTGGGAACTAGACAAGGGGTTTTGTACTTTCTATTGTCATGCCTTCTGCTCATGTTCAAAGTCATTTATTTTTGGAACCAAGAGGCAACCATGACTTTTGCAAGTATGTACATTTACTGGGGCTTGCTTCATCTGAAAAGTGGTTCTTCTTACTGCTAATTCTTCATAATATTTCCATACCAATGGAAAGAATAGAAAGTGCTGTTTGCCAAGGAAGCCATGTTTAAATGCTTACAAAAGTTCTTTTTTCCTTCAATGGATGGCTTGTTTATAAGGGAAAGTGAAGCTTGCGCTTAGCACACTTGATAATAGTCAACTAATTTCAGATTTCTGTTTCCTCCATGGGAGTATTTTACATGTCAGTGGTCACCAACGAGTTTATTGTTAAGAAAAGTTAAAGGGTTTGCTTTGATCCTGGAAGCCCCTCATTAAAACTCTTGCCAACTGGCAAGTACTTGAAAGGTCTGGTATTCAGCCTTGAGCCAAGCTTGAGGAGAATTTAGTCTATAAGAGTTGGCTGATTTTTTTTTTCCTTAGTGTGAGTTTTCTTCTCTGAAAGACTCCCCAGAAGGATGAATTACTAAGATGTCAAAAAAAAAAAAAAGAACATTCAGGTCTGAAAGGAAAATGGACAAAGGTATCATTATACATTTTCAAAAAAAGGCAAGAGACTGCCTCACAGCTCAACACTCAAGCTGTCTGACTTCTCAAACAGAAAAATCCTGACACATAGGCAGGCCCTCTGAGACCCTCTCAGCCCACTTCCTTGTTCTTTGCTTTTCTTCTTGCATGTGATGAGTCTTATTGCCACTACCTCCAATGCTCAATGGGAAGAACCTGTCACTTGGAACCCAGTGATGCCTCCCTCAGCAGTCCAAATGTCTACCTGAGTTGTCATAGTTTCAGTGTTTTGTTTTGTTTTATGTTCTTTCGCCTCTCTGCTAGTCCTAAACAAGACTAAAGAACTGTAGGAAACTTCAAGTTGTAGGTTTGGGTTCTTCATATTTGTTAGGTCCTCTTCCTGAAAAGGTTGGATTAATTTTTTTTGATAATTCTTCATGGACAAAACACAGTCTTTCCTTGGAAGTATAAAAATCTGACACAGATTAGTGAGTGGAAAGAAGACATTTATTTATATTTAGCTTCACTCCTCCTTATTTGTTAAAGATGTATTTTAATATATTCTCAGAAAAGAAAATTAAACATCTCTTTGTGGTTTTGTGGGCTATGGTAATGCGATGGAGTATTAAACAGCATTCTGCATTTTCTAGTTTCTCTGTCAAGGCTTTTACAATAAACTCTTAAAATAAAGAAGGACATTCCAAATTATGTACTTTTCCCTCAATATACATTTTGTGCACATTAATTCACCCATTTTTTCTTCCATGACTACGTGTCATCAATTACTAAATTATTTGCATCTTTTCTTTAAAAAATACATAAATTAGTTCATTACTCAAAGATAGGAAACGCTTCTCTGGGAGAGTATATGGTGATTGACCCAGAGACCTAAAAACTGGTCAAAGTGCAAAGAAAAAGAGACTGCGGACCATTCATCCTAAAGGTGACTTCTATATCATTTGCCTCACTCACAGGGCTCATGGATCATTACAGGGTAGAAGGTAGAAACATTGTAAGAGCCAAATGAGGTGTACAACTACACAGAGGCACTATTTTACCAACCTGACAGGACAGGTACATTTCTGAAGTCACAGTTGTGACAACAAGCACAAGACTTGCACAAGATTGATCCAGGCAAAATGCCAGCATGGAGAAAGAATCTGAGCACAGAGGTCTACACGTAGTAGAGAAGCTACTGGCAGTTGAAAGCTGCTGAGAGGGAGAAAATAAATGAGAGAGGGAGGGAGAGAGAGAGAGAGAGAGAGAGAGAGAGAGAGAGAGAGAGAGAGAGAGAGAGAGAGTCGATTTTCTTTAAGATTGTTGATCTAGTGGATCAACTGCACTCCAAGGGATGACCACACACCTAAGAGTATGTGCACAGCACCAATTGCACTTCATGGATCTTAGAAACACACCAGGACATCAAGCTCAGTCGGTAGGGAAAAAGGACTGGATTTGTGAAGAGTTATTGGAGGGTGGGTGAAAGTTACACAAACACATTTCATGAACTCCTCAAATAATTAATTTGAAATTTTATTTTTTTAATATTTGTGTGTTTTTCACACTCTACCCCTTAACTTTGGAACGTTTTCCTTTCATATTTAAGATTATGACATAATTACATCACTTCCTCCTTCCCTTTCCCGCTCCAAACACTTCCATATACTCTTTTGTTCTTTCCTGAAAAATTCATAACCTTTTTCTGGTTAGCTTCTAAAATCATAAGGTTGATAAATGTGTTTTAAATATCAAGTAATGAAATATATTCAATAAAACCTTCAGCCCTACTTCATTTCTTTCTGTCTTCACTGTCTTACTAGAGCTAAGTACTGTCCTTATCTTGGAATATTTACATTTCTGAAATCACTTAGACTCATTTGTAAACAGAAGTATGTAAAATGTTAAAAATAAAATTATTATATTGTAATTTTTTACTCTGTAATCTTAATTTCTATCTCAGTATAACAGATTTCCTTCAAAATTAACATGTTTATTGATTTGTCAAACATGATATTCAAGTCAGCACAAGATTTAACCAATTCCATTCATTTTTAACATGATTCTTACTTATTCCATCTGTAGTTGTGTATTCAAATCATCTTCTAAAATGCACCTCAGAAGCAATTTAACAGACATGCCCCAGTAAATTACACAGTACTCTCTGAAAACAAATCTTCTGAAGCTAGAAGTGTCTCCGCTGGTAGTTTCAGGCCAATGTGACATTTTCTCAAGGGATATGTGCTTTTCCTCATTTAAGAAAACAACTATTCAAATTAACTTCACAGGCACATAATTCCTCATACAATATATTGCCTAGAACTTTAATATATGCATTAACAGTTCAGTCTCCATGTGGGTTCCCTAGTAAGGGAAGAAGAGTCAGTCTCTGACATGAACTAGGTTGCCTGCTCCTTGATCGCTTCTCCCTGTTGGGGTGACCTAGCCATCCCACAGAGGAGGAGGATGCAGAAGGTCCTGATGGGATCTGATAGGCTAGGGTCAGACAGTAGAGGAGGAAGACTTTCCCTATCAGTGGGCTAGGGGAGAGAGCTAGGGGTGGAAGAGAGAAGGAAGTTGGGACTAGGAGGAGATGAGGGAGGTGACTACAACTAGAATATTCAGCGAATAAATTGAGGAGGCAAAGGAGGAGGACCAAAGTAATGTGAAAACTCATCACACAGACTACTTGCAGAACATGAGAATTACAAAATCACACAGCTATGATGAAGCATGCACACAAGACTAAAAAACTGTTATTTTTCTATATGTGAAGCTGAACTAAGCAAATCGCACTATTTCCATAACTTACTTTCACTGCAGAGGAAAAATGAATAGGCCCACACTTGCAGTGAGAAGATAACACTGTTTTTAAAGCATAACCTGATTTGGTGAATGGTTTATATTTTGTAAGTTTCTAAACTATAGTGATCATAATTTACCTGTGTTAATTCTAGTGTTGTGTCTTGACATTTGCCACACTGTCAAGATGAAGACATTCCCTGAATTCCGTTGACAGATGTGGATCAGAGCAGCTGAGTGCAGATCATTCCTCAAGCCCCACCCAGCACTTCACAGCAGGGGGCTCTGGATAACCTACTAAGACTGGGTTCTATATGGTAGCTACTGGATATTACTAAGACTCACCTGCTCAGTAACCCTGGATATATGTACTTTTTGTACATATTTTTCCCTTTAGAGAAACAAAATGAAGATGTATTTCAGGATCCAAAGATTGTGAAGAAGGCATGATACAAATTACAGAAGACAATCCATTTCATTATGTGATAGTTGTTTGATGTTTAATAAACCATTTGAAATAATGTTAAATGGTAACCAAATATAACATTTTATTGTATTTTAAAACTTAAAAACATAATTGTGTTAAGACTTCTTTTACATTTTATTGTAGTGAAATACATGCAGAATGACTATGTTAACATACTTTTTTCATTAATTTGTTTCATACAATGTATTTTGATTATAGTCTTTCATCCTCCCTAGCTCCTCCCTAGCATCCTCCCTAGATCCTTCCCACCTCCCTACTCATACAACTTTATTTTTTCTATCTCCTTTTCTTTAAAAAAAACAAAATATGAAAAATTAAGATAAATTTTAAAAAATCAAATTAGACGCACCCTCAGAAGAAACCACCAAAAGAAAACAGAAAGCACTGAAAACCCCATAGAACCTTTTTTCGTTGGCCAACTACTCCTATATGGTAGTACAAAATACTCGGAACACTACTGAAGGAAAAAAAATAAACCATCAGTATAACCCAGCTACGTACCCTGCCACCTGCAACCATGACCAACCTGTGAGACATCCTGGTGCAATAGAGGCACAAATAAAATAGAAAAAACTCACCAGGTTAGTTAGGATTTAAGGCCCACATCATGAGATAGAGCCCATAACTGACACTGTTAACAAGGCAACGCATATGAGACTAGACAGATCATGAATCCTAAGGGACAACCTAACACAGTTATTCTGTTAAAGAAGAATATAGGTAAAACGACTAAAGTTTAGCACATCTTTCGGCATCATTTCAGTAATTTGGAATCTATTCACACTTTTCTGGAATGAAACGTCTACTGGTAGGCTACTGCAAATAATACTTTTATGAAAATAAGCTTATAAATAACTCATTGAAATCCTACTTTTGATTTTTTTTGTATATATTTACCAAGATGGGAAACTGACATATGATGTGATCATGATATTACTAATTTTAACTTTTAATAGAACTTCCACATTATTTTCCGTGGTGACCACATAGTTTCATGATCTTACCATCACGATATGAAAAATACCCAATTCTTCTCCATCTCTGTCAACATGTCCTAGTTACAGAGTCTAGTTTGTTTTGTCTTTTAGGTTGGTATATTTTTGATAATATCCAGTTAGAAAACATATTCCATCTCATGGATACTATCAAGGAGGATGGTGACCAATAGCCAAGCTTGTCCTGTTATATCTACAAGAGTGCTATGACAAACACATGCACGCACACACACAAACACATGCACGCACACACACACACACACAGGACACACGCAAACACAAAAACACACAGGCATGTGTGCACATGCAAGAGAGAGAGAGAAATATTAAAAGAATCTTAAATATCAACTTTTCAGGTAGACTTCATATTTGAAATCCATATAAAGAGCACATTGGTCATTGGGGTGAACTCTGCTTGTTTCTAAGTGCCAGAGCAGATGTCGATTGTGCTTTGTCACTGTGTGTTAGCATCATTTTCTGTGCATTATTTATGGCCAGTACCTTTTTAATTTCACCTATGTATTAATTTAGACCTGGAAGCAGAAAAGCGTGATAGATCATAGCAACTTATCACTATGTTTAGGTATCTTGCTAAGATAGGTTAAAGGAATCATTTCCCCAGAAGCATTCTCATTTGATTTGTAAAATATTTGTGCTTTCCAGTCACAAGAAAATTACAATGGACAAGGCAAGGGCTAAGAATTAACTTAGGTCCTTCCCCTGACAGTTAAATTTAATTATTTTACCCTCACGCAGAAGCACAAATAAATAATATGCTTTTTAGTGCTACAATTGACAAAACATCGTTTTCTTAACAGACACCAAGTGTAAAAGTTATAAAGAAAGTGATGGTGGCTCCCAGTAATCCCAGCATTTGGGAGGCAGAGGCAGGAGAATCAGGAATTCAGCTCACACTCAGCTACACAGTCATTTCAAGGCCAGCCTGAGCTATGTAAGCCCTTATTTCAAATAACTTAACAAAACATATAGGAAAAGGCAAGTTTCAGCAGTAGACTTGGAAAGAGAAACACATAAAGTACAGAGGTAAATCAGTAAGTAACATACTTGTCATGCAAGCATGCAAGCATGAGGACCTTGGTTCAGATCCTCAGTATCCATATAGAAGTTGAACATGAACTCAATGGCTGGCTCTTTGACCCTCCCACCCACCCTGAGGGAGAAGCAGCCTTGCTAGGCCACAGAAGAGGACATTGAAGCCAGTCCCAAAGAGACCTGATAAGCTAGAGTTAGACGGAAGAGGAGGAGGACCTCTCTTCAGTGGACTTGGATAGGGGCAGGGAGGAGATGAGGGAGGGATTGGGGGGGGGAGGGTTGGGAGGGAATGAGGGAGGGATTACGGCTGGGATACAAAGTACATAACCTGTGATTAATATCAAAAAATAAAGAAAAAAAACAGAAGTTGAACATTACTCTTAGTCACATCACAAGGAGATGATAAGAGCTCAGTCCTGGAGCTTTCTGACCAGCCACTCTAGCCAACTGGAGATCCCAAGCTCATTGAAAAACTGCCTCTAAAAAGTAAGGTAGAGAGCAATAGAGGAAGATACCAGACAACAACCTAAGTCCTCTCCATGTAAATATGCACAAACATATCACACATACTCATGCACATATATACAGCACATACAAACACACAGAAATAAAAAAGAGCAAGAATGTAATCTTGTAAAGTCACAGACTTGCACAGCCTGACATCATACACAAAACATAAATATGTCCTACCTAACATCATCTGAGGAAGAAAAATGTATGAGACAGAAATGTTAAGTTTCTTCTCAGCCTAGGGACATTAGAAATAATGTTGAGATGAGTTCTACCATTTTGGGTACTTTACTAAAATTCACCCTCCTAAAGTCCTCAAAGACTTTAAGACACATTGGCTTAGAGGAGAAACTGTGTTGGACTGGAGAGATGGCTCAGTGGTTTAAAACACTGCCTGTTCCTCCAGAGGTCCTGAGTTCAATTTCCAGCAACCCCGTGGTGGCTCATGACCATCTATAAAGGGATCTGATGCCCTCTTCCAGCATGTGGATATGCATGCAGACAGAGCACTCTTAAGACACATACATACATACACAATCAAGGGAAGGGAAACAGTGTCTTAGAACTGGGAAAGAAGACAGATATTCTCCATTTCCTTCACAGAGAGCTAGTCTTTGGTTGACATCCAAGAGACAGTCAGTTGCATCACAGTGAGGAACAGTCAGTGTTCCCAAATAGTCATCTCATCTTGAAAAGATAAGGGAAGACAGAGTTAGTAAATAAGACATAGTCCTACCTAGCTATCTCATAGGTGAGAGTAAGGTCAGTGACCATGCTATCTTTTTCAAATGACTTGCTATTGTTAATGTTAATGACATGTTATTGTTAATAACAGTATAACCTCAGCCACCTGGTTCATCTTTCTCATTTGATTATATTTCAGGGATGGATGAAGATAGCTTTTGCTCAGTCAAGCATTGTATCATACTCCAAGGAATGTGATAACTGAGGAGAAAGAGAGAATAAAAATCAGGAAGTTGGAAAACAATAAAAAGTCAGTTTCCTAGAAATCCTTTATGTAGGAAGCTGCTTCTGGTATGGCTATTTTGGCTTGACTCTAGCTCAGCTGTTTTAGAGGTCATTGCCATTTTCTTTACTAACCAAGCTTATAGTTTCTATTTCTCTGCCATCTAGGACTTTCCTGTATATTAGATGACAGCCTGTTGCCGTGGGAAACTTTAGGAGTCTGGTACATGGGATTCTGCTTTCTGGCCTTAGCAGATACGAGTTTGGCAGTCCTGGGAGAGGGGTGTTCTGTTCCTGAGAACTAGATAGCAAGTTTCGTGCAAGCATGGGAGACAGACAGTAATTTTTGTATAGCCTTGAGTAAATTCTCGGACACCTTGCCATATGATGCAATTACTGATACTGTGAGGAGATTATTTTGTGATTCTTTTCTATTTAAGTGTATGCTTTGCCTTCATTAGACGAGACTTGATCAGACTCCTGTCTTGTCTCTATTCTTCACGTCTCTTGTCCCACCCTATTCTCACCCCCTATCTTAGGGTCTCGGTTCGACTGACCTGCTGGGTGGGTCACTTTTATTTCTAAGTCTTTTTTTCCTGATATATTTCTTTTTATGCAATTACAAATATTTATTTTTTATTGTTTACAGTTTATTCACCCTGTATCCCAGTGTAACAGCCTCCCTCACACCTTCCCAATCCCACCCTCGTTCCCTCTTCTCCTCCCATGCCCCTCTCCCAGTCTACTGATAGGGGACCCTAGCTTATCAGGTCTCATCAGGACTGGCTGCATTGTCTCCCTCTGTGGCCTAGTAAGGCTGCTCCCCCATCAGGGGGGGGTGATCAAAGATCTAGCCACTGAGTTCATGTCAGAGACAGTTCCTGTTTCCCTTACTAAGGAGCCCATTTGGAGACTGAGATGCCATGGGATACATCTGTGCAGGGGTGCTAGATTATCTCCATGCATGGTTCTTGGTTAGAGTATCAATCTCAGGAAAGACCCCTGTGCCCAGAACTTTTGGTTCTGTTGGTCTCTTTGTGGAGCTCCTGTCCCCTCCAGGCCTTTTTCTCAACCCCTTCTTTCATAAGATTTCCTGAACTCTGCCAAAAGATGGCTATGAGTGTCAGCATCTGTTTTGATATGTTGCTGGGTAGAGTCTTTCAGTGGCCCTCTGTGGAAGGCTCCTGTCCTGTTCCCTGTTTTCTCCCTTTTCCAATGTCCAACCCATTTGCCTTTCTGAATTAGGATTCATCATATTGCTTAGCTTCGTTAGGTGTACAAATTTTTGTATGTTTACCCTATATTATATGTCTAATATCCACTTATAAGTGAGTATATACCATGTGTGTCTTTCTGCTTTTGGGATATCTTACTCAGGATGATCTTTTCTAGTACCACAATTTCTGTATCCATTCCTCCATTGAGGGACATCTGGGTTGTTTCCAGGTTCTGGCTATTAAAAATAAAGCTGCTACAAACATGATTGAGCCAATGTCCTTGTTGTATACTTGAACATATTTTGGATAGATGCCTAGGAATGGTATTGCTGGATCTTGAGGAAGCACTATTCCTAATTGTCTGAGAAAGTGCCAGATTGATTTCAAAAGTAACAATACTACCTTATTTCATGCATGTACAACTTTGTACCTCTGTGAACAATGCAAATAACAGATCAGATGGGGACATGATACACACCAAGTCTCGGTCCTTTCCATCTAGAATCATAGGACTCTATCCCCCATAAGAATTTCCTTTCCATCTGCCAGTGCATACTTCAGCAACAGCTACCATTCTTTTGCATCTAGGTGGTATGATCAACTGTGTGTTTTACCAAGAAAGGGGCCACCTACCACCTGTCAACAGCCCTGTGTACCAAGCATTTAGCTGAACCCTGACACAGAAAATCTAAAGTGGGTCACGTGCCTGGCCTGGCAACCTGAGTCATAAAATGGTCCCTTTCTTGTGTTGATTAGAGGAACTGTTTCACAGAGGCTCAAGCATGGCTACAAACCACAACTGATTCTTTTTAGCTTCAGGTAGCTGTCCCAATCCTCACCTTTCTCGGAGAGCACCCGAGTCCCAGAATTCCTCTCCCAGGAGTCTAAGCCTCTCTTATTAATCCATGTTCATCTTTCTGTGTTTCAATTATTTTGTCAGCCTCTAAGTAGGTTTGTTCTGTAATTGCTGTCACTATTGCTTTTTGAGATAAAAATCTTCTTTTCAGTAGGACTAAACTCACCGGGTTCTTTTAAGAAGTTTCTAGAACTAAGCATCAAAATACAAAAACACACATCAGATGACTAACAACATATGATATCAACTAAATGGATGACTAAATAAATGATTTGTCCCAAAAGGAAGACAAAACTAGATTTCCATTTCCTATCACTCAGCCCACTCACCTTTCATTCAATTTGTAGAATTAAAATCTGTTTCTCTCTCAGTACCTGTCAGTCACATACAGCATTGAGAGTTATCATTTGAATAACAAGGGTATTAGCACAAAACTATTCATTTCATACTATATTTTACCACATTATTATCCAGGTCCAGATATCCTTACACAACCCTTCCTGGGCAACCCAGTTGCACTTCAGGACAAGGCATAGGCCTAGAAGGGTTAAATAACTTGTCCAGTGTATACTGCTAATTTATTTTAGATTGGAGATTGAAGTATGGATCTTTACATTTTTGGACCTATGTTTTATCGGGAAGGAAAGAGTTAATTAAGTTCAGGCTATCTGAAGTAGATACCTTCAAAATCAGAAAAGGGTTTTGTGTCTAAGAAATAACCGAGATGGTCGGAGAGGCTTTGAGTCCTGTGTCAATGCAGTCAAATGCACTCCGACCTCAGCAGTCCTAAGGCTCTCCTGTGGTCCCATCTCACAGATGTTGCTATTGGATCAGCAAACATAAAGAAAGAGGCATTGAACTGAAGCATCCCACAGAAAGCGAAACCTCATCTCCCCAGGAGACAGGTGCAGTCACATCACTGAAGCCTGCTGGAAACGTGATGCTAATGACAAGCAGGAGCTTCATAGCTGCCGTTCCCCTCTCCTGACATTTCAAATGTAAAATCCCTCCTTTCCCAAAATGTTCATCTACTTCATCTATGGTCCTCTGGCAACATATTTAGTATCATTCCAGCATCTGGGAGGATTCTGGCAGGGAGCAATGGGCTGTTAGATTTGCACAGAGAGCATATTCTAGGAAAGAGAGCCACCCCTATCTCTGCCTCACTCTCCACTTAGCACACATTCATCTACAAAGTTCAAATGCACACTGTGGCTATAGACAGGTCTCTAATCTCATTGTCAAGGACAGAAGAGGCTGGAGAAGCCTCCCACCAAATAAAAGGGAAAAGGGCTGGAATGTAGCTATTATATATTGAATATTGGAGGAAATTCTGGAAATAAACAATAACATGGGAAGGAGATAAATCATACCATGGGAACTCACCGAGACACAGCTTATTGAGAACTCAATTTTCCAGGAGAACTGTCAGTTTCTCTGTCCATGTTCATTTTGGACACTGTCCGGTGGACAGCTACTATGACTGACAGATGGGTCAAAAAAAATAAAAAGAAAGGAAGAAGCACTTCACTGTCATTGTTTCCTGTTCCAGGGTCTGCTTAAAACAGAGATCTAAGTTCATGCTCACCTCCTCCAAAGGCTTTGAAATCCTTCATTTGTTCTGCCATTAGTTTCTTCCAAAGTCTCTATCCTTTGCAACTGGTAAAATGCCAGGCACATAGCAGGAGCTTGGTAATTACAAGCAAATTAATGAGACTATTTTCTCCTTCTTGCATTCTGATAACACTTAGCTCAGAAGCCCCAGCTATATGCAATCCAAACTTTCTTTTCTCTTCCTTTGTCAATTTTGAGGGTAGCAGTATCCACTCATTTGGTAGCCTCTCATTTCATCACAATGTTTTTAAAAAAAACAGACAAATTCTTTGGCTGTTTCTTGGCAAGATGGTAATAAATGGCCTTTAATGTGATTTAAATTTTAACATTCTGTTATACACAGAAAACAAGTTCTCATACAACATGGCACTTGAAATGTATGCAATCAAATTGAGAAGTAAGATGAATACTGATTAAATGATTATAGAGTTTATACAATTCAATACATTTAATTGTAATTAGACCGTAAGTAACTTGGTAATTTTTTATCCTGCCATATTTAAACAAAATCAATGGGATACAAGGTCTAGGAAGGTAATTATTTTAAGTAAATTGAACACAGTATGTGTCCCTAGAAGGGGATTTTTGATATGGTCTCTTTATGTTCCATTTACCTCACCCCCTCCCAATTTCTGGACTGATTAAAACTCCAAGTACATTTCTCAGTTTAAATTAGTTGTGAAGTAAACAGGAATTTTTCATTCCTGCAGAGGTCACCTGGAAAGCAGCCATCAAAATTAAGAACTGTAGCTCACAGCTAACAGAAGCTAGTTGTTTTGTCTCTAAAAATGAAGCCCTGTGATTAGCAAAATTTAAGGGAGTAGAAGGTCTTGATTCATTAGGAATACTTCTCTGGAGTTAATGTACTGATTTGGTGTATTCCTCCTTATCATGCTATATACACTGGGAAGTCAGATCCCCCAGAGGACTAAGTGTTTTCCTATAACTTGGAGTGTCAAAATTCAGGGAAGATGGTGACGTCCTTAATTAAAAGGGAATTATTGCAGCCGATCCACTCAAGGTCTGATTGCTGCTTTCCACAGAAGACAGCTCTCAGGAGGCAGAGACTGGCATTGGCACACAAACTCAAATTTACAGATGGCTTTCCACTTACAACAGTGCTTCTTCATATACATCCACAATACAAGGAATTTCAAGGAAATGTGTGACTCATCAAAATCCAGAACAGAGAGGGCATCTTAGGTATGCGGTCTTGGAATAAGGCTCACATTTACTTAAAACTTCCAGGAGGAAGGACAGGGAAATAAGGCTGAAAGAAAATAGGGACAAACTATATTCATACACACACACACACCATGTTGACTCTTATTGTGAGTGGTAGATTTAAAAGCCAGTTTAAAAAGAAAAAAAGAAAAAGAAAACAATCAAGATATGTCTCAATGACAGAACTCTTCTTTAGCATGGCTCCAACTTCCTAGATTTGATCTCCAAGGTCACCCAAAACTCACCAAACAAAAAGAAGGAAAATCTATAGTGTCAACGTCATGCAGAAATTGCTAAATATGAGCAAGAGACTCCATGGCTTTTATTTCATGAAGCATAAACTTAAAAGGTAGTATATAAATTACAGTGAAAAGAAAACATACGCCATATTCTTCTTTGAATTTATCAGCACATGTTAAACAAACAGTATCAACTTCTCTGGAGTTATTCCAGTGGTGAAAATTCTGATATGGTGGATCAAGACTGAGGAATAACTTTTCAAATAGTCATACCAAAGGAGAGAATCCAGCAAACATGTAGTATAAAATATCCGCAATTCTAAAACACTTCACCTAATGTCGGGTGTCAATATATTAGAGTATATTCGTCTGTGAGATGATCATTTATGTTATTTCCACACTACTCAGGGCAAATAAGTGTTTCACAAATATGTGCTTTCAACTATCTAGTGTTTATATATATCAAAGTTTATCATATCATATCCATGCTGTGTGTATATGCTAATGTTTTCAATAAAGAAACTACGTTGAAAAGGTGATCTATGAATTTGTGTTCTTACCAGTTAGTTATGGGGCTTCAGATTGCTTCATATCCTTATCAACATTTGGTATTGATCTATAAATTTGTAACTGGTAATTTGGATTTTTTCTGTTTAAAATATTCAAGCATTTGTGCAGCCATATTCTGTTTGACTCTAACTTGCATTTCCACAATGCTTAATGGTACTATTAATTTTCCTGTGGATTTTTGGACACCGTAGCTATAATTTCTTTGGACTGAGTAGTGAAATTCTTTTCCAAGTTTTTACATTTTTTATTCCTCTCATTAATGAATTTTAAGAGCTTTTAAATGTTTTACATGCCAGTTCTCTATTACACAGGCCACTTCAAATATATTCTTCACATCCTTGACTTAGGTTTCATCCTTTTAAAAATATTTTCAGATGTAAGATACTGATGAAAGCCCAATTTGCAAATATTATATTTTATAGCTCACACATTTGTTGTTGCACATGAGGAACAGTTTTTCTAACCTAACCTATCTTCTATATGTTTTTTTTTACTTATACTTTTAGGCTTTTAAATAGATCTATGTTTATTTAATTTTATACATATTGTCTAACTGTAGCTTCTCTTTTTGGCCTATAGGTCCCCCTGCCTATCATAGCTCATTTTTCTCCATCCTTCCAATATTATGTAGATATATGTCTCTTTGTCTGAAATGAAGCAGCAAAGTTGACCCAGAAAACAGCTGTACTAAAGCTGCATTATCTTCTGCTTTCTGTTCATCCCATGAAATGGCACTGACCTAGTTCAAAACAGGAGCAAGACCAGGGAGAGAGGCGCTAAGCTGCCTGCTCTTAGGCATAGGCGTGTATAATTGTAATGTGGAAGCTCTCTGAACACTATAACTGTAGGAGTCTTATCTCCTGCATGCATACATTTCCTGATCCTTAAAATTATCAAAGCTGATATTAAGACTCAAAACCAAGCCATCGCCAGAGTGCAGGGAATCATATGAGAAAAGGGGGAGTTAGTAAGATTTGGCTAGGACAAGAGCTCCACAAAGACCAAATAGATCAGGGCACAGGGGTCTTCAGTGAGACTGTTTCTCCAACCAAGGACCATGTATGGACACAAAGTATAAGCCCTGCTGGAATGTGGCCCATGGTAGCTCAGTACCCAACTGGGTATCCTAGTAAGGGGAACAGGGACTATTTCTGACATGAACTCAATGGCTGGCTTGTCAACTGCCCCCCTGCCCCCGAGAGAGGAGCAGCCTAACTAGATCCCAGAAGAAGACATTGCAGCCAGCCCTGAAGAGACACAATAAGCTAGGGTCAGATGGAAGGGGGGAGGTCCTCCCCTATCAGTGGACTTGAAGGAGGGGGGCAGGGAGAAGATGAGGGAGGGATGGGGAGAGTGGGAGAGAATGGGGGAGGGGACTATGGCTGGGATACAAAATATATAACCTGTGATTAATATAAAAATAAATAAATTACTTAAAAAATTATCAGTGCCACCTTCAGTATAATCACCCAGGATCCCTACATAACATTTTTAATTTTTATTAATTGTGAAATGCATTTATATATATATAACATATGTAATATGTGTATTTATATATACATATATGTGTGTGAATATATTATATATGTATATATATGTATATATATATATATATATATATATATATATATATTACTTTTCCACTTACATAGAATGTAAATGGAATGATTCTTTCAGTGTAGTGTCAGGAATAAACTCCACTTTTGCACTTCACCTCACGTGACTTTTTCCTCACAGTAAAACAGGGTCAGAAGTATTTAGGACCTTCTTGCTAATTAGAGCAAATTAATGCACAGCATGGCTTTTAGCTGTGGGCATAAACGCACAGGGAAGTGACCACAGTGAAGAACTCAAATGGAGAGAAATTTCTCATCAGAATCCCAAACAAAAAGCCCTTTAAGAGAGAATTAGACACGAAGAGAAGGTCAAAGGAGTAAAATGGGATTATTTGTGATTTATATTCCCATAAATACATATATAAATCCTCATGTATATATACAATCTTTCTTAACAAAATAAAATAAAACAAAACTTCTTGACAATCCTCACTTCTCTGAATTGTCAGGTGATTGTAGCTAATCTTATCTACCTCCTTATAGCACCTACTCTGTTTTCATTTTGACTGTTGCAAGGGTCTCATAAGGCAGAAGCTCTTTGCCAAGTAGGATGACCCAAACTTTTGTTGTGTGTTTGGTGTTGGGAATAGAACCCACCAAGCAACAACAAAGTCCAAAATTTCCAGTTTAGAGGGATGTGGATCATTAGTGGTTTTGTCTGAAATAGGTCCTGATGCTTTTCCATTATCAAACATGCCAAAGTTTGGTGAAACTATCAAATATACTGCAGATCTCTCATGTTCCTAACACAGTCTTCCTCACCGCCTACCTCTACTTTGAAGTAGTAACCTCTTAGTCACAATCAAGCAACTAAACAGTACCATAATTATTTACCTATTGATTCACAAGCACGAGAAGCTTTATTTGGCCAGACAGCAGTTTGGGGGAATCTCATACACAGTGAAGTATGATCATGTCTATCCCTTTCCCTTTTCTAACTTTCCTCTTGTCTCCTTCAATACAGCCACCTTACAATTTCATGTCTTTGTTTTTAATAGCCCACTAAATCCAGTAGGATTTCCCACATTCCTATGGGTGTGTGGACATCTGTGGGATCAAAAAGAGCATATCAATGGCCACATCCTCCAGCAATATCTATCCACTCTCACGAACTCCTGAGTAGAGGATGGGTTGTAGAGACTGTCTACTCCATCTGTGACAGAATTTTGGATGGCTTGATTTTATGTAGATCTTGTGCAGGTCACCAGAGCTGCAGCGAGTTCATGGTTTTAACAGCTGTGTCATGCCTAGACAACAGCATTTTACAGCAACCCTCGCCACGCTCCTGCTCTTAGCTTATCTCTGTCTCCTCTTTCTCAGTGTTATCCAAGCATTGACAAGGAAGGAGTGTTAATATAGAAGGCAGTCCCAGTTCTGTCTGAGCAACCCATATCTTATTCACAGTACACTGACCAGCTTAAGTCTCTACCTTGATTGTCACACTGAGGAAAAAAAAAAAAAAAAAACAAGGCTAACAGTAGTCAAGATATATAGTTGTGACTGTTTAGCAAACTAAAAATAGAGGGTTCTACCGTAGGGACTATGACCTCCACACTCATGAGCTTTAGACCATGGTTACAGTATGAGGCATGAAATTCCCTGCTGTGGGTGCAAGCCTAAAGCTCAATCGTATTGGGTTAGTTATGCTATAACAGTCATGCCACTAGAGTAGGCATGTCTTTCCTGATAGGTCAGGATTGCAGCATACAGAGTCCAGTACTTACTAAAACCACTGATGCCTTTTGTCCCCCAGAAGCCTTTACAGTACTATGTAAAGCCTACCATTGGGTTAGAAGTATGCCCAATTCAAGAGTCGCACTTTTTCATGCCCTTCTACTCTTTGCTTATGCTTTAATTTTAGTGATTTCCCTTTACTGGTACACTTAAGATGCTTAGCATTTCCTTGACTGTTGATGAAAAACTTCTACTTACCTAAACTCTTGCTATACAGAATACTGTTATACATACACATATATACATATGTAGGTATATATATGTATATATGAATACATATATGTATATATGATTTATATACATACATATATATAAGTATGCATATATATAATAGTATTCTGTATAGCAATAGTTTAGGTGTGTGTGTATCTATCTATATATATATGCTTCTTATTTATAACATTTTATATGTAGATGGTATATATTAAAGATCTATCATGGAAGTGCTCATTTCTTTTTCTAGAAGATAGTCTCAAACTGTTCTCTGTAGGGATTCTCCCTATTTACGTCTCCCATAAAAAATGAGAAGAGTCTATTTGCCCAAGCCTTAAGCAAAATAAGTAGTCTGTAATCTATCATTCCGGATTTTTGCTAATATTACATTTTTTAAATGTTATCACATGAGGGGGACAAAATGGCAGTGCCAGGAGGACGGTGAGTCCAGGGAGCAGGACAGCAACCAAGAGCCTGAAATCTGGGCCCTAAAACAACAGTGATCGTGTTTCCTAGGTAAGAGGAAACCCTCCACTGTACTGGAATCAGTCCCATAGGCTCTCAAGTCACCCAGCCAGACACCGGAAGAAATCCCCTCTCACACAGCCACTCGGTCACCAGACCAGAGCCACATCCCTGCATGCTATGATCACCATCCCAGACTGAACTGTGGGCACAAAACCACCAGATACTGGGAGTCCCATTTGGGAGAAATACCCACAGGGAAGGAAGGGAACACGACTGACCCAGATCACCCAGCCTTCCCTGGGAAGAAGTCCCACAGAACCGTTTCTGATGGTGTACTGCCATCTCTGAACTAGGCTCCACCTGAGAGCACAGAGACTTGCTGCATGCCCACCTCTCTGTCACAGACAGAACTGTGTGCCTCAGAGCACAAGAGACTGGAGTCCCTGTCAGGAGAAAACCCCACAGGGAATGAAGCAAACAGGGACTGATTTAGGTCACCCAGGATTTCCCTGGAAAAGGTCCCACAGACCAGCTGGAGCACCCACTGCCAGCCCAGAGACCTGCAGCAACCAACTAGCCTACTGATGCTTACATGAGAATGGTACTCACCTGCCACTGACTACCCCTTAGGTACTGGGGCACAGAGCTCCAACCTCAGACCTACAGAAGCCTGGAATCCTTGAGATCAACCCCCAGATACTGTTCCAAGGGGCAATCAGTTATCCCTAACAAAACTGACCAAACTACAGAACACCCAGGCAATAGCTGCAGCTCACTAAATTTACACCAAGAAATCCAGAAGCAGGGCAGCTGTCCCCAGGTCTTCCCTGGATGAGAGGAGAGCCCTCTTGACTAACAAGGACCACAGTTACCACTCAGGTCTATACGACTGAGGTGAGCTGTGGCAATTCCTGAAAAACACCACCCATTCAGTGGCCATACCCAAAAAGCTAAGGGGGCTTCCTTCAGGAGAAACCATCTTCCTTCCAAGGGGATTCTCTCCACCACAGGATTACAAAAACAACCAGAAACTAACACCCAACACTTAAGATAGCCCAATGGGTAGAGGCTAGCGTAAAAGCTCAATCAACAAAAAGACAAAGGAATGTGGCATCTCCAGAACTAGTTATCCAGGGGCAAGCAGCCCTTGACACCCCAGCATAATTGAAACTCAAGAAGATGACCTAACATTTATGCTTATGAAGAGGATAATAGAGGAAACAAATAAAGTGTGTAAAGAAATACAGGAAGATAACGACAAACAGATTATGGCCATCCTTAAAGAAATACAGGAAATTGCAGCCAAACAGTTTGTGGCCTTTAGAGATGAAATACTTAAATCACTGAAAGAAATAAAAGAAACAGAGGATTGTTCAAACAAACAGCTGAAGGATATGAACGAAAAACAGGAAATACAGTCAGACAGGAGAAGGAAATCAACAAAATGACTCAAGATCTGAAGATAAAATTGGAAAAATTAAAGAAAACACAAATGGAGGAAATTATGGAGAGAAAGAACTTAAGGAAGAAAGCAGGAACTACAGAGGTAAGTATAACCAATAGACTACAAGAGATGAAAGCAAGAATCTCAGGTATGGAAGATACAATGGAAATAATCGATGTATCCATCAAAGAAAATGTTAAATCTAAAAAATTCCTGACACAGACCGTCCAAGAAATTCAAGACAACACAAAAAGACAAAACTTAAGAATAATAGGAATAGAGGAAAAAGAAGATTCCCTCATCCTAGGCCCAGAAAATAATTTCAACAAAATCACTGAAGAAAAATTCCCCAACTTAAAGGAGAAGCCAATAAGAATACAAGAAGCCTACAGAAAACCCAATAAATTAGACCAGAAAAGAAAATCCTCCTGCCACATAATAATCAAAACAGTAAGTATACAGAATGAAGAAAAAATACTAAAAGCTGCAAGGGAAAAATGCAAAGTAACATACAATGGCAAACCCATCAGAATCACACCTGATTTCTCAACAGAGACTATGAAAGCCAGAAGGGCCTGGACAGACATCAGGCAGACCCTAAGAGAACAGAGATGTCAGCCCAGGCTACTATACCCAGCAAAACTCTCAGTCCTCATAGACAGAGGAAAAAAGATATTCAACAACAAAAACAGATTCCAACAACACCTACACACAAATCCAGGGTTACAGAAGATACTAGAAGAAAAATACACCCCAAGAAACCTAACCACTGACAAGAAAACACAGGAAACAACTAACCTCACTACAGCAAAACAAAAAGTAACCAAGCACACAAACTTACTACCACAACCAAAATCAAAATCAAAGGATATAACAGCCACTGGTCATTAATCTCTCTCAACATTAAATGGACTCAATTCTCAAAAAAAAAAAAAAAAAAAGATACAGACTAACGGAATGGATGCGTAAACAAGACCCAGCAATCTGTTGCATACAAGAAACACACCTAAGTCACAAAGATAGACATTACCTGAGGGCAAAGGGCTGGAAGATGATTTTTCAAGCAAATGGACCCAATAGCAAGCAGGAGTAGCCATTCTAATATCTGATAAAATAGACTTTCAACCAAAATTAATAAAAAAGAGATGGGGAAGGACACTTCATACCCATCAAGGGAAAATTCCACCAGGAAGACATCACAATCCTGAACCTCTATGCCCCAAATACAAGGGCACCAACATTTGTGAAAGAAACATTGATAAAATTTAAACCACACATAGATCCCACACATTAATAGTGGGAGACTTCAACACCCCACTCTCAACAAAGGATAGGTCAACAAAACAGAAATTAAACAAAGAAGCAATGTCTCTAACAGAGGTCATGAATCAAATGGACCTAACAGACATTTACCAAACTTTACACCCAAACACTAAAGAATTTATCTTCTTCTCAGCACTTCATGGAACCTTCTCCAAAACAGACCATATGGTTGGTCACAAAGTGAGCCTCAACAGAGAAGAAGATTGAAATAATCCCTTGTATTCTATCTGCTCACCATGGAATAAAGCTGGACCTCAACAACAACAGAAAGAGCAAAAAGCCCACACACACATGGAAACTGAACAACTTGCTACTAAATGACAGCTGAGTCATGGAAGAAATAAAGAAACAAATTAAAGTCTTCTTAGAACTGAATGAAAATGAAGACACAACATACCCAAATTTATGGGACACAATGAAAGCAGTGCTAAGAGCAAAGTTCACACACTAAGTGCCTTCAAGAAGAAATTTGAGACTTCTCATTTAAGCAACTTAATGGCTCACCTAAAAGCACTAGAAAAAAAGAAGCAGACTCACCAAAAAGGAGTAGACAGCTGGAAATAATCAAACTCAGGGCTGAAATCAATAAATTAGAAACAAATAAAACAATGCAAAGAATCAAGAAACTAAGAGCTGGTTCTTTGAGAAAATCAAGATAGACTAAACCCTTAGCCAAACTAACTAAAAAGCAGAGAGACGCCATCCAAATCAACAAAATCAGAAATGAAAAGGGGGACCTAACAACAGACACTGAGGAAATCCAAACAACCATTAGGACTTACTTCAAAAGTCTATATGCCAAAAAAAATGAAAATCTAAATGAAATGGACAATTTTCTTGATCGATTCCAATTACCAAAGCTGAATCAAGAACAGGTAAATCAATTAAATAGCCCTATATACCCAAAGGAAATAGAAGCAGTCATCAAAAGACTCCCATCCAAAAAAAAGCCCAGGACCAGATGGTTTCAGTGCAGAATTCTACCAGTCCTTCAAAGAAGAGCTAACTCCAGTTCTCTTCAAACTATTTCACAAAATAGAAACATAAGGAACACTACCAAACTTATTCTATGAAGCCACAGTCACCTTGGTACCTAAACCTCACAAAGACCCAACAAAGAAACAGAATTTCAGGCCAATCTCCGTTATGAACATTATGCAAAAATATTCAACAAATACTTGCAAACTGAATACAAGAACATATCAAAGTTATCATCCACTATGACCAAGTAGGCTTCATCCCAGGTTTCCACCATATTAACAAACTGAAAGAAAAAAAAAAACCACATGATAATCTCCTATGCCTAAAAAGCATTGACAAAATCCAACATCCATTCATGTCTACACTATTGGAGAGATCAGAGATACAAGACACATACCTAAACATAATAAATGCAATATACTGTAAGCCTATAGCCAACATCAAACTAAAGAGAGAGAAACTTAAAGCCATCCCACTGATATCAGGGACAAGGCAAGGCTGCCCACTCTCCCCATATCTCTCCAACATAGTACTGGAAGTCCTTCCTAGAGCAATAAGACAATTGAAGGAGATCAAGGCGATAGAAATCAGAAAGGAAGAAGTCAAAGTATCACTATTTGCAGACGATATGATAGTATACCTGAGTGACTCCAAAAATTCTACCAGCGAACTCAGATCGCTAATAAATACCTTCAGCAAAGTGGCTGGATACAAAATTAACTCAAAAAAATCAGTAGCCCTCCTGTACAAAAGACAAAAGGGCTCAGAAAGAAATTAGGGAAACAACACCCTTCACATTAGCCACAAAAGACATAAAGTGCCTTGGTGTGGCCCTAACCAAGGAAGTCAAGATTTGTATGAAAAAAAAAAAATTCAAGTCTCTGAAGAAAGAATTAGAAGAAGATATCAGAAGATGGAAAGATCTCCCATGCTCATGGTTTAGCTGGATTAACATAATAAAAATGGCCATCTTACCAAATGCAATCTACTGTTTCAACTTATGCTGGAGACAAGCCCTGAGAAACTTCCCTCGCCCCTCCCTGAGTAAGAAGGTTCTATTATGGGCCTTTCCAACCTTGCCCCTCCCTGAGTAAGAAGGTTCTATTATGGGCCTTTCCAACCTTGCCCCTCCCTGAGTAAGAAGGTTCTATTATGGGCCTTTCCAACCTTGCTCCTC
>CM053755.1:42374990-42396565 GCA_028658305.1 Pachyuromys duprasi
TTTCTCACCGTGGGAGTTCTGCTCACCTGGCAATCACGGGTGCTGGCGTTTTAGGTCCCAGAGTTCAGTCTCCTGGTCGCTGCGTTATTTCTGTTGTCCTACTCCTCAGACACAGTGTCCTCTAGTGGCAGCCATCTTGGACATCGCTTTCCATATTCTTCTGAATTAATTCTTTTGGAGTTGTTTTTTGGTACAGTCCCAAAGACCACAAAAGATTGCAGACTAGTGTTAATGTTCATTATTACCCTCCATAATTTCATAGTAACACTGTATTTCTGAAGATACGACATACTTGGGTCAAAGAACGTGGGGAGAAAAGCTGCTACTAGCCTGGAAGCTTCATCTTGGAAAGTTTGCTACCTCAGGGAAGCTTTTCAGCTCAATTCCAGCTTGATTCCTCTATGTCTTACAACCATGATTTGTGATGTCTTCAGTAACACTGTCTTATCATCTAGTTCTCATGGTTAGGCAAATGGAAAGGCGAGATCCTATACTGTTTTGGGGACTTTTGGGACTTTCCACAACATGAACTGTGTGGGTATCTTATGTGTTTCTAGAAACAGCATTATCCATCCTTACAGGGCACCCCTCTTCAAGCTCATTTTAAATACGTTTAGTTAAGTTAGTGGGGAGTAGTTTCAAATTTGGCTTTTAAATGCCCTCTTTATTTGGTTTAGCCACCATCGTGTCTTTTTTGCTCCTTTTTGTTTAACTCCTTCTGCTTCTAGTGGTCTTCCCCAGTACATTCATTTTCCTTATATTCTGTCTTTCCTCTCTTCATCCTTTTCACACGCAGCCCCTTTCCAGTTACATGAATCCACAGGTGCTCCAAGCTAAACACATAAAAGTAAATCCCAAACTAGCATCTTCACAGGAAAGACAACACGGGATACATGGCTTTCATGCCTTGAGTTTCTTCTCCCCATCTCTACTTTTCCCCCAGTTTCATTCATTTTCCTAAACTTTAATAATTTAGTTTTTTCTTTGCAGCTCAATAAAATCCCATTGCGGAAATGGACCAAATGTTCATTATACAAATCCTCAGCTGATGGACATCTAGACTAACTTCCTTTCCTAACTATTGTGAACAAATCTGCATAAGCATGGGTGCCTAGGTGTCTCTCTAGTAGTGAAGACATTACTTGGGTGTATGCCCAGGAATAGATTGTGTGGTATTTTTATTTTTCATTTATTGGGGACCATTCAGATTGATTTCTAAAATGGATGCACTAGATTATATGCTAACTAACATTGTTGGTCCCCCAAATCATGCCAGGGTTTTATTGTAATTTTTGTTCTTTATGATGGTGATTCTGTTTGTGGTGATATGGGATATTAGAGTACTTTTTTTAAAAATCATGTTTTGTTTTGTTTTATGATAAAAAGAAAAAGCAGTTGACAAACAAGTAGCTTTCCACATGATGCACTGTAAGAACTGCAATTTTCTCCATGGGTTCAAACGGTATGGTTTGGTTATTAAAGTACTTTTAATCTGAATTTCTTGGTGGAGAAGTATGTTGAATACTTTTATTAGTCACTTGCATTTTCTTTTTAAGAGTTCTCTGTTTCGTTTTACAATCCATATTTTTCATTCCTCTTTTTAAAAAATGTTTTAAATTACAGTTTATTCACTTTGCATCTCCATTCTAGCCCCCTCTATCATCCCCTCCCAATCCCACCTCCCTCCCTCTTCTCCTCCCATGCCCCTTCTCAAAGTCCACTGATACGGGAGGCCCTCCTCCCCTTCCCTCTCACCCTAGCCTATCAGGTCTCACCAGAAGTGGCTGCATTGTGTTCCTATGTGGCCTGGTAAGGCTGCTCCCTCATCAGCAGGAGGTGATCAAAGAGCCAGTCACGTCAGAGACAGTCACTGTCCATTTTTTAATTGGATTGTTCTCTTGATGGTGAGGTTTTTGTTTCCCATGTATAATCTGCTCACTAATACTCTGTCAGAAAGAGAGTGAAGATTTTTCCCCATTTTGTAGGTTGACAGCTAATCTTCTGTGGCACAGAAACCTTTAAGTTTGATAAGATTCCATTTGTCTATTGTTGCTCTAATTTTCTGTGTTACTACAGTCCTATTTAAAAAGTCCCTACCTGTGGCATATATTGAACCACACGCCTACTTTTCCTCTAGCATTTCAGAGTATCAGGTGTTATGTTATGACCACTGATCTGTATAGACTTGGGTTTTGTGCAAGATGAGAAATGAGGATCTAGGTTCATCTTCTGCATGTTGATATCAGATTTTCAAAGCACCCTTTTCGAAGAGGTTGTCTTTACTCTGAGCTATGTATTCTTAGCATCTTTTTTAAATGTCAGGTAGATGTAGTTATTTGCACTCATCTAAGGGTCCATGTCTCTATTCCATTGAACTACATTTCTGCTTCAGTTCCAGCACTTTTCTGTTTTTACCATTAGTCTGTAATATAGCTGAAAATCAGAAATGGCTGTACCTCCAGCAAACTTCTTTTTGTTTAGGTTATCGGTGATGATTTGTGATGGATTTCTAGCATACTGACATCAATGAGGGATGGCGGGACATACGGAGGAGAGGGAGGAGTTGTGGAGGCCCTTTGAGGTGTTGTGGGGCAGTTTCTGGGGGTGTTGTGAGTCTTTTGCCCAGCTGGCTATTGAAGCAGAAATTAATTTTTTTTTTCAGGGGAGATTTTAGAGAAGGATGGAATGGGCTGGGTGGGTTTTGAGTGTCTTACTTTGCTGGACATGTTGAACAGAGCATAGGGGCAAGTTCGTAAGGCATGGGTGGTAGTGTGAGTGGTGATCGGAGCATGGAGCATGAGGCCTGGAGGGCAGGAGTGGGTTGCTTAGAGTCTCCTACCTGCAGGCCATGGTTACTCTTAGTATGTATCAGGAGATGGTTCACTTTCCTCTTCATTCTTCATTTCAATTTTTTACCCCCTATTTCATGTCTCTAATGTTTGATTTGTGTTAAGTTCTTATCAGTACAGTTTATTAAGGTTTTGCTTTTATATACATAACTTACATAGTATATTTTTGTCCTTTACACTAAAAGCTATCTTTTTCACATTGTAAAGAATGTATCTAGCTATTTACTTCTACCTGTTTGGCAGTTTAAGTTTACTGTATTTTTATTTATTTGCATAGATACAGCTTCATAATTTACTTTCAAGTACCTATTTGTACAAACAACACCGTGATGAATAGCCTTGGTAATCTAGTAATTACAGAGTTTTATGAAATTTTTCTTTTGATATAAATCCTGGGGTGACATTTCAAGATTAGGAGTCTTGACTGAAATAAATGTTCCCAGACACATCTACTCCTGCTAGCAAAATACAATCATTCTTGCTTCATACCCTCACTGACATATGACATTTTAATGTCTGCTAATTCATAAGATATACAGTGGCATCTTATTACTTTAATATCTATACTATAGATATATTCAAGTACTTTTTACCATAGTATTAATAGTTATTGTTTTCTGTGATTGCCCTTTAACATATTTTTCTTTAATATATTTTTGTTTATTTGTTGAGAATTACACAGGAATATAGTGTGTTTTGATTATAGCCAATACCACTCTGTCACAACTGTTTCTAAATGTCCCCATCATCATGTTCACTTTCCACTTTAATGTCCATTTTTTATAACCTACTGAGCCTAGTTCATAATATACATATGTTCATGGCCCTGCAGAACTGGGATTGGGAAGATTTATGAGTTTTGACTGTAGAGTTGAAATAACAGTCATTTGATATTCTAAGTGTTAAGATATGGTTTTAGGCATTTCCACGGGTCATGTGGCTGCTTCTGATGTGTGTACTCACCTGGAGAACCATAGTAACCTGTGTTTACGCATCTCCTAGCTCTAATACAACCTTCTTTATCTTATGTGTGATGCCAAATCGCTTGATGGATTTTCTTCTTCAGAGTCTATGTGATTTGTGCACAGCTCCATGGAGGAAGCCATCCACCACATCTTTGAACCACTTACATTTTTAGACCCTAAGGTAATCAGAGACATCCTTGGTATCTGCCAGCCTGATACTCTTGATTTAAACCAGAAATGGAGAAAGGGTTTGGTATAGATTTCTTTCACACATTTCCACCATAGCATAAAAGTCTAATCCCTGCAATAGATTTCTTATTTTAAATCTCAGTGTTTCTGCTTCTCTGAGCAAATTATGACAGATGCAGGAGATGGGGAACAGAGGTGGAAACACCCAACCACGTAACTCTCACTTATCAAAGACTATTCTGTGGACATAAATTTTAGCAGGTAGAATTAATGAAAACAATATTTGTGGAGGCAGATCATTTATTTATTTATATATTTTAAAAATTTATTTATTTTTATATCAATCACAGGTTAGGTACTTTGCATCCCAGGCATAGCCTCCTCCCTTATTCCCTCCCACCCTCCCACTCCCTCCCTCATCTCCCTCCTCCCCGCCCCCTCCAAGTCCACCAACAGGGGAGGACCTCCTCCCCTTCCTTCCAACCCCAGCTCATCCTGTCTCCTCAGGGCTGGCTGCAATGTCCTCCCCTGGGATCTAGGAGGCAGATCATTTATTAAAAACATGATATGTCAATGATACCCCTCAAGGTCAATCAACCATTTTTATCCCATTATCTTCTGTTATTTAAGTAATAAGTGACTTTGGGAACTTTATAAGAAACCTATGAAGGTTTATAAGTCCCCTGCAGTTCATCCACTGACCTTTTAAAGAACTAAAAATTCTCTGCTAGACCAAGTGACACATTTTATTTCTTGCCAGTTTAACCTGTGCCTGGTTAGCTCATTTTTTTTTTAGAACCTGTTTCAAATGAGGATGAGATCATACATTCAACCTATGCATAGTCTAGCTGTCTCAGATCCTCCAACCAACACAGCTCAGATGTCTTCCACATGTGTGCTGTGAGTTCCAAGCAGAACCTAGTGAGAACATAAGGACGCTCACTAAAAATGCATGCTCACTAGCTGCAGTTCACAAACCAAGTGTCTGCCAACCTGTGGTAGGTGGTATTATTGGTTACTCAAGGTGACAAAGGTAGATAAAGATGGCAAGGCCCCACATAAATATTGACATCTCCCAAAGAAGAGTTGGTCAGTACAAATACAGTTGTTTTGTTTTTTTTTAATCCTTTCCCCAGGAGCTTCAACACATTAGTGTTCCTTCCTAAGCAGTATTAACTTCCTAAGCAGCCAGGAATCTGGGGAAGCAGGAAAATACTTTCCTCTTGAACAATCTTGGTTGATTGTTCTCTTTCCACTACCGATTGCACCAGACTCAACAGAAGGATGTTCAGTTCCAATAGCCGCTGAGTTCTTCTCAGATAGTTCCAATAGCCTCTGAGTTCATCTCTGTAGTGTTAGTTAACCTTTCCTCCCAGACGCTCACAATCTAAACATCCTTCTTAAATGTAAGATGGATCATAAAGTGTGGTATATAATAAGGGCAATGTGTCTTTGGAGGTGATAAAAAGGCTCTGAAATTAGAGCTGTGGTGATTGTTGTTTACTTATGAGCACAGGAAATACCATTGAATTGTGCATTGTAAACTAGGACATCGTTGTACTGCAATAAAAGAGAAACAAATCTACCATACTCAGCAACACGAGGTAAATTACAATTCTCACCTTGGAAACTGAGCTCTAGTCTGTGTTCTGGTCCCAAAATGTCTCCTTTATTGTTTTTAAATGTTGTAGAACATCCTCCCGACATTATTAACTGAAATCTGCCAACCCTGTTTGCCTGGTACTCTTGTGGTTGTTTATCCTCCCAGTACCAAGCTGCAGGAATAATGACTCATAAGACTCAAAATATATGTGAAAACATAGAGGCTCTTCTCTGATTAGCTCATAACTAAAAATAACCCATGCATTCATTTTAAACTTTTAAAATAATAAATTTATTGTAGAAGAGGTTCAGACTTGAAGGAAACACGAGAAGATGGGTCATAGCATTTTGATTCACTACTAAGCACAGACCATTTTCCCTACCACTTATGTCATTTATTTATTTATTTATCTATCTATCTATCTATCTATTTATTTATTTATTTATTTATTTATTTATTTTACATCTTGGCCATAGGTCCCTCCTTCCTCTCCTGCTAGTCCTACCCATCCTCCCAGTCCTCCCTTCCCCAGTTTCCTCAAAATAGGGGAGTCCTCCTACCCAGACATCCCAGCTCATCGATTCACATGAGGATTGAGTACATCTTCCTCCCGTGTGGCCTGGGAGAGCAGTCCTATCAGGGAAAAGTAACCCAAAATTAGATTACATCATCCATGTCAGAGATATCCCCCACTTCCCTGACTATTGGGCCCACATGAAGCCTAAGCCACCAACCGGGTATTTATAAGTAGAGGTCCTAGGTGCAGACCATGCATTGTCCTTGGTTGGTACTTCAGACTCCATAGGCTCCTCTGGACCCTGGTTGGTTGGCTGTAATGGTCCCTGTCCCAGTCTTCCACCATTACTTTTGTCTATCCTACTTCCCCTTCTGGTTGAGATTTACATGTCCTCCCTGGAGTTCTCGTGGTTACTTATCTTCATGAGGTCTGTACATTGTAGTATGTCTACCCTGTACTATATGACAAAGATCTACTTCTAAGTGAATACATACCATGTGTGTCTTTCTGGGTCTGTGTTACTTCACTCAGAATGATCTTTCCTAGTTCCATCTATATTCCTGCAAATTTCATGATTTATTTGTTTTTAATGTAATCCATTTATTTAATCTCCATTCTGTTATGAGGCCAGTTACCTCTGCTCAGGTATCAAACATCTATCCTTATCCCATCTTCTTGCGTGAATCTCCAGCACTTGGCTCTATTACAGAATCCTCTCTGCCTGCCAGATGTCCCACCTCCTGTTTCCTGCCTCTGCTATAGGCTATAACTTCTTATTAACAGGTGATGCTACCATGCAGACACAAGTGAATCCTTCTATGTGGTACTATCAAATGTTAGGATGGACATTCCAGTGCCCCAGAAGTCACTGTCAGGAATCTCTGGATGGATGGTTCTCTTTTCTGCCAATAAAACAATGCTTACTGTATCCATTTAGTTGGCAGATCAGTATTTCATGAAAATATCTCCTAACATTTTACAAGTCGGAATGAACACTGGGGCCCACAGTACTTTCATTTTATCAATGATGGTTCACTGTTTAGTTTGGGGCATTTCAGTACCTCATGCAGTGCACAGAGAAAGAAGCAGGTGGGGAATATCTGGCTACAGTGGCAGCATCACTGGTGCTGTGTATTGTACTACAAGGTTAGAGAGTGGGAAAAATCTACACTGTCACTCCTGATTCTGTCTTGAATTCAAGAACATGTGGAAACATTCACATTATGTGGTGCTCCAAGGCACAATGCTATAGCTGTTTTAGTAAGTAATCTGTTTTTCTTCTCTAAACTCAGTACTGGCCAGTCTCATCTCAGAGAATAAATACAGGCTACAACACACCACCATTATTAGGCTGTAGTGTGGAGAGTGTCTTTGGGGCAACAGAAATTTTACATCATTATGATTTTATCACCCCTTTAAGCGGCAAACAGCATTATACACACAGCATAAGTATGATAAACATGGGATGATTAAAATACACATGTAAGTCCATGTAAGTCTGAAGTGACTGAAAAAAAATAAATAAGAAATTTGATCTCAGGTTTCTTGCTACTCTTATCCTTTGAAGCCAGTTTCTTGCTACAGCCTCAGCTGTACTCGTTATATAGTCTAAGACAGCCTTACATTTGTGGCAACCTTTCTACTTTAGCTTCTCAAGTGTTAGAGTCACAATCTGGAGCTTTCACGTCAGACAACCAATGCTATTTTGGCTATTTTGCTTCTTCACTGTGTGAGCAATGAATTACAGTGTTAAAATTTGGGGTCATTGATCATTTTTCCAAATAGCCTTGCATCTTTGATTTAAATATTTTCTCCTTAATACCTACATAAAACACAAACTCTATATACTTAAACTTTCCTATAAGGTATATACTATACAAGTCATAGAAAAATCGTGAGAAAACTTCTGAAAAAGCTCAAAGACCTCGTCTTAACTCTTACTCATTGCTCTGTAGAAATGTAACTTCAGGTCCTGTACTTGGTTGTTTCGATTTATAAAGCAGAAGTAGCAGTTTCCTGGCTCATTGCTCATTTTACTCACATGCCTATTTTCTTTTGTTACCTCTAGAATGTTAAGGTACATGAGAAAATGATATTTTCTTTTTTTTTCTTATATTGTATATCTAAGAGCTGTCCTAGAGACTGTGGATATTTTGAATAGGTGAGTGATCAGCCAACAAAACAGAGGGGAAGAACACCGAGAACATGCATCTCATGGGAAGTTAGGGTAATGACAAACCTCAGCACTGTATATATGCAGACAGATATTATCTCCTACGAAAGCCAAGATGTAGTTAACCCTCCAGAACTGAACCAAATGTATGTCTTTCACAGACCACAGGATTTGAGACTTACTTACTAAAAATATAGACACAGGCTGAGAGACTGTGTGTTCGAATGCTTGACACCAGAAGAGTTTGATAGTTTATTTGTATTTTGGCATATGAAAGGTGAGACATCTTGGTGATGGAGCCGAAGTCAAACAGAATTTATTTATGTTCCGTACATACCTTATCCATTCAACACGAAGCTGATTATAGATAATATTGTCAGTGTATCTCTATTTTAGGACATTTTACATGAAATAAAAGCCATGGAGTTTTCTTCCTGTAAGTATCATTTCAGTGTTCAAAAAGTTTAGAATTTTGGATCAGTTTGGATTTTGAGACTGGAGGTGTTCAACACATACCATATTGTACTAAATGTGTTTAATTATAAACCTTGGAATTAAGAATAATCACAGAGCTTTGGTACATGGATGTGTAAAAATGCAGCATTCTACTTGTATAGCAAGAATAAATAGTCTTTCCTAATCTAGCCATATGTCACTGCCAGGTGGAAAATTTACCTTTCTTGGAGTGATGTGACAGAATGGTGATTTTTGTTAGCTATGTATGGTATCAGGATGGTTTCAAAAGCATGTGTTTTCCACTGTCAGAAATTACAATTTAATTGAGAGGTTCCAAACTCTGAGGGAGGATTGGGGGACAACAACAGGGCCGCCTTGCAGTTTTTGAAGTTAGAGGATAGCATGTCAAGTTTGTTAATATATGTCTGTCTGTCTGTATATCTGTTGTCTTCAATAAGTATGATGCTTTTTATTTCAGTTCAGATAAAAGTCAGGATACGTGATAGTACTAAAAACAATGAAGAGGAAGAAGTTTGGGAGAAAAGCAATAACACTAGTAATAATAATAATAATAATAATAATAATAATAATGGTTCCTTACATTTTCATTTTGAGATCTCTTTTCTGGTTTTGCAGCACATCTGCAGATTAGTTCTTTATACTGTTCTGAAGTCTTTTCTCTAGAAATGATGAGATCTTCACAGGTCACCATTAGTTAGGATTTTAAAAATTAATTTTCATGTCATATCTGTTTGCTTTTATATCCAACATAGACATTCCAACTTGAGCCTTATGTACTGTGTTTTCATCAGATCATGATCTATTACAGCACTTGGCAAAGAGAAGGGAAGTTTCATTTGCAGGCCATTCACATAGTTGCCATAACACCAGCAAGAAAAACATTTTAAAATGTTTATTTCAGGGGAAAATGAGTAAACTGATGACCACAAATCACCAAGCTTATAAGTAAGTGTTCTATAAAACAATGTGTTTATTTCTAAATATCCTCAGTGGGTTGAAGAAAGGCCCAAGGGTCCACAGAAGCATTTGAGGTCTAAGTATGGAAAGGGGATTGCAGGAGGTAGAGTGACTAACAATTTACATTGGCCTCAGACTGAAGTTTTCCCAGGAAGTGAGGTGTTTAATCTGAATTTCCTAGTGAAGTGAGGAAGTTTGGCCACAGAGGTGGTGAGTAGAATGTAGTAAATTTTATTGAAGTGTCCCTCACAAGAAAAAAAAAAATGTATTGCTTGTTTTCTGTCATTAAATTCATGTTTAGAGTGTCTACTCTGAGCCAAATAAAAGTGCTAGCATTAGAAACACATGATTTTGGCGTACAGTCTGTTCAACCCTTTCAGATGGAGGCAGATGACAGGATAGCACTGAGGAGGAGCCTAAAGCAACTCAGAGTAAGAATTCATTCCCTATATTTTATAGATAATTCTAAAACTCAGAGATTAGGCAATTGTGGCAGACCAGCTGAGCCTCAGTTCTTCAAGGGTGGCTTTTTATTGTATAAACATCTCTTCTTCCCTGTGTACCATTGGCATCTTCTTGCATTCCAGCTCTTGCTGAAGCAAGCACTTCATCATATTCGGCCTGTGCCTGCAGCATGTAAATTTACATTCTAGCTTTTCAAGGTTGATGTTCAGGTGTCAGGGTCGCTGAATACCCATTTCTGCAGTGAGAAGAGTCATTCAGAGGGAACACTGATTTAACAACCACAAACAGAAGAGGGAGACTTATTTACATACAAGTGTGTGCACCAAAGGGTTATTTGGATATGTTCACATTTGGGGTCCATAGTTTTCTCTCTCAGGATACTCAGTATTTCCAACCTTTCATCTTCAGTGTTTACAGGCATCCATTACCTGCCCCCGGGAGCAGATCCATACTCTATTCATAACCTCACCTCTCATCTCAGCACTTTCCTTGAGCCTTGAACACAGGCTACTCTCTGAAAATGGTTACCTGGAATAGAAACACTTCTCAAAGCTTGAGCAGCTGCTTTCTTAGCTCAAGAACAACTGGTTTGACCTTGTCATGATCTGAAGCAGCAGCCTTACAGAAAAAGAAAGGAAAAGCATTTCCTTTACTAAATGCCTGCATGCTTTGAGCTTTTAGAAAGGATTTGCTGCCAGATTCGTTCTATTTATCTTTTCCATTTAAGATATCTTTTTTTTTTTTTTTTTTTTTTTTTTTTACTGATGTGGCCCAACATCCAAGGTCAGAGAGAACAGGGAAAAGAGCTAGAAGAAACTGCTTTGAAGCCTTTGACATGTAAACTTGTTTTTCCAGCATCTGGTAGAGTTTGCTTCACGGCACATCTTTCAGGAAAAGTTTATTGGGTGAATTTGGTAATCAGTTACCGTTAGAACCCCAAGGAGAAAACTCCGTTCAGAGGTTGGAAGGGTGGAAGGGTTCCTTTTAACTGAAACAAAAGGGAACATGAACTCAAAGTTTTAGCAGCACAGGATTTTCACAGATGATAAATTCATTTCAAACTCAGAGTGGACAGGAAAGGGATTTTCTTATTCTTAGGATGCTAAAGATCAACAAAATCACATATTAAGGGCTTGAGAGTAGGGCTAGAGAGATGGCTCAACCTACCGAAAACATAAAAGCCCGAGAGTAACTTTCAGAGTTGTTTCTTCAGAGTATAAAGCCATGTTCATCAATTTCTACAAAATTCGGCTGTTTTGTTAAAAATATTTTAAATTAATCATTAAGTTAGTTTTACTCCTACTCATCTGAGTAGTCCCAGTACATAGCTCTCTGAGACACAAATTCATAAATTTACCTTGTGATAAGCATTGTTTGACTTCAACATTTCTCTTGCTGTTAGAGGCGAGCCATCTTCCTTCTGCTCTAGTTGAGACTACTCCGTCAGGGCACTTCTGGATGTTCAGACAGATGGCTTAAAGCAGCCAGGCCTGGAGATACTTGATAAGCTAGAGTCAGAAGAAAGAGGAGGAGGTCCTCCCCTATCAGTGGACTTGGAAAGGGTTAGGGAGAAGATGAGGGAGGGAAGGTAGGATTGGGAAGGAATGAGGGAGCAGGATACAGCGAGGACACAAAGTTAATAAACTGTAACTAATATTAAAAAATAAAAATTTAATTAAAAAAGACTGGAATTTCTGCTGCATGCCCTTTCACCTTTAGAGATGTTCCCTAGTTGCCTCACCCTGGACTCAGCTTTTTGCCATACAATTTCCGCTTATTTTTTAAATTGAATATTTCATGGAAAATTAAATCTGCTCCTGGCACTCAGTTATTAATAGCACATGGAAGGTTGTTACTTCTAGTTGTCCCTGTTCAGAGTTGACAAAGTTAAGTTTTTGTCTTGGGCTAACTGCTACAAAATTTTAAATTAACAAATTTTGTCAAGACACTTTTATTCATAGTTCTCATAGAAGCACAGTATGGATAAACTCATTGTCTTTCACGAATCCTGGAAGTCAGATGAAATAAGTTCTCAACCAGCAGAATACTTTTTAAAAAACAAAACAAACAGAAAATATTGTGTTTATTGTTAAGTAAACTCATGGATTAGTTCTTACGATGGATATCTATTCTTAGAAGTGAAAATTTCAATCTTTTATCTATCTAGAACACACGGAAGAGTGCTTGTACACTGAGTGTTTTATTTGTATCACAACAGATAAAGGCTACAAGTGACTTTTTACCAGTACATATGTTTCATTCCCCCTGCCCCATTATTGTAAAGAAATTCTTTAGAAAATATGCTTGTCAGTCTGCTTTCTAAATGTCATGGCATTTAAGATCTGAAGAGTTACTCAAGAATGATTTGAAAGTTTAATCACTGCCTTTCTCAGACCACAGACATTTCCATTTTATTTCAATGTTGCCATAGCAGTACCAGTAGTCCAACTTAAAACTGTAAAAACTAAAGTAGCTACATAGCATTTCAGTGACGGAGTCATCACAAAATGGCCAGGAGGAGAAAGGCTCTTTATGTTCCAAGTACATTGCAAGGCTACACCACAGGTAACTAGCCTAGATAAATGTTTAATTTGAAGGTCATAGCTACAATCCAAAGGTCTAGCCAGACAATAGTGTCATATAAATACGTCCCCATATTGTTTTGTATTTTCCCACAACAATTGATTTCAGGTGCGTATGTTTTTTTCCAGTGCTTATAAGACAAAAAGAACAGCTTGCATAGGGTCATGATCATCTTTCTAATTAGACCCTGTAATATTTAACACTGCTTATGTATGTGTCCTTGGTCCAGTCAGTAAGTTTCTGTGGATCCAGTTTTTGGGGGTGCAATGATATCATATCATATCATTAGGAAGAACAAACTGGTTATGCTATGTGAATATCTAGAATAGAGGGTCCTCTGTATAACTGTATCTACTTTCGTGAGAGTATATGAAAAGAATGTGTGATGAAGTGATTATTTATTGCTAGCACTTCTAGCTCTCCAATGGCTCTGCTCACTTAATCCAGTAAGATTTTAATATTACGTGACAAACTGTTTCGATTTTCCAATTTCAGCCCCACCGTGCTGATTTTATTATAATTGTAGCCCTAAATCCTCACCTTTGCTCCTTACATTCGTTTCTTTTGTATCTTTCACAACGATTCTCATCTAAACCCAAACCACACCGGTGAAATCTAATTAGTGCATCACCTGCTCCAGCAGCACGGGCCTTTATCTCCTTACTCCTCCCTGGGAGCCACATGTCTGCTTCCAAACATCAATCCTTCCATGTGATTATTGCAGTAGAGAATTTATTTGATTTTGTAACCACTGCCCTCTCTCTTTGCAAGGCATTTCTTTGCAAGAGTTTCCCAAAGTAGATATTCTGCAGTAGCTTTTTCTCAAACACGTGCTGTGAGTATAGTCCAAAGTATTACCTTTTTTTTCCCTGCACTCTATGTTAATTTTCCTGAACTCACTGATACTAAGAGCCACTACAGTGCCATTCCTGGCTTTGTGCACTTCTTTTGGGATTATTGCTTTTGAATATTACATTAACATCACGCTGCCCTTTGTGCTATAGCATGAAATGATATAAAGGCAGAGGAGATTACAAAGAAAGGCCAGGAAAGGGGGTGAAAACAACCTGGGTTGGATTATATAAAATGTTGGTAATTCATTTGGGATATAGAGGCAAGAGGATCAGGAGTTCAAGCTCATCCTGGGTTACATGGCAAGTTAGGACCAGCTTGAGTCAGCCACACATCACTGTGTCCCAACAAAACTAATATAAACTAAAGTAAATATAATATACACAATGGGATCAATGCACATATGAACTATAGAGAATGAGACAGCACTCAGAAGACACAGGTTCAAACTTGACAAAAATCTAAGCACTGATGACGTAGACTCCTATACAAGAAACTATTTGAAACTGATAACTGCTGTGAAAAGGAAAATCAGTTTTCCCCAATGGAATGTCACTGGGTCTATCATCCCATGTTTTAGAGCAGGCCCCATGTCCAGAATTAGTTTGTCAATGCAAAACAGACTTCGTATTATTTATGAGCATTTGATTTAGTTTAGTTTAGGTTTTTTTCTCTTTTTAAAATTTGTTGTTGTTTTCGTTTTTAGTTTGTTTTCTCTTTCTATTTTGATTCTTTGAGAGAGGGAAAGAATATGATGTTTGGTAGATAGGGATAGTGAGAGGATCCAGGAGGGGAAAGAATATGATCACAAATATTGTACAAATATTTGATATTTGATCACAAATATTTGATAAAAAGTTGAAAATTGAATAGCTTTGTTTGGTGGGAGAAAACAGTTATGAAAAATTCTTTAAATTATTCTGTGGAATGAGGATGCCTATTATCTTGGATGTCCTTATAGAATTTTCAGAGAAGAACTGAAAAATTTTAATACAGTATACTTTCCTGAGTGAGCTTCTGTTTTCTCACTATTTACTACAACACAATTAACTCCATACATACTTTTTAAATGCCTGATGTACGTCATGCTACTGTACAATGCTGAAATAGAAGAGCAAAGCATACACAAGCCCAGCCCTAGCTTAGTTCTACTACCAGGACAATGGGAGTGATGTGATTAAACATGCAATGGACAGTGCTTCCCAGGAAGCAGGTAGAGCAGACCAGAAGTTTATGATCTTTAGAGATACTGCTTCACAAATAGAGAGGAAATACAGGATATGAAAATCATGGCATATAGTTGGAGTATGACCAGTTATAGAAGCTATTGGTTATGTGGTTCTCGGAATATGACCCATGAAACTAGGTTCTTCATCCTTCAGCTAATACAACTTATTCTTTATTTCATCAAGTCTAATTATTAAATATGCTTTATTGGCATGCTACTATCTCTTTAAGCCTCTGCATAATAGCAAAATAGGTCCAGCTATCCACTTTCTTATTAACTTCTTTGTAAATTGAATTGAAATATTCCCCCAGACCTTAGCCCAACTAACACCATAATAGACTCCTATTTAGGCCAATGGTGCTTGCCAGGAAATAAGCAAAGACCTAATCCATTTGACAAACAGGAACAAAGGCTAAGTCAATGGTTTCAGGATGGGCTGGGAAGTTCCTAAATGATTTAACCTTGCCTTTTGGCTTTTGTAACTCTGCTTATTGTTAACTGTTCTACTGTTCTTGTGTACCAAAATGTGTCAACTTAGGCTATGTTTTTGTTTGTTGGTTTGTTTTGGTTTTTGTTTGTTTGTTTGTTTTCTGTGGGTGTGTGTGTGCTTGAAAAGCCAAGAGTAGTGATACTTTGGACTGCACAATATGGGCAAATTCCCCCTGGCTCTGCCTGGCTACAAAGACCTGCTCCTTAGGTTACCTTGCAACAGAATTTCAAAAATGATTTCTGACATTGATACATTAGACTGAGCACACTCATCTTCAACTGGATCCTAATATTTGTTTCTGAGTATACATGTGTGTAACAAAATATTTCATACTTCTTTAGATTTTAGATTTTGTTTTTAGTGTGTGTGTGTGTACCTGTGAATGCACATGCCCATGAAAACCAGAGACAGGAGTTATAGGCAGTTGTGAGTGACCTAAATGAGTGATAGGAATTAAACTCGGGTCTTCTGCAAGAGGAGAGTGCTCTTAACCACCAAGAAATCTCTTCAGCTCCTGTATTTTTATATTTTAAGAATAGCATACATGTATAAGATTCATAGGACTAAGAAGTTTGCTGTATGATTAGATCTCCTAGAAATGCCAGAAAGGCTACACTCATGAAGTGTCATCAACATGGCTGCCTAGATAAGACCCAGACAAGCAGAAAAAGGAAGGTACCAATAAACATGCCAGCAAGGAAGGGGGGCGGGGAATCTCACAAGCCTCAATGCTCAACAGAGAAACAGAAGCAACTAAGGAATTCTGGGAGTGGGAGAAATAGCTTTTCTCAGGAAAAAGTTCTTCAGTTGGCTCTGAACTACCAAGTGTGTAACAAAAGTGGTTAGCTCTGAAATCATATGTTTTTGGTGAGTTTATGCTTTTTGAATTCTTTTCTTCTAGTCCGTAGCTTTGTGATTCATTTTATTTTATTTTCTCTTCTGTTTTGTTTTGTGAGAAAGGGTTTCTCTGTGTAACAACTCTAGCTGTCCTGGACTTCATTGTAAAGCAGGCTGACCTCGAACCCACAGAGATCCACCTGCCTCTGCCTCCCTGGTTGCTGGGATTAAAGGCATGTGCCACTAAGCCCAGCTGTGATTCCATAGATTTGAGAAGATATAATGATTTTCTTATAGTCTAATTTTTCTTTCTCTAGATATATTTTTCTGTTTCATTTTTACATTTTATGCAAATTTTATGAGCCAAGTATTCATCCAGAGGAAAAGATCTAACAGTATTTAGATTTAGATTTCAGTAATTGCATGAATAAGTGTGAAGAACATTGGTAAAATAGTGTCTTAATCCATTAAAAACATAGTGTTTTTTCAATGACTTTGTTTTGATCTTTTGTATTTTTAGTGTCTTATGGACTGACTGCATCTCATCAAAATTCTTAGGTTGAAGCAGTAACCCCTAATGTGATGACATTGGAGATGAAATCTGAGGGAGATAATTAGGCAATGCAGGCAGGTTTCTGTCTGATAGGATCCATGATCCCATAAATAGATACACAAGAAAATTTGGAATCTTTTTCATAAGTGCACATGCTAAGGAAATCCCACAAGAAGACATTCAGGGGCTGGCCTTCTGTGAGTCAGGAAAAGAAAGCTCCCAAGAACCTGTTTCTCAGGTATCAACCTCTGATCTCTAATTTTCAAATTGTGAAATAAAAAGTCTTATATCTTTCATATGAGCCTGGACTAGCTAAGAATAACTGGATAGATTTTAAATTGCTTTTATGAATTTTATTCCAATGGATTTTTTTTGGTTTCTATCTTTTTGGATAGTTTTGTAAATCAGTGATATTTAAGCTTACTAATTATTTCCATATATAGGGAAAAATATAAATACATATACATATAATCACATTTTGTTCTTCAATTTACTATCACTAAACAGCAAAGAGGCAAACTCCTTATTCGGTGATTTATAATAATGGAAACACTTTGCCATCAATCTGCAACTTGGGCAGAACTGTCTAGAGAGAACTCCTCTGGACTCTATTCAGATTCTATTCATCAGTTTATGCCTGATGTACTCATACATACAGTAGCGCGGGACAGGGTGAAAGTTCTGATAGAGAGGAAGGGATAGATAGAGGACCAGTGGACAACCTTCTGTTGGTTGTGGTCCATTCACAGAGGTTACACAGCTTCATGTATTTTCCCTTTTGGAGTTGCGGTACAGAATTCAGCTTTAAGAAATGTTTGAGCATTTCTTTAAGTGTTTCTCTGCCATTCGACATTCTTCTATCAGAGTTCTCTGTTTAGCTCTGTTCCCCATTTTTAAATTGGATTACTTAATTTGTTGTTTTTCAAATTCTGTAGTTCTTTATATATACTTGATATTAGCCCTCTGTCAGATATAGGGTTAGTGAAGACTCTTTCCCAATCTGTAGCAGAGAAACACTTAAAGAAATGCTCAACATCATTAGCCATCAGGGAAATGCAAATCAAAACGACCCTAAGATTTCACCTCACACCCATTAGAATGGCTAAGATCAAAAACTCAAGTGACAACACATGCTGGAGAGGTTGTGGAGAAAGGAGAACCCTCCTCCACTGCTGGTGGGAATGTAAACTTGTAAAACCACTCTGGAAGTCAATCTGGTGCTTTCTCAGACAACTAGGAATGGCATTTCCTCAAGATCCAGCTATACCACTCCTAGGCATATATCCAAAAGAGGCTCAAGTACACAATAAGGACATTTGCTCTACCATGTTTGTAGCAGCTTTATTTGTAATAGCCAGAAGATGGAAACAACCCAGATGCCCCTAAACTGAAGAATGGATACAGAAATTGTGGTACATCTACACAATGGAACATTACTCAGCAATGAAAAACAAGGATATCATGAAATTTGCAGGTGAACTGGAATGGATCATCCTGAGTGAGCTATCCCAGAAGCAGAAAGACACACAGGGTATATATTCACTCATATAGACATATAATATAGGATGAACCTACTATGATCTGTACACCTAAAGAAACTAATCAAGAAGGAGGACTCTGGCTAAAATGCTCAATCCCCAGCCAGAAAGGCAAAACAGATGGACATCAGAAGAAGAAGAAAGCAGAAAACAAGTTAGGAACCTGTCACAGAGGGCCTCTGAAAGGCTCTGCCTTGCAGAATTTCAAAGCAGATGTTGAGACTTATGGCCAACTGTTGGGCAGAGTGCATGGAATCTCATGAAAGATGTGGGAAACAGTAAGCTAGGGAGAGAACAGGAGCTCCACTAGGAAAGCAACAGAACCAAGAAAATCTGAGCACAGGGGTCTTTCCTGAGACTGATACTCCAACCAAGTACCATGCAGAGAGAAAACCTAGAATCCATGCACAGATGTAGCCCATGGCAGTTCAGTGTCCAAGTGGGTTCCATAGTAATGGGAACAGGGACTGTCTCTGACAGGAACTGATTGGCCTGCTCTTTGATCACTTCACCCTGATGGGGGAGCAGCCTTACCAGGCCACAGAGGAAGACAATGCAGCCACTCCTGATGAGAGCTAATAAACTCGGATCAGAAAGAAAGAGAGGAAACCTACTGTATCAGTAGACTTGGGGAGGGGCATTTGTGGAGAAGGAAGAGGGAAGGTGGGGTACAGAGGGGAAGAGGGAGGGGTTTATGGGGGGAATATAAAGTGAATAAAGTGTAATTATAAAAAAAGAAAGAAATGTTGGAGTGACCCTGCTTTAGAATTGTGATTTACAAGATTCCTAGAGAGCATAGGGCATGAGGAATTTTGTATCAAATATTTCTTGAAACAGAGTTGAACAGAATTTCAGCACAATTAAAAATTTTTTCTTAGTGTTATCTAAGTAAATATTTATATTATATTTATATTATATGTACATGAGACATGATTTCATTAAAAGCTTTAAGCCTTTTATTTCTTTTTTTTTCTCTCTTTTACAACCCTCATGTACAGTGATAAATTGAGTGACAGCCTCTCTTCCTTATCGGTGATATGGGTGACGTCTCAGGATTTCAGATTAAGTAATCTTAGATACAAACTTCCACAGATGGTTTTATTAAGATGATCTTCTACATGTACGTAAGTAGTCACGGTCATGCTCTTAAGCTATTTTACTGGCTTCTTTGAGTCCTATTGAATAATAACATTTTTCTTTTAATTTGTCAACATGGTGAATTGCAATGATTTTTGAGATACCAGTAAACCTGAGTGAATATCGCTTGTTTATGATATGTTATCCATATATTGTTAATTTCAAGTTTCTGAGATTTTGCTAGTGATCTGTGTTTCTTTATTCATTAAGTGTAATTTTTTGTTGTTATTATGAGGATTTGGTTAGTTTTGGCAATACTATCAGTCTGGCTTAGAAACATGTTTGGAATGATTCAGTCTTTCTGTTTTCTTGAAAAAGCTCAAATAAAATTAATGTTATTTTTTCTTTACAATGTTATAAAATAGAATGGCAAAATCATTATTGTTCTTTGTGGATAACTCTCTATTAATCAATATTTAAATATAGGTTGAAGGATGTTCAAGTTTTATATTTCAGCTTTGGAAAGCTTGGTAAATTATAATTGTAAATCATTTTCCCATTTTATCCAAACTGTTAAGTATATTAATAATTTCCATATCAATTTATAATGTCTTTCCCCTTGGTATTTGTGAATAGTGTTTATCATTTTTTTCTGTTTGATAAATTAAGCCAGGAATTAAATTTCTTTTTACAAAGCATCATTAAGAATGTGGTCACTCTTTCAAAAGGTTATTAGCTAACTTGTGTGTATTTTTTTTTTTTGCTGTTATTCGTAATTGTTGTGTCAGTGTTATAAAGACTACCAGGTGATAGCAGATGCCTATTACATATCTGTTTATTAAGTGACTGAATGAGTAATCTTTCAGTTCTGTTTAGACTATTGTGTAATACAAAAATAATATCAATAAATTAAAATTTTACTTGAAACCCCAAATCTGTTGAAGACTGCACTAAAAAAAATCAAATTTAATCTTGAACTTAGATGATTCCTGTATTGTTTGCTAGCTCTTTTGCCAGTAGATTCTATAAAAATAGAGACAATGTTCTCAAGTACCTTTGCTCTCTGACAGTAACTTGTGGAGAATATTCTCATCGTTGAGAAGGAAATTTATGGCAAAGGTAGTGTTGTAGTGGTTTGAATTTGGAGTCTAGAAAAAGTCTGAGGATGGTTGAGTCAAAGCATGAAAGTATTCTCACCTGAGATCTTTGCGATTTTATACTGTATTTATAAGTTGATGTCCAGGCTTCCTGGCTGAGTTTTGTGTAAGCTGATTATAGTCTTTTTTTCCTGAATTCCATGTCATTTGTATATGTCTCTCAACAGAAGTACAGTGTCTTCCCCCTTTTACTACAAAGGACCTCCAACTTGCCCTTAGTATCTGGGTTAAGCCTCCAAATTTTCAAAATTTTCCCAATATTATATTCCAAATAATATTCTCCTTCAGTTCTTTTGGTTTCACTAATTTTAAACTTCAAATACTTTCTAAAATTACTCTCTGTGGTATGTACTCAATCTTATAACTCAGACAGAATAGAACCTTCCTTGCCAGAGTCGTATGGAATATCTAACACACAGAGCTAAGAATTCTACCTTAAAATGGCTAGTGTTGAAATTGGAGAAGCTGTTAAGTAAATATAGTCAAAAAGTTGAGGTCAATTGCGGACTTTACTTATAATCAAATAGTCATGGGAGGGTAGTTTAACATCTCTTAACACTGATAATTTGTGCTTATTTTAAGTAAGAGATAATGCGATATGAATTAAAATAGCTTAAAGATGAAATGAATTAACATACATAATATATGATAGATCTAATTCTGTCCCACATTTTTTAGTTTGGGTGATGAATAACTGTGTAAAATATATTTTATACTCCAATTGTAAAATTTAATCTGAAACTTCACAGCTTCTATTATTGAATGCCCATTTTAGCTGTGTAGAAGTTCACTAGGTTATACAGATATTAGATCTGTAAAGTTTGGTGTGTGTTTTTTTCCTCTTATTTACAAGTTTTTAAGGACAAAGTTTATAAAATTAAAAAATAATGTGTTAGGATCCAAGATGGCTGCCACGAGAGAACACTGTGTCTGAGGAGTAGGAGAGCAGAAACAACGCAGCGACCAGGAGACTGAACTCTGGGACCTAAAACGCCAGCATTGTGAGTGCCAGGTGAGCGGAACTCCTACGGCAAGAAAATCAAGTGGGAAAACCCTAGGGACACC
>CM053755.1:42397065-42423073 GCA_028658305.1 Pachyuromys duprasi
GATGGCTGACTCTTTGACCCTCCCCCATATAAGCCGGGGAGGGACAGACTGGCTAGATCCCAGGGGAGGACTTTGCAGCCAGCCCTGAGGAGACAGGATAAGTTGGGGTTGGATGGAAGGGAAGGAGGTCCTCCCCTGTTGGTGGACTTGGAGGGTGCAGGGAAGAAGGAGATGAGGGAGGGAGTGGGAGGGTAGGAGGGAATGGGGGAGGGGCTACACCTGGGATTCAAAGTACCCAACCTGTGATTGAGATAAAAATAAATAAATTAAAAAAAATAATGTGTTAATGATTCTTAAAATGTTTCATTTTTCATTATCCAAGTGAACTTCAAAAAGTTCACTTCTAAAAGAAAATTCTAATACTTTTGAAGTGTAACTTTTAAAAGGTGATACTTTTAAAAGGGCATTTCAGGTATCAAATAATACCAGAAAATTCAGGTTAACAGTTTTTTGGACTGAGCTTTGGTGAACTGCATAGGACCATCTGGTTTGATCACAAATTACTCCCAAATATTTTACATAGTGCCTATAAAACTTCATTGGTTCTTTACACCTTTGCTTTTGCTCCCATTACCAATATAGTACTTTAACATTCCTTTAATATCAATATGTCTCTTGTGGGGAACATATTTTTTAATTTACATTATTGTATTTGATAGGCTGTTATTTTTGTCAAATATGTTGATTTTATAATTTCTATTTTAAGAAACAAAAATTATTTATCTTACAAATCATAGCTTCAAATTACAGACATCAAACAGTTTTCAATTTTATGAGGTAATCAGCTTATCAATAAAGGAACAGATGAATAGAGTGAGGGAATGATGCAGTTCTTTCCATAATTTAGATACTGCTCTTTCTCTCATTTTTTAACCCATTCTTCCTAGTTGCTTAATGCTTTCATGCTTGTACTTAGTTGATTCACTTCTGTTCATAGTTTTGACTTGATTTCCTTTAGTCCCAAATATTGTTCTTGTAGACTAGTTATTCTTAAAATATAATCATGTATAAAATTATGCTGTTATGTTGCATTGTTCATCTTCCTCTTTTCTTAGTTACCCTAGTGTTTCTTCTTGAATTTGGACCTTTAATTCTATGCTTGACCTAGTCAAAGCAATGAAAGTAGGACTCTGACATTTTTGTGAATTCCATAATTTTGTCCACCTTTTGCCCTCATTAAGATAACTGTTTCTAGTTGTTCCCCTGTAACAGAAGCCTTTCAAGTTAGAGGTTCGTAATATGCTCAGTCTTCTTCTCTATGGCTGCCTCTTGTGCACTGCTGAGCATGACCTACTTATTATCCATCCCCTTTTTGTCATTCTGGTATTGATTCCAAGAATAAGTAAGTCGTCTAGATAAAATATGGCTCAAATTCTCTTAGGATACAAGCCAGAGTAACTTGCCAAGAAAGTAGTCAATGCTTGTGGCCATCTGTATGCTTCCCTTGGTTTCTTTGTGCTATGGAGGGTGAAGCCGACAGTCACACACATGCTAGACTAGTGCTTTTATACTGAACCATATTTCAGCCCTTGGAATTTTGGCAGCATGGTGTTTGTAAAATATTCAAATTGTGGCTCTGAGGTCTGTTACAAATCAACATTTGATAAGCAATTTTAACTCAACATACAGAAAATAATTAATACCTAGATACAATTCATATTGTAATAGCATTATTATATATATATATTTTATATTCTGGCCTGTCTTGCAATTTTTATCCTAATAACATTTTACAACGTTTGCTTCTATTAATTAATAGGGTCACGTATTTGTTAGATTTCTGGGCTGCATAAAATGTAACATTTCTGAAGTATTTCTCAAGAGCAATTGCTGACATTATTAACTAGAAGTGACCTTTAGATGGAGAAATTTAAAAAAAAGGTGTGGAAAAAAGCATTTTATGTGTTACCAAGTTTTCAGTGATTATTTTTACAGAGGTTCTGTGTGATTCCGCCTCCAGCTCTCATTTTCCATTCATACACTCACATTTGAAACTTCAGACTTCCAGCTAGCCAATCTGAAATGGGGAAGCCATTGAAAACAGAACAAGAAAATAATAGGAGTTCTCAAAAGAGCACGATGGCACGAGCAGAAGTACTCCTCCTGGAGGCGTACCCATCAAGGGGTAGGAAAACACGGGGCAGAGTTGATTCTAACGGTGTTTATTACAGTGCTAACAGGTGATACTAGTTTTCAACGTCGATGTTTGTTTGTTTGTTTGTTTGTTTGTTTGTTTGTTTTTAGGTTTGTTTTTCTCTCTTAGCACCGACTGTTAAAGGGTTTTCTTAAATATATCTCATACGCACTGGTTTGTTGCCAACCTCACATTGTAATTAAGGTAATTTTTACTTTTCTCATCTCTTCACTATATATTCTTGGCCCATCTTAGTTTTCCTTTTTTAAGGAATTTATGTATTCACTTTACATCCTGATGGCAGCCCCTTTCCTTTCCTCCCAATCCCCCTTTCACACACTCCTCCCCCCATTCCCTTTCTCTTCCTCAAAGGAGGAGGAGATCCCCCATGAATATCACCCCTCCCCCTCCTGGCATAGTAAGTTACTGCAGGATTACCCTTTTCCTATCTCACTGAGCAGACAAGGCGGACCAGCTAGGAGAAAGAGATCCAACAGCAGGCAATAGAGTCAGAGAGGCACTCCCCTACCTCCAGTTGTTGGGGAATCCACATGAAGACCAAGCTGCACAGAGGCTACATCCGTGCAGGGGCCTAGGACCAGTCCACACATACTCTTTGTTTGGTGGTTCAGTCTCTGTGAACCCCCCGTGGGCCCAGGTTAGTTGACTCTGTAAGTCAGCTTGTGGAGTACTTGACTGCTCTCTCCTTCAGTCATTTGCCCAACTCTTTTCTGTAAGACTCCATGAGCTCTCTCTGTTTGGCTGTGAGTCTCTACATCTGTTTCCACCAGCTACCAGGTAAAGCCTCTCAGAGGAGTTATGCAAGGCTCCTGATAACACAGATAGTGTCAGGGATTGGTTCTCTTCCATGGGATGGGTCACAAGTAGGGCCAGCCGTTGGTTGGCCATTCCCTCAATCTTTGCTCCATCTTTGTCCCTGTACATCTTGTACGGGCGATACTTTAAAAATGGCATATCAGATATCAAGTAATCCCAGGACATTCAGGTTAAACAAAGCTATTTGTTTCTTGCTTATGTTTCTTGTCGTGGGGGGTTCTTTCTGGGATGGTAATTTTTAATTAATAAACTTATTTAGTCACTTTACATCCTGATCATAGTCCCCTCCCTCCTTTCCTCTCAATCTCATCCTTCCTCTTTTCCCTCCCCCTCCCTCTATTTCTCAGAAAGGGGAGCCAACTAACCCACTCCAGCTCATCAAGTCACATCAGAACTGAGTGAGTTTTCTTCCCCTGTGGCCTGGTAAGGCACCCCCACCAGGGAGACTTGATCAAAAAGCAGGCAACAGAGTCCATGTCATAAACACCCAACTCCCCTTACTAGGAAAACTGTAAGAAGCCTGAACTGCCTCATCAGCTATATCTGTTTAGGGGGCCTAGGTCTAGTCCTTGCATGGTCCTTGCTTGGTGCTTCAGTCTCCACAAGCTCTGCTGGGCCCTGGTTAGTTGGCTCTGTTAGTCTTCTTGTGGAGCTCCTGTCAGCTCCAGGTTTAAAGCTGGGATTGTATTCTAATTACAACGTTTATCTATTCTCTTTCTTCCATCTAAGCCCTCCCGTAAGCATTGCAAATCCATGGCCTCATTTTAAAAAATATCCGTTGTAATTGTATGCATGGATGTATTTGGATATAGTATTACTTGTGTGCATGTTTTCAAGGCTGACCATTTGGCAACAGAAAATCAATTGTTGTGCTCTTTCCTGGGAAACAAAACCTCTCCCACTGAGCTAATTGTTTTTAACCAAATGTTTTTTCTAAACCTTTTACACGCTATTTAATAAGCTAACATTGATTATGAGCCTCTCTATATGGTGGTTCTGAGCCTGTCATGACACAGCCATATTCCAAAGACAATTTAATACCATTATAGAGTCTGCATAGAAAGAACACACTGTTAGTAGCTGGGAGTGGGTTTCAGAAATGTGCGATCTTTGGCAGTATATCTGAATTTACTAATTATAATTTTCCTTACATGCAAATTAACATGAAAGATAAAAGAATACTGATCACTAAAATGTTTTACAATTTTTATTGTTTGAAGATGTGAAGGGCCTGAGAACTTCCTTAAAGAGATTTGGAAATAAGCAGTTGCTAGAAAGCAGAGACCCAAGGCTTTGCTCTTAGCCATGGCTCCTCTCCTCCATCCTTCCTGTTCAACAAGCAGTCAGAATGCTACAACGTTTGGACTGAAACCTGCATGTGGCTTAGTCATCACTTCAAATTCAGTGAAACCAACTTACGTGGTTTGGGCTCTGTGCCATCCACACCTAATTTGTAGGCACACGGCCTGGTTGCAAACCTCAAGTTAAAAATATGTTAATTTAGATCATTCTGTGGTTATTTCCATTTTCTTAGCCAGACCTTAAGGCTCAGGATGTAAAATTCAGATGTGCTTTCAATTGAAAGTTGTTACCACAGATGAATTTTAAGCAGTATAGTTGGAGTAAAGGAGTATCAGACCAGGAAGAGCGACTTCCGGGCGGACAGCATAAATATGTGGCTGAATTCCTACAGATTATTCTTTGGCAAATTGTTTTTAATATTTAACATTCAGGGCAGTTAGAAGCACATATTAATTTTTTAATCCAACTGGAAGATGCAAAATGGTAAGACTTTTATTCTCTGTTCAATTCTAGATTTTAAAAATGCCTTTCCATACAAAATCTTCAACATTGTTGAAGAATAAGCAGCAACTTGAAGGGAGGCTTTCCATAACTGACATTAGTTTTCTTTTATTAGCATGTGTATGGCTCTTAGAAGGTATATAAACTCCATGTAAACTCCTTTTAAACCATATGCGTGCATGTGTACACACACATATTTATTTGCATATATTTTAAGTAAGCTTATAAAATAATATCTTAGCATGGCTTTTTCAAACATCTTCTGTATTATTTAACTCTTTCTTCTTCCTGTGTTTCTGCATTAACTTCCCTATATTCTATCTAGCAACTAATTAATGTACCCACCCATGGTTTGATTTGCTATAATGCAATAATGGCCCATCTATCTTGAGGAAAAACAATTGTTGTTTTATTGGACTTAAGGTCTGCTCAATAAAAATGGGTTCGTGCTTAGTATTATAAATTTAGCCAACTCAGTGGCAGGAGAAGTCATAGACCCCTAGAGGAGAAAGTACTACTACCATTTTCCATAATCTAATATAATTTCTAACTATATTCTAATACCAAAGATAAGTATAGTTCTGACCCCTTTTCAAAGAAATTTTTTTCTTTATTTTGTAGATGATACAGACAATTACAGAGATATGAAATTGGTGACAATGCAGAGAATGAATAAAGTGTCATGCTCAACCCCAATACAAAGCAACCAAGGGTCAGAGAAAATCAGGGAAGAGGGATCTGAAGGATTTTAAGAGTCAGAGGGCCTGCGCTCTGCCCAAAGTTTGGGTATTAGACTCAGCATCTCCTTTGATACCCTGCTGGGTAGAAGTCTTTCAGAGGCCCTCTGTGGTAGGTTCCTGTCCTGTTCCTTGTTTTTTCCCTCTTCAGATGTCTCCCCTGTCCCATTGCCTTTGTGTGCTTGGGAAACATTGAGGGGTGTGACTACAGCTGGGATACAAAGTGAATGAACTGTAATTAATATAAAAATAAAAATAAAAAAGACCAAAATAAAAAACCCCAACAAACAAACAACAACAAAAAAGAGTCAGAGGACCAGGACCCCTGGTCCTGAGAAATATTCTTTTCTAGACAGGACTGGGAAGCTGTTTCCATGAAATCTGAGCAGAATGCACCTAAAAAAAATGTGCATTTATGACCATACTTGCTGACATGCCAGCATAGATGGTAAGGGAGGTGGAGCAAGAAAAAGGAAGGGAGAAAACGATAGAAATACGATATTAATGTGTAATGTTTCCCCAAATAATTTAAAATATAAAAAAGTATCAGCATTTTGCTTTTTAAAATATTTTTGTTTTGTTTATTTCTTTGAGAGTTTCATTTTCATACAAAGTATTATCTTATTCACAATCACAACTATTTCCAGATCTGCCATCCTTCCCTAAGTAGATATGAGCAACAAAGAATGTGTCAGCAACATACACTATAGATTTAAATAACTCCTTATAATATACAGAATTAATTTGTTCAACTCTGATCTAGTCATTGGCATCACATGTGTAAGCATGTCAGAAGTAAGTAATAGAATTAAAATTAACATGAGGACCTCCCCTATCAGTGGACTTGGAGAGGGGCTTGGGAGGAGATGGGGAAGAGGGAGGAATGAGAGGGGGGGGCTACAGCTGGGATACAAAGTGACTAAACTGTAATCAATATTAAAAAACAAAAATGTAATCAAAAATAAAATAAATAGGAATACGGAAGTGTCAGTGTTAATGTCAAGTGTAACAAAAAGCAATTAGATAGAATTTTTCTTTTTTTTAGAAAAACCCATAGAATGATAAATGGGAGCTGGCTAATATTATGCTTCCCGGAATATTCCCTTTCATTTCACTATTCTATTACATATTGCCTAATTGTTACCTAGCACTCGTCTCTGAATGCCTGTCACCTCAAATTTCATGTCATGAATAAAAATTCGCAGTAGTAACCCACTCTCTATCTCAGCGCTAGATCCACTTCTCTCTTTTTTCTTCTCAGTTGTGCCTCAGTTTACTTCTAAACATGATAAGATTCAGGAAAATGTAAAAAAAAAAAGGGGGGGGTTATTTAATATTAAGAAGTAAGCAATTTAGAAGACTTGGGAAATACCAGAAACTGTTCTGACTTACAAGCTCCTCCCTTCCATGGCCACATCAGCATAAGGGCTGCTAAAAAGACCCAGACCAGCTGAGCTGCTTGTGAGACACTCTGACCTATTGAGCTACCTCAAGTCTTGCTGTGACCTCCAGCATTTAATCTTTCTTGAGTCAACGCCCACGCTGTGTGAGGTAGCTGCTTTTAAATTGTCCTTTTTTTCCCCCTACAAATAAGCCCTTATCCATATTCCTTTCAGTACCACACTCACCAGGTGGACATTGTTAATATTATTTTGACCTGTCATTACTTCCCTCTCTAGAGTGACTAGATGTTTGTGCTATGTCTCTCAAGAAAAATATTACACAAAACTTTTTTCCTTAACTTACACTGTTTATATCCTTTTTAAAAATTAAATTTTTATATTAATTATAGTTTACTTATTTATTTTTATATTAATTACAGTTTACTTATTTTGTATCCCAGCTTTAGCCCCCTCCCCCATTCCCTCCCAATCCCTCCTTCCATCCATCATCTCCTCCCTGCCTCTCTCTAAGTCCACTGATAGGGGGAGTCTTCCTCCCCTTCCATCTGACCCTAGCTTATCAGGTCTCATCAGACTGGCTGCAATGCCCTCCTCTGTGGCCTAGCAAGACTGCTCCTTTGTAGGGTCAAAGGGCCAACCATGCAGTTCACGTCAGAGACAGTCCCTGTTCCCCTTACTAGGGAAACCCACTTGGATACTGAGCTGCCATGGGCTACATCTGAGAAGAGGGTCTAGGTTATATCCATGAATGGTCCTTGTTTGGAGAAACAGTCTCAGAAAAGACGCTTGTGCCTAGATATATTTGGTCCTTCTGGAGCTCCTGTCCTCTCCAGCTCTTTTCTAACTCCCCTGTCTTTCATATGATTCCCTGCATTCTGCCCAAGGTTTGGTTATGAGTCTCAGTATCTGCTTTGATACACTGCTAGTGGAGTCTTTCAGAAACCATATATGGTAGGCTCCTTTCCTGTTTCTTGTTTTCTTCTTCCAATGTCCATCCCATTTGTCTTTCTTAGTAAGGATTGATCATCTTTCCCTGGGTCCTCCTTGTTCTTTAGCTTCTTTAGGTGTGCAGATTTTAGTATGTTTATCCTATATTATAGGTCTAGTATCCACTTATAAGTGAGTATATACCCTGTCTACTTCTGGAATACCTCACTCAGGATGATCTTTTCCAGTTCTCACCATTTACCTGCAAATTTCTTGATTTCCTTTTAATAGCTGAGTAGTATTCCATTGTGTAAATGTATAACAATTTCTATATCCATTCCTTAGTTGAGGGACATCTGGATTGTTTCAAGATTCTGGCTATTATGAATAAAGCTGTTACAAACATAGTTGAACAAATGTCCTTGTTGTGTACTTGAGCATCTTTTGGATATATGCCTAGAGTGGTATAGCTGGATCTTGAGGAAGCACTATTCCTAACTGTCTGAGAAAGCTCCAGATTGACTTCCAAAGTCATTGTACCAGTTTACATTCCCACCAGCAATGGAGGAGGGTTACCCTTTCTCCACAACCTCTCCAGCATGTGTTGTCACTTGAGTTTTTGATCTTAGCCATTCTGATGGGTGTAAGGTGAAATCTCAGGGTCATTTTAATTTGCATCTCCCTGGTGGCTAAGGATGTTGAGCATTTCTTTAAGTGTTTCTCTGCCATTCTATATTCCTCTACAGAGAATTCTCTGTTTAGCTCTGTACCTCATTTTTAATTGTATTACTTGACTTGTTGCTATAATAAAAGATCTTATGGAGGCATCTCCATCCCTGATCTCAAGCTGTACTATGGAGAAATAGTAATAAAAACTGCATGGTATTGGCTTAGAAGCAGAATGGTGGATCAATGGAATCAAATAGAAGTCCCAGAAATAAACCCACACACTTATGGATACCTGATTTTTGACAAAGATGCCAAAACCATACAATGGAAATAAGAAAGTATCTTCAACAAACGGTGCTGGTCTAACTGCATGGCTACATGTCTACATGTAGAAAAATGCAAATAGACCCATACTTATCACCCTGTACAAAACTAAAATCCAAGTGGATCAAAGACCTCAATATAAAAACAGATACACTAAACCTGTTAGAAGAAAAATTGGGGAAGAGCCTTGAGCTCATTGGCATAGGAAACAACTTCCTTAACAGAACACCAACAGCATAGGCTGTTAATAATCAATAAACGGGACCTCATGAAACTCAAAAAGGACACTGTCCTCAGAACAAAAAGGCAGCTTACAGACTGGGAAAGGATCTTCACCAACCCTATATCTGGCAGAGGACTAATACCCAGAATATATAAAGAACTAAAGATGTTTATATCCTTTTTAATTTTAATTTTTATTAATTACACTTTATTCACTTCTTCCCTCCCAATATTCCTCCCAATCCCACCTTCCCTCCCGCTTCTCCACACATGTCCCTCCCCAAGTCCACTGATAGGGGAGGTCTTCCTTTCCTTCCTTCTGATCCTAGTCTATCAGCTCTCATCAGGAGTGGTTGCATTGTCTTCCTCTGTGGCCTGGTAAGGCTGCTCCCCCATCTGGGCGAGGTGATCAAAGAGCAGGCCAATTGGTTCATGTCAGAGGCAGTCACTTTTCCCATTATTATAGAACCCACTTGGATACTGAACTGCCATGGGCTACATCTGTGCAGGGTTTCTAGGTTTTCTCCATGCATGGTACTTGGTTCATATCCTTTTAAAGTAAGTTTTCTTTCAAGATTTCCTGATTATACCAACAATTTATTCTTTCTTCTACTATCTAAGGCTATATTCCATAAATTCATCTTGAAATAATCCATTCATTTAATTGTATTATGTTAATTATGTCAGCACTGATCTTATTTTTGCTATACCATCTACTTCAAGTAGTTTATGTTTATATTAATCTCATTCCAATCTTAAATTTCCATTTCCTTATTCATAGCTCATCATAAAGCTGTGTCAATTATTCTGTGTCTATAATAATTGTTTCTAAAAGTAATTCTTATGTGTCAATATTATTGACCCATCTCCCTGCTAGAAAAGATTTAACAACTTTTTGAATCTTGTCACATTTCTACATATCATGTAGATTCAGTGCCATAGATGTAGCCTAGCTTCCTACTCCTGTCTGAAAAACAAATGAATTCTAGGCTGAAATAATGATCCTTAAGATAAGATTATTGTGTCACCTTCTTTGAATGGTGTTTGTCTATGCCCTCTCTGTCTAGACTTTAATCACCCTGAAAAGGTCAGTTCAAATTATATTGTTTAACTGTCTTGTCTCTTCATTATATCTTTGGTCCAGAGCATTCTGAGGTCAGTGGACTCTGGATAAAGACAAACTACCTAAATCATTTGGTGTTGTTATTCTAATGAGGCAGAGTTCCTGGCTTCACATTCTTCTGTTTTCTTCAATACATAGAGCAGTGATGGACATGTAGTAGATTGCACAATAAATACTTCATGTTGATTGATTGTGAAGTTCTTATTTCTTTTTAGGGACAACCATTGAGACTTGGCTGCCTTCCTTCTTGAATTTGTCAGCCAGCATTAAACCTTAATTAGACTATGAATTCTGATTTTCCAATATAAGACTTTATAAGACTTTGTGGCTGAAAAAAAAATCCTGAAATGTTTTCTCAAATTATAACTGCATTCCTTTGGCTACTTTTCAAAAGTGAGATATTTTATTTTCCTTTGGAAAGTATCCAGACAAAGTAAAATTTAAATTTCTTTTCTTTTGAATCTATAAACACATAACAATTATGATTTTGTTGAGAATGCAGAAAACTTTTAACAACAAGGAGTTGAACAGAGTTGGATTTTCTCTACCAAAAATGGGGAAAACCTGCTCAGAGAATTTATATTTATTTTCCTACTGTGGAAAACTTGCAGAATTATTTTTAAGGTCATATTGGAAACACTTCCAAGTCAATGCACTGAAGGTCTCCCCAGAGAGTTGGAGTGGTTTCCAAATCAATCCCATCCAAAGGACATCTTACTTAAAAGCTTTGGGAACCAGCTCAAAATCTCTCTCCTATGCTTTCCAATAAGGATTAAATTCAACAAATTAGAGAGAAAAGTGGCTCCAGGGAGTTGTTTTCTGACAATGAAAGCAACCTGGGATACTGAATTAACAGAAATTATTTTCATCATCAAAGTTTGTTTCAGTAGAACATGTAAAAGGAAGCAGAATTGCCTTAGAAAGAGAGTGCACACCAGAGGCTGAGAGCCACAAATTAATTCAATCAGCAAAAGAGAGGCACCCAGCCCAGTCAGCTCTGTAGGGATGGGGCTTTCATTCATTAACTGATATATAACTGAATCAATAGAGCTGAAAAATGAACTTCTACTTATATCAGCAAAAGTTGATGTAAATTATCAATGGGAAGGTAGACATTACACTTCTTTTAATCATCTTACAGAAGGAACTACCTTGAGGGAATTCGGATTTATTGTAATGTCCATTGATATCAGTCTTGCTTTCTGAAGAACACTGTGCTAAAACTCGTAATAAATCTCCCTCTGCATCACTACTTAACTTTACAAAGACCAATATTGCAGTTACTTAGTTCACAATATTTTTTCTCTTTTAGTTCAGTGTCCAAGTGGGTTCCATAGTAATGGGAACAGGCACTGTCTCTGACATGAACTGATTCGCCTGCTCTTTGAGCACCACCCCCTGAGAGGAGAGCAGCCTTACCAGGACACAGAGGAAGACAATGCAACCACTCCTGATGAGAGCTGATAGACTAGGATCAGAAGGAAGGGGAGGAAACCTTCCATGTCAGTGGACTGGGGGAGGGGCATGGGAGGAGATGAGGAAGGGAGTGGGATTGGGAGGGGAGGTGGGAAGGAGTTACAGGGGCATATAAAGTGAATAAAGTGTAATTAGTAAAAATAAAAATTAAAAAATACAAAAAAAGCTAAGCTCAGAGAGTTCAATTTATTGCAAGTATGTATACAAGTGCACACAATTCTTTCTGTAAAACTCATCTCTTCCATTGTCATTATTTCCTACTTTCACCTTCTACCCTTTCTCTGTATTTCTTTAAAGACCCTTTTGCCGCTCTGTTTGGGAAATTTCCAAATTCAATGACAGCTGTAGCCTTGTTTTGTTTTTGTTTTGTTTAACAATTTTTATTGACTTATTTTTATTATTATCATTTATTACAATTATTGAATTTGTATTCTGGCTGTGGCCCCCTCCCTCATCCCCTCGCAATCCCACCCTTCCTCACACATCTCCTCCTTTGCCCCTTCCCCAGCCTACTGAGAGGGGAGGTCCTCTTTCCTTTCCATCTGCCCCTAGCCTAACAGGTCTCATCAGAACTGGCTACATTGTCTTCCTCTGTAGCCTGGCAAGGCTGCACACTCCAGGAGGTGTAGCCTTAGTTTTTGATAGACCTTCTGAAAATTGATCTGAAGGCTGCCACGAAGTGGTTGGAGTCTGCAGAAGGGAACGACTATCCAAGGTTTAGTGCTTCTGGGAAGTTTCTTTACGTGTCAGTATTAGAATCCAGGGATACCAGTTTGACATTTTTTTTTCACAACAAAACATTTTGAAGTATTGCTTTTTCAATTAAAAAGCTTTATTTTTACTGTTGGGCATATGAGGCAGTGAGATTTTCAACAATTCACTCAGTTACATTTTACTGTCTCCTTCTAGAAAATGCAAGTCAAAGAGTGGCTTTGCACATTTTTAAGTGACAACCTTTCCAAATTCATTGTGTGAACAAAATTTTAAGATTCCAAAGAAAGTATACGAAACTGATATCTTAAGGATAAGCTAGAGATAATAGGATTTTAACCAAACATAGTAGTCTTGAGTCATCACAAATGTAAATAATAATTGGTAACTTTTATTATATGTAATAATATAATTGGTTATATCAGTTCATCAAATTAAAATTTTCACTTAACAGGGAACCGTGTGAGGTCTGAGTCTTAGAGAAGTGGCTCAGGAAGTTGGGGAACTATGATAGAATTCTCTGCTTACAAACCATTGGGAGAATATTTTCTTTCCTTAATTTTTGCTTCTACTTAAAGATTAATTTCTTTTCCATTTGGAGTGTATATATGTGAGTGTATATATGTATGCATACATATGTGTATGAGAGGTCATCAAGGACAAACAGTAAATCACAATTAAACAGGTGAAGGAAATAAACAAGCCAAGACTGGAAAACATAATTAGAATCAATAAAGAAAATCCAAAAGGAAAAAACCCTGGAGACAGCAATCTTAGAGAAGAGATCAGGAACCAGCGAGGTAAGCATCACCAACAGCAACAGAATACAGGAGATGGAGGAGAGAATCTCAAGCATTGAAGATACAATTAAAGAAATTGATATACCTCTCAAAGAAAATATTAAAATGGAAACATTCCTGATAAAAACATCCAAGATATCAAGGAGAATATAAAAATATGAAACCTAAGAATAATATGAATAGACAAAAAATAAGATTCTAGGCTCCAAGATTCATAAAATATTTTCAAAAAATCATAGAAGAAAATTTCTCCAACCTAAAGAAAACGATGTCCATAAACATACAAGAGTCTTACAGAACACCCAATAGACTAAACCAGAAAATAAATTCCTCCCATCACATAAAAATCAAAACACTAAATCTACAGAACAAAGAAAAATATTAAAATCAGCAAGGGAAATAGACCAAGTAACATATAAAGGTAGACCTATCAGAATCACACCTGACTGCTCAACAAAGAATATGAAAGCCAGAAGGGCTTGGGCAGATGTCATGCAGGCAATAAGAGACTATAGATGACAACTCAGTCTAATATACCCAGCAAAACTTTCAATACATAAAGATGGAGAAAACAAGATATTCCATGACAAACAATATCTATGCACCAAACCAGCCCTACAGAAGATACAAGAAGGAAAACGCCAACTGAACAAAGCCAATTATACCCAAGAAAGCACAGGATATAGACAACTTCACAACAAGAAAACAAAAGAAAACAAGCTTTCAAAAACTATCACCACCAACTCCACAATAAAAAGGAACTAACAATCATTCCTTACTAATATCTATTAACATCAGTGTCCTCATCTCTCCAATAAAAAGACACAAGCTAACAGAGTGGTTGTGGAAATAGGATCCAGCATACAAGAAACATACCTCAGCAATAGAGACACTACCTGGGAGTAAAGGGCTGGAAAAAAGTTTTCCACGTAAACAGACCGAAGAAGCAAGATTTTAAATAGTCATCTTAAAATCTAATAAAAATAGACTTTCAACCAAAATTAAACAAAAGAGATGGGGAATGACACTTCATTCTCATCAAAGAAAAAAATCCACCAAGAGGACATCACAATCCTGAACCTCTATACCTCAAAGACAAAGGCACCTGCATTCATAAAAGAAACATTATTAAAGCTTAAATCACAGATCTATCTCAACACATTAAGACTGGGAGACTTCAACACACTACTCTCACCAATGGACAGATCGGCAAGAGAGAAACTAAAATAAAGAAACAATGAAGCTAACAGAGGTCATGAGTCACACAGTAGAGGACAGACATACTATAATGCACAGACCCAAAAAAAAATAAGCCTGATGGGCATCTTAGGCTTCTTGTCAGCCTACTAGTTTGGGGAGTAGGGGATATATTTGACATAGACTATGTTGCCTGTTTTTTTTTTTGTTTGTTTTTGTTTTTTGTTTTTGTTTTTATCATTTCCCCCTGATGGGACTTCTCTACCAGGTCACGCGGGAGAAAGGCAAACTCAGTCCTCATGTGAATAGATAAGCTGGGGTGTCTGGGTAGAAGGGCTCCCCTATTCTCAGGAATAGAGGAGAGAGTTGGAGGAGGGAGGGTGAGACTGGGAGGGGAAGAGGAGGGGGCCTTATGGCTGAGATGTAAATTGAATTAATTAATAAAAAATAGCCTATGTGAAAAGTAAATGTATATTTGTCTAGTGGTATCAAATAACAAATTTTTAAAATATACATAAGTAATATAAAATATTGAGATATATGTATGTATGTGTATTTATGGTATGGTTTAAAGAAACAATTGTTGGTAGATATTGAAGGTGACAGTGAAAAGATATGACATTTTCTTTAAGCAAAGACTCAATATGAGACTTTGATTTTTGGCCCAATCTATGGATTCAACAGAATCTAAATAAAAAATTTAGCAAAATATATTTTAGTAACTGTGAATAAAAATTAAAAATATAGAATATCCAAAATATATGAAAAGTAATAGTATTGTTCTAGGCTGTTTGCTGTTTGAATAAATATAGATATGCTTATTGATGAAGTAGAAAGAAGAGTCCTGAAAGGAAAACTTTGACAACTAAAAGTATGCCAAGTTAATTCAGTGGGAAAATATGAAAAATGTCAATGATAATGCTGAGAACTTCGAATGGCCACATTCAATAAAATGCTACTCAACCTGTATATTTTAATATATAGAATATTATTTGGACATGTTCTTATAATTGAGTGGAAGAATTAAAACTAGGAGTTGAGAGATGGCTCAGTGTGTAAGAGCATGTGCAGTGGTGTCAAAGTACTTGAGCTTGATTCCCAGCATCTACATTGCCTGGCTTACAACTGTTTACAACTCCAGCTACAGGGAACCTAGCACTGTTTTATATCCTCCTCAGGCAGCTGTGTCCACATGTACATACCAACACAGAGACACAAAATTAAAAATAAAATAAAATAAAACTAAAATAAAATAAAATAAAATAAAAACAAAAAGAAATGAAAGTAGGATTTGGAATTAATGGAAAGGTTGCTATGTGGGAAGGGAAGAAATAATGGGTGATGTCTATGATTTGTACATATTATACAAGTGTGAAGTTGTCTGACAATAAATTAATTTTAAAATTCTTTAAAAAATACATATGTCTCTTCCTATTCTGTAAAGATAAAGACCTAAATAAAAGTTGTAGATAAAAACACATCACCTAGATATTGAGTAAATATAATACTGATAACCCCCACTTTTGTTTTTACATTTCTTTCTGCATTTGAGATACTTGTAAATTTCTGAGGTAGTTTATTTTTCCTCTTTCTTCTTTTTAAAAGCCATTGAAATAACATGTAAAACAAATAGTAAGTCTGAGAGAGGTTATGTGGTTGAAATGGTACAGTGTTATTAACAGTGATTCTTATATCTCAAATTACTCTACATTTCCTACATATTTAAATATCATCAAAACACTTGAAGAAGGCAGGACAGAAATTTTTTTCTTTTTTTTTAAGGAGTAGGCCAATTCTATCACAGAATATTGGAAACATATGAAAGACAAATTGAATATTTGGCAAAAAAAGTTGGGAAGGAATTCAGTTGTTTGGACCCGAAATGTTTTTTTTTTTTTTAAGTAATTTTGCCTTTCTCCAGATGAGACAAATCAAAAAAGCAGAATTAATATTGCTGACACATGTTACACCAATTAATCTTAACTAGGGTGACATCTAATTGAAATGTAGAATGTGTGGGTGTGCGCATGCGCGTGCATGTGTGAGAGAGAGATAAGAAATTTTTTTTCATCTTAGATAGGCTCTCTTGGTTCTTTATGAATTATCAAAGCAGCCTCCAACAGGGTTTATTTATATTTCTCCTTCCAAGGCCAAAGAGTTGGTGGTAAAGGTGATACTGTTTAGGATTATTAGATGCATTCATAATGCCTATTGGACTGTGGAAGAGCCTAACTTGTCTTCATGTCTGACAGTGTTTCCATAGATGGCAGGATAATTACAAATGTACTTATTGTAGTTCTGACACTGACTATCACTGCACTCTTAGGAAACTCCATAATTTCTCACTTGAAAAATGGAGGTATATTATCCTCTCCGTGAAGACACATTAATTCCACAATTAATCATATTTATGGTGTGTTACGAAACATTTGTTGTATACCGCTCATGAAGCTATATGCCTGAGGTAGATGGTTAGTAGATATACAAAAAGGTATCTCGCCTGTTTGTTATACTTTGTTAAAATCAGTTAACAAAATGTAGTTAACACCAAGCTGTAGTAAAGAAAACTTGGAATGAAATATCACTAATCTGAGAAGACGGAAATGTCTTTTAGGATGTTGTATTTAAACTGGGACTCAAGGTTTAGGTAAGAGTTAAGAAGAGCATTGCAGAGCATGCAGAATCAAAGGTAGGGCATCAGCCAAGGAACATGTGGGAACTTGAGACGAAATGTTTGTAAATTAGCTTAGTGCTTAGCATGACAAGGGACACACAGAAGTCATGGGATTGTCACCTTTCATAAATTCCAGCCACAGACATTTGATCTTTATAACTTATACAAACCTGAAAATTAATCCATCTTTGCTTTTTTACAAACATTTTTGTAGCAATGTGTAGTTTGGCTGCAAATCTTTTAAGTTATTGTTACGAGCGTTCATGTTAATACATTCTTGTTGGCTTCTATTCCAGATGATACGGCATGATTAGTTGAGTTTTCTGGAGTTCTGAATCATAATGATAGACAATTCCATCCTCTTTAATAACTGGCTGCATCTCTGGAACAGTGAACATAGTAGCACGTAGCTTCCTCAGTTTCTAGCTATAGTTCTTGTTATCTTCCTCTGTGGCCTGGTAAGGCTGCTCCCATCTCAGGGGGGGTGTGTGATTAAAGAACAGGCCAATCAGTTCATGTCAGAGAAAGTCTCTATTCCCATTACTATAGAACCCACTTGGACACTCCTTACCAGGCCACAGAGGAAGAAAATGCAGCCACTCCTGATGAGACCTAATAGACTAGGATCAGAAGGAAGAACAAGAAGACCTCCCGTATCAGTGGACTTGGGGAGGGACATTCGTACAGAAGGGGGAGGAAGGGAGGGATTGGGATGGGAGGAGGGAGAGAACCACAGGGGGATACAAAGTGAATAAAGTATAATTAATAAAGAATTTAAATTTAAAAACTTCTTGTCTGTGGAAAGGGCTAGTGCTGATTTAACTAGCATTATTGAAATAACATAGTGTTCAGTGAAATATGCATGAGATACTTATTTTCTTCTGTGTATATAACATTAACATAAGCTTTGCTGTGGTAATGCAATGGACATGTACAAATGAAGTTGTGGATTAAAACAAAGGACCAAATCATACTAAATTTCACTCATATAATTCACTGCCGTCACTTTGGAACTTGGGCACAAACAGTGGTACATCTTGTAAGAAGAATCTGGACTTTATACAATGGCTGGCTCTCCAATCAAGAATCAAGACAGCAAAGCAGAGAATATGTGTCTGTACAAGCAGAAGTCAGGAAGAAGTTACTCTGTAAGCACAAAGGTTGTATGGGACTCTTACACATCAGACTTCCCTTTTCACTAAATTGTCTCATTTAAGAAATATGGTACCAGATTCCTCAACTGTATCTAGAAATGTCTTGTCTTACATTTTTGGATTGAAGGGTCCAAATGAGGGCTAGTACACCCAATAGTTCTATCAGAAAGCCTCATTTTGTATTTCAAGATAAAATTTTCACTTTATTGTCTCTGACATGAACTGATTGGCCTGCTTTTTGATCACCTCCCTCTAAGGGGAGAGCAGCCTTGCTGGGCCACAGAAGAAGACAATGCAGCCACTCCTGATGAGACCTCATGGACTGGGATTGGAGGGAAGGAAAGGAGGACCTCTCCTATCAGTGGTTTTGGGGAGGGACATGGATGCAGAGAGGGGAGGAAAGGAGGGATTGGGACGGGAGGAGGGAGGGAACTACAGGTGTATATAAGGTGAATAAAATGTAATTTATAAAGAATTTAATAAAAAATATTAAAAAAAATCATTCCTGGAATAGGTGAAAAATGCTGACTTTGCATTGTTGTGTTTTATGTCTATGAGAAAAGTATTGAGTAGCAACAATGGTAATTCTGAGGTAAAAATGATGAAAATCATTGTCCATCTTCCTGAGGAAAACAGCATAATGCACATGGGCTATTGGATGATTCTCAGAAGTTTTACTGAAGTTATTCTGAAGTTGGCTTTGGCATCCCATTTTCAGCCATTAGGCAATAATTTGCTTGTATCTGTTCTGACACTAATACGGTCATTCCACCATTATTACTGCTACATGTTGAGAAAGAAAACATGGGCTCAGAAAACATTTCCTGTGAAGGGTCAGAGAGTAACTATTTTATACTTTTTAATCAAAGGATGAGATTAAATATATTTAGTAGATATTTATATAATCCTTTAAAATGCCAACATTAAAATTTTAAAGTATTAATTAATGAGAAATATAAACACAGAAGATAGGTCAGATCTCACAGCAGTTTGTTAATACCATACAGATCTTCATTAATCCACAGAAAAGCTATATCCAATCAGTGTATCTTGGTTAAAAGAGCAAGTGATGGGAAGAAATCAGACTATGATTGAGATATCCAAGCACCCATCTCTAGTGTGAGCAAACATCCTTTAAGCAATGGCTTGAAAATTTGTTTTCAATACAGAAATCTAATCAGTAGTTGAAGTGTGAAAACATTTCTATGTTCTGAGAACAAATGATTGAGGATGAAAGTGGTTCGTTTTGTATTTATATTTTATATACAAGCAATCAACAACCAACTGGCAATTATCTAGGAACCAAATAGATGTTGTTTTTAATCATGCATAGTTTTTGAATCAACTATATTAATGATATATTTGAAAGAAAATATTAGAGATATAATATCAATAATAATTTTAAAATAAAATTATATCTGCTTATTATTTTAAATTATGCTTTGAATGATTAATAAATGTCAGCATAAATGTCTGTAATGGTTAATGATGAACTAAGAATACAAATCTTACTTAAGTAAAAATGTCATGACATCTTTGGACTATTATAATAATTTAAAAACGAAGAAATGAAGGTTGATGCGCTATATTGCACCAGGAGGCCTTGGGTATATACTCAAAACATGCTCCATCATACCACAAGGATGCTTGCTCAACTAAGTTTATAGTGTCATTTTTTTTGTAGTAACAAGAAGCTAGAAATAACCCAGACCTCCCTCAATATGGAATAAAGAGATAAAGAAAATGTGGTATATTTATACAATGAAATATCACACAACCATTAAAAACAAGGAAATCATGAAATTTGCAGGCAAATGGATGGAACTAGAAAAGATCATCCTCAGTGAGGTAACCCAGACCCAGGGAAGCAAACATGGTATGTACTTACTTATAAGTGGACATTACCTATAAAGTATAGGATAGCCAGGATAAAAGCCACAGAACAAACAAGCTAAGTAACAAGTACTGAAAAGAGGAAATGAAATGGACATCTGGGGTGGATAGAGGGAGAAAGCTGGGTATGAGATGTGTTGGGGAGAGGAGCAGAAGGAATCAAGTATGAGGAGATAGTGGGGGAGAGAACTGGAAGCAGTGGAGGGAGGTACCTAGAAACCTAGGACAATGAAAACTCCCAGGAAACTATGAGGGAGACCCTACATAAGACTCCTAGCAATAGCAAAGATCTAACATGAAACAGTCACCTTCTGTAACCAAGCAAGACTTTCAGTGGAAGGATAGAGATACCAAAACCTTCAACCTCAAAATAAAACCAGACACACTAACTCTGTTAGAAGAAAAAGTGGGAAAGAGCCTTCAACACATTGGCACAGGAGACAACTTCCTGGACAGAACACCAACAGCTCAGGCTCTAAAATTAAGAATCAATAAATGGGACACAATGAAACTGAAAAGCTTCTGTAATGCAAAGAACACTGTCAACAGAAATAACAACAGCCTACAGGCTGTGAAAAAGTTCTTCACCAACCCTACATCTGACAGAGGTCTAAACTAAACACCAACAAGCCAAATAATCCAATTTTAAAATGGGGTACAATGGTAAACAAAGAATTCGACTCTCAAATGGCTAAGAAGCACTTACAGAAATGCTCAACATCATTAGACATCAGGGAAATGCAAATCAAAATGACTTTGATTTTAGTTTACACCTGTCAGAATGGCTAAGATAAAAAACACAAGTGATAGCACATTCTGGCAGTAATATAGAGAAGGGAAATACTCCTCTGTTGCTGGTGGGAGTGCAAATTTGTACAACCACTTTGGAAATCAAGCTGGAGGTTTCTCAGAAAATTCAGAATAGCTCAGCTTCAAGATCCTGCTATACTACTACTCTTGGGTATATACCTAAAAGACACTCTGCCATATAACAAGGACCCTTGCTCACCTGTGTTCATAGGAGCTTTATTTGTAATAGCCAGAAACTGCAAACCACCCAGTTATCCCTCAACTAAAGAACAAATAAAGAAATTGTGGTACATCTACACAACGGAATTCTACTCAGCCACTAAAAACTAGGGAATCATGAAATATGTAGGCAAATGGATGGAACTAGAAAAGATCATCCTGAGTGAGGTTATGCAGACCCAGGGAGACATACATGTTTTGTACTCAATTATAAGTGGATATTAGCCATATAGTATAGGATAACAATACTACAATTCACAGACCCAAAGAAGCTAAGTAACAAGGGAGGCTGCAGGAATTTCACTGAGAAGGAGAAATAGAATACACAGGTAAAGTGCTGGAAGGGAGGGAAGAGGAAAGGAGAGGGAATGCTCATGCAAATGGGGATGGGGATCTGATGTGGGGAGAGCAGGGGGTTGGGGAAGGAGGACAGAGGGCCTCCAGAGAGAAGAGAAACCATGGCCTGGGGCATCTCTGAGATAGGGTGGAGACAGGGCAGGCTTCTGGGAGGACATGGGGTGACTCTAGTAGAGAACCCTACTAGTGGGAGACATGGAGACTGGAGAGGACACCCTCTAATTAAACAGGACTTCAAGTAGACGGAGTGGAACACCAGCAAAACCTTTGACCCAAAATTTACCCTGCCTGCAAAATGTACAGGGATAAAGACAGAGACTAGATCGAGGGAATGTCCAACTAATGCCTGGCCACACCATGGGAGAGAGCCACCCCCTAACACTGTTAGTGACACTCTGCTATGCCTGAAGACAGGAGCCTAGCATAGCTGTCTGTTGAGAGGCTCCACCCAGTAGCGGGTTGAAACAGATGCTGATACTCACAGCCAAATGCTGGGAGGAACACAGGGAGCCTCCTGGAAGAGTGGGAAGAACAGAAGGACCAAGAAGGAACAGGATCTCCACAAGAAGACCAACAGAGCCAACTAACCTTGACCCAGGGGGGCTTGCATAGACTGAAACACCAACCAAGGACCATGTATGGACTGGACCTAGGTCCTCAACACATGTACACGACAGACAGCTTGCTCTTCCTGTGGGTACTCTAGTAAGGGATATGGGTGTGTCTCTGACAACAACTCTCTTGAATGCTTTTTGATCACTTCTACCTGGAGGGGCTGCATCAACTATTTCTATCATTTTGTTGATTTCATGCAGGAACATGGCAAGGCAAGAAAGCATCTTCACACATCAAAACTCAGGGGAGAATAGTGAGTTCTATTTGACGTCTACTCAACTTTCTGCCTAAGAGAGTGCTTCTTAATATTTCTAATGCTGTGACCCTTTAATAAGTTTCCCATCTTGTGGTGATCCCCAACCATCAAATTATTTTTATTGCTACTTCATAACTGTAATTTTGCTACTGTTATGAATAGAAAGGGTTGTTCGACCACCAAAGAAGTCATGACTCATAGGGTGAGAAGTACTAGCTTAAGAGTTCCCTTGGTTCTCAATGATTTTACAGTGCAGTGAATTTAGCTGAAGAAATTTCTATAAAAGGCAGAAGTAGAAGAGAGTCACACAGTGTGATTGATTTAAAAAGAACATGGTGAAGTTGATTGCTTTACAGATTGCTGGCCTGTGTGTTTTATTAGCACTTTATGCTACAATTATGTTTTCAGATAGAAAACCTAGTAGTGTATAATGTGGTAAAATCATAGGCCACCAACAGAGACTCAGCATCCCTTTTTATACTTCTTGAACAAACTTTACTCTGCGTGAAAGACTCTGGGAACACTGCAGTGCACTTGGACAAGATGGTTAACTACCAACAAAATCTTCAATCAAAGACACCTAGCAGGTAACAATACCAATATGGTGATAGTGGACATAAAACAGATGGTGTTTTAAGAAATTCCTTCAGAAGATGACCAAATCCAAGGGCTTTGTGAGAGAAAAAGTTTATACATGAGCACAACATGCTCTCTCTCTTTTTTTTTTACTGTGGAGTAGATACTAAAAGTATTGTCAAAGGAATAAGAGAAAAAATGCAACCCAAACTGAGAAAGGGTTACCTAGTCCTTCTGTAATCATGTTACTAAAACTAAGGTCAATCTGTTTTTCCCTCAAGTAATTTTGTGGAGTAGTAAGTATGCGAGCACACGCTGGGAATAAAACTGTGTAAGGGAGAGAGGCAATCTTGTTTGCTTCAGAAAATATTTGAAAAAGAATTCCATAAGCTTTAGATTGTGTGAGCTGCTTATATTTGTTGCATATGTAATCTTTGAACAATTGCAAAACTGGAAAAATCATAGATTTCTCCATTTAATTTTCGAACTAATAGCAACATCCAAGGCAGCCTTCCAGAATGCAATTGTCTGTTCTATGTCCTTGCTATCCTCAAGCCGATGCTTTCTCAGTTTTTGATGGTTCCTCTCCATTTCCTTGACAACTTTGCTGAGTTTAATCAGTTCCTCTGTAGGATGTTCTATAACTGGTAGGGTTTGCTATTTTTAAATTAATAACTGAGGATGCACACTGTGGCCAGGACACAGTAGAAGTGATGGATTGTTTTGTAGTGCATTGTATAATGAATTATGAGTTGTTGCTTTTTTTGTTAGAGATGTTAACAATAATCACATATTTTTTATTTTTTAGATTCCAATATAGTTACAACTTTCTTTCTTCCCTTTCCTACTCGAAGCCCTTCCATAAATTCCTTCTTTCACTTTTTCAAATTCAAGGAATCTTTTTTTAGTAATTGCTATTAAATGTATATATGTAAATGCATATGTATGGGTAAAATATATTTGTAATTATAGGAATTTTGCTCAGTTTGTAAAACATTGCTGGTGTGTATATTTTTAGGGCTAACCATTTGGGATTGGATAACCAACTGGTGTGTTCTTCATGGGAAGACTTTCTCCTGCTTTCAGCAATACTTATTTGCTTTTATTTTATTCTATTTTTCTTTGTGTAGGTCACCTCAATCCTATATGATCTCTTATTCACAAAATACACTACTTACATTCTCCAAAGCACATTTATTGCATTTTTTCACTTTAATTGGCAAAAAAACTTGGCAGAAAATATCTTTATTTTTTAAAATATTATTTGGAGAATTTCACACATCTGTAGAATGAACTAAGATTATAGCTAACATCAATTTTTGTCTTCTATCTCCCCAATACCACATAATGTATTTCTCTCCCAACATTTTTGTTTGATCTGATAACTCACTAAGTGCCCTTTTGTGCTTAGGTGTGGGAATATTCACTGGGGCATGGACACATCCTCAATGTGAAAATAAATAAATAAATAAATTCTCTATTCCCAGGAAGTATCTACTGCTGTATCTCCTCAGCAAGAGGTATGGTGGGAAGATCATCTACCCTGCCTATGGCAGGATTTGGCTTGATTGTTCTTGTGTAGATCTCATACAGATAAGCATGGGTGCTGTGGTTATATTATTGCACTAGCCATAAAATGTTCACCAGACAGCGTTACCCAGCACTCCTCCCAAAATTTCGGCTCTTATATTCTTTCAGTTGCCTTTCTTTATTGCTTCCCTGAGCCTTGGCAGCGATAGGGTTAATACAGATTTCTTATTTAGGGCTGAGCATTTGGTCTCTTATTTTCAGCACATTGACCATTTGTGACTCTCTTTGTGTTGGTTTGTCTTGACAGCTTGATATGAAACTAGGGTCATCTGAGAAGAGGAAATTTTGGTTGAGGAAATGTTACCACCAGCTTCTTCCATACATAGGTCATCGTTCATGATTGATATGGAAGGGCTCAATTCCCTGTGAAAAATGACTAATGGGCGAATGATAATTGGTGGTAGAAGAAAGGAAACTGAGCAATCCAGGAGGAACAAGGTAATAAGTAGTAGCATTTCTCCATGGCCTCTCAGAAGCTACAGTCTAGGTTAGACCTTGGGAAAATATGTTTTATCTCCCTGGTTTCCATGTATGATGCATTTATTGCCAATAAAAAGCTACTGAAACTTTGATAAAAAGCAGATATGTTTAAATATCTTTTCCCATCTTAGCATCATTGCTATCTTGTCTTCCTTGACGACAATCGTTCTGATTGGATTGAAATGGGATCTCAATATCCTTTTACTGTACATTCCCCTGATGGTGACAGATGGTGAATACTTTTACATTTTTTTTAATCTTAACATTTTTATTTTATATTAATCACAGGTTATGTACTTTGTAGCCCAGCCGTAGCCCCCTCCCGCATTCCCTCCCTATTCCACCCTTCCCTCCCTCATCTCGTCCCTGCTCCTTTCTAAGTCTACTGATAGGCGAGGACCTCCTCCCTTTCCATCTAACTCTAGCTTATCAGGTCTCTTCAGGACTGGCTGCATTGTCCTCTTCTGTGGCCTAGCAAGGCTGCTCCTCCCTCGGGGGGCAGGGGGGTCGAAGAGCCAGCCATTGAGTTCATGTCCAAAATAGTCCCTGTTCCCCTTACTAGTGTATCCACTTGGGTATTGGGCTAGTATTACATGGAGAGGACAGGAGCTCTGCAAGGACCAAATATATCAGGGCACAGAGGTCTTTTATGAGACTGTCTCTCCAACCAAGGACCATGTATGGTTATAACCTAGAACCCCTGCTTGTATGTAGCAAATGGTAGCCCAACTTTTAAGTTTTTAAACTTATTTTATTTTAGAATTTTATACATGAGGATTCTATTTACATAGTTTTCAATGTATTTTTTTTCTCCATGTCTCCCTACATAGAATCAGAAAGTGCTGATTCAATGAGAGTGTCTTCAAGAACCAATACTTTTCAAAAGATGTGAGGGGCCGCACTCACATTCGCCATTACAAGATGGCACTGATCCTGTGTCCCAAACCTATAAACAAGAAAGCTGCGCATGTGCGAAGGAAATTTCCACTCATTGTGCTCTGCCTCTCCCGTGGCGTCACCC
>CM053755.1:42423573-42447752 GCA_028658305.1 Pachyuromys duprasi
AAATAAATTGTGAACCACACTTTCTGGATTCAGGTCTTGGTTCTGAGACTTATCAGCTTTATTTATCTGGTAGGTCACTTACCTCAGGATTTCAGCCTTGTCATCCAAAGGGAAGAGCAGTTGCAGTGGCTACATTTATTATCATACAAATATCAATGACAGATAGAGATACCTTATAAATGCAAATGCTGCAATCGGTACTTAGTTTCCACAGACCCATAATCCTGTGGATAACAATGATGACCTCATCATTCTTCTACTGCCCCACAACTTTGGAAATTTAATCAACCTATGTCTTCCCAATAGCACCTGGAACATGAAATCTACATGAACCACCAAAAGTCATAAATCAGGCCATCATGCAGTATTAAGTGATTAAAACTAAAATTTAGCATATAGTGAAAGTTTTATAATAGTAATTTTTAGCATGCATGCCAAATCTGTATTGAGAAAGACATACTCAAATGATTTTTGTTTTTCTTATATATATAGATATATAGATATATCTATATATATCTATATATATATATAGTTTGTATATATAAACATCATATGTATATAGATAGATAGTTTTAAAAGGCATAAGGATTACCTTTTGTCTTATAGGCTTTTGGGCAACAGTGACAAAGCTGTCACCTGTGAGTGTTGGCACATTAGTCACATGGCAGCTTCTTTTGCATTACATTTGTTAGAGCAGATTACACATTTTTCTTCAAGTCCCAAAGCCATTGGGAGCGAGTCCTTCTATAGCACGGGATTTACTTTCCCAGTGATGTAAACAGATGAAGGACATTTTCATTCAGTAGCTTCCTCTTACCCTCTCAGGGAATGGCTGTGACGAGCTTTCTGTTCTAGAAGGTTATCCATTTTGACAGGTGGCACAGGCCCAGTCACCCCAACCATGAGGAATAGACAATTGCATGCTGCTCTCCTGAGGCATGATGTTACTCAGGGTGCTTAATCACATTCACAGATCTGTGGCTGACCGTCATTCAGAGCACGGGAAAGGCAGAAGGGTTGTGCTGCATGGAAATCCTCAGCAAGACACATCATCCATAGCTGGCTGGTTGCTTAATGCATGTAAAATCACTTCCTGGGGTGCTTTCTCCTTCTGTCTTTGTTACCTACCACCACACTCAGCTCAGCCTCAAACATAGATCAGAACATACAGGATTCATTAAAAGCAAACAAACAACAACAAAAGAACAAATGAAAATTCAGATGACTTCTTTACTCTACGTTACATAGGAAAAATATGTTTTTACTGTGGAATTCAAAAATCTTATAATCTGCTTAAAGAATCTTCACAGTGCATGCTCTTGGAGGCTAAGCTCTTTGATTCTCCTAGATGCCATTGGCATCCTGGATTCCCCAGGTGCCATTGCCTCCATTAACACTACTGCTACCTTGATTTTTGGCCAAAATAAAAAAAGGACAAAGCAAAATGTCTATATGCCCTCTCCACCTCCACGCACACTCTGCCTGCCGAGGGCACTGTTACAAATTGCGGTAGTTTGGCTGACATGCTGAAGATTTACATGAGGATAATTTCCACTGTCTCTCACTTCTGTCCTTTCCCTTCTCCTCTGTTCTTCCTTTCTCATTTCCACCCCTTCCTTATTTTCCGCAATATTGAATATGCAATTTCCTGATTGTAACAAATCAGAGAGGCATAGCATGTTTTCATCCTTTCAACGTTCTTTGCCAAAATAATATTGTAAAATAATGCCATTCTCTATCCAAGAGAAACAGTCTATTAAAATTTCTTCATCTTTTTTCTAACTACTGAAAACTTAAGAAAAACGTAGTGAAACATTAGGTTGCATGATACAATAAGAGGTTTTTAAAAATCTTTTAAATTTATTTTTTATTTATTACAATTTATTCACTTTGTATCCCAGCTGTTCCCCCCTCCCTCATCCCTTCCCAGTCTGATCCTCATTCCCCACTTCCCTCTCTCTTCTCCCATGTCCCTCCCCAAGTCCACTGATAGGGGAGGTCCTCCTCTCCTTCCATCTGACCCTAACCTATCAAGTCTCATCAGGATTCGCTGCATTGTTTTCCTCTGTGGCCTGGTAAGGCTGATCTCCCCCACAAGGGTAGGTGATAAATAGAGTTTTATACCTAATAAAAGTAATGGGAATAACTAAAACTTTCAAGGATGGGGTTGGAGAGATGGCTTGGAGGTTAAGAGCACTGGCTGCTCTTCCAGAATTCCTGAGTTCAATTACCCACAACTACATGGTGGCTAACAACCCTCTATAATAAGATATTGTGTCTTCTTCTGGCATGAATGTGTATGTGCAGATAGAACACTGAATACATAATAAATAAATAAAACTTTTAGGATGTCTCAAGGTGCCTTAAAATGTGGGCTCAGAGGAGTTTGTGATTTATAAAACCAAAATATTGGGGTTTACCTTCAAGCTCTGGAAAGCAACTAAGGGCAATGGCAAAGCCTATAATTTGGGGGTTTATGGAACCCTACTGACTAAGAACTTCAAAAAAGATAACCCACTCTTAACACTGGGCTCTGGGAGAGGACTTATGCTTATTGTAAGGTGACTACATCTAAATATTTTAGATCCATATATTTTAGGAGACTTCTAAAGTTTTAGGATCCCATTAGCTTTTTCAAAAGTTGTTAGTGTTAGTTATCCATTCCATACTCCTTTCTCCACCTTCTCTTTCTACGTCTTACACCACTCAACTGTTCTTGATCCATTGTTCCACATTCCACATTCACATGACTTACATTCTATACTCTCTCATGTAACCTTCCCACTTACAGTGTCTTGACCTCTCTGGATAGTCCAGTGTAAACACAAACCTAATATCCATACATGAGAGAACATGCATTTTTGTCTTTGGGGTCTGAGATCTCACTCGGCATTGTTTTCATTCCCAAACTTTTACCTGCAAAGTTTGTAATTTGTTTTACTAAACTCCATTTCTAACAGCACCCACATACTTGAGGCACAAAACAAAAAGAATGAAGATGGCAGTTACCTGGATGTTCACTACTTTATATTACTGTTTCTCTCATCACATTTCTATTGGCTATCTTTCATAGTGTTAGAAGAGAAACAACCATCAGGCTGACCCAGAGAAGAATCCGGTGAGCTATAACTGGCTTTATGAGGTAGGTTTGTTGTTGCAATGGCGACATGAATATAGTGTAATGAACCACTTTCTGATTAGCTTTAAGACCTGCTCCACAAACAGAACTCACATCCGGAGCTGATAATGCTGCAAAGATCCTAAGGCTAGGTGAGTAACAGGCAATCTGCTCTCATTCCACTAAATTAGCGTAATATTAAACCCACTCCTAAAAACTTACTGTCATACTCATATATAAAAGTTCCCTCTTATATAAGAGAAACTAATTTTTATAGCATATTGTGATTAATACAAAGACCAAAAACTGTTCAACATGTTGAAAATAGTACATTGCCAAGTGTTTAATCCTAGAAAGAACATCCATATCAAACTCCTCCTTCCAAGGCTCAGGAATTATTGAAAAAATATCAAGAAGATTGTAAGAGCTACAGTCATTAGAGGACTACAGATAAACACTGTTTTCCAGACATAATACAGTGACTGTACATATGAACTCACAGAGGTGTATGAATAACACCTGCTCAAGGAGGGCCAGACAAAATCTTCACATGAAAGGGGGAGGTGGTCAGGTAGTCCCACCCTTTACTGAGTTGCTGCTGTCAGTAGAGGTCTACTGGGACAGGGAGAATCAGTTTTATTCATGGCTGTAACCATTGACACATTAATCACAACTCAAATAGATGGACCTATGCTGTGCACATTCTGGCATGGCCAACAGCAAGTTGATTCCATGAGTTCTTTAAAAATATGAACACACAAATTAGGGGTAGAATAGTGGTGTTTAGGATACAGGAAAAATTGGAGAGGGGGAATGGAGAGTAGATCCAATCAAAATACAGAATATAAATATATGCAATTTTCCAAAAAGAAACCAAGTCATATATTATACTATAACTGTTGGTTAAATTCATCCTCCATTGCCTTTTCATCTCATTGAGGATAAGCTCTATGCCTACATTGCTAATTTATGTCTTAAATAGAATATCTAGATTAAAAGTTTCTTCAAATTTTGGTTCTTTTGCTCTCCTTGTGGAGCTCCTGTCCCCTTTCTATTTTCCTCCCCCATCTTCCATAAGATTCTCTGCATTCTGCCCAGAGTTTGGCTATGAGTCTCAGCATCTGCTTTGATACCCGGCTAGACAGAATCTTCCAGAGGCCCTCTGTGGTAGGCAACTATCTTGTTCCTTGTTTTCATTGTCTTCCAATGTCTATCCCATTTGCCTTGCTGAATAAGTATTGAGCATCTTACCGAGGGTCATCCTTCTTGCTTAGCTTCTTTAGTTGTACAGATTTTAGTACGATTGTTCTATATTTTCTGTCTAATACCTACTTATAAGTGAGTATATATATATACCATGTGCGTCTTTCTGTTTCTGGGATACCCGACTCAGGACAATCTTTTCTAGTTTCCACCTTTTGCCTGCAAATTTCATGACTCCCTTGTTTTGTAATTGCTGAGTAGTACTCCATTGTGTAAAGGTACCAAAAAATCTGGGCACAGGGGTCTTTTCTGAGATTGATATTCCAACCAAGGACCATTCATGGAGATAACCTTAAACCCCTGCATAGATGTAGCCCATGGCAGCTCATTCTCCAAATGGGCTCCCTAGTAAGGGAAACAGGGGCTGCCTCTGACATGAACTCAGTTGCTAGCTCTTTGACCACCTCCCCCTGAAGGGGGAGGCAGCCTTACCAGGCCACAGAGGAAGACAATGCAGCCAGTCCTGATGAGACCTGATAGGTTAAGGTCAGATAGAAAGGAAGAGGACCTCCCCTATCAGAGGACTGGGGAAGGGGCATGGGAGAAAAAAAGGGAGGCAGGGCAGGATTAGGAAGTGATGAGGGAGGGGGCTACAGCTGGAATACAAAGTGATTACATTGTAATTAATAAATAAGTGTAAAAATGTCTCTTCAAAAGATTGCTTATTTAGTGTTATGAGGAATGTGCATTTCTCATATAAGAGCATCTCTCATTTGCTTTTTAAATACTCACTGATTTATATCATTTGTGCCTCTCATCACAGCCTGCTTTATTAGTGATCATAAGACTAGAATAACGGGCTTATTCTATTATGAGCAAACATTTGTAAAACTCAGAGATAAACATTGCATATTCTCTCATATATGGTAGAACTCATTTCTAAATGTTACATACGCACTTAAATAGGCACAAGTGTGGGTCTATGTCAGGAAACTATAAAGAGACCCAAGCAATGGAGAAAAAACAGCTTTAAGGGGGGGGGGATTTACAGCTTTAGAGGGTAATTACATATATATGATATAAAAATGGAAGGATAACACTTTGCATAGAAGAATATAGCAAAGGTGTAGAAGGGAAGGCAAGGACACATGGGAAAGAAGTGTTGGTTGCAGAGAATTAACCAAACTAAGTTTCGATAAAAAAGTCATAAGGAGATCTGCTATGTTTTATCCCAGGTAAAACATAAACTGAACTAAAATTATAAAACCAAAGAGTTATTAGGGACTTAAAATGCAGACATTTCTAGAAGGATATGCAAAAGCTTTGCAGGCAGAGACCAAAGTTTAATGCACTGAAATTACCCATGGGGTAATTCCTGTGATCACTGAAGAGTTAGAATACTATAGAGTCAAGAGACAGGTAAATTAGACTTTGTATGATTCTCAGACCACACTTTATAAGTAGTAGGTTAGAAGTATATCATTAACTAGTCTGTCTACTATCAAAGGGAAATAAAGATGTAAATAGGTTTGTTTCATTAATCTCTAAGAGTTATCTTCCTTTCTCCTATGATCACCCTGCAAAGACAGGTAGATTACCATTTGGAATTTAGTTCAGATAGCATCTAGCATACAGAGAGAAGGCATGAAAAGTATTGCTACTTACATAATGAGGCTTTCTAGAGAGAATAGATCTCTGAGATATCTGAAAATGGCTTGAGAGAGCAGGAAGAATGTTGGTGGTTCAGGGATAGAGTCAAGATGAAGGGTTGCTTAACTAGATAGGGATCTTTCCTGACTGAACTTTCCTTTGGCATCAAAAGAGTAAACAGTCATATATATGTGTGCTTATATGAGAGTATGTGGGGAAGAGACAAGGAAAGTAAGAAGGACCCCCAAGTGATAGAAAAGTCATTTCTGAATAAGTAATACCAAGAAAATCTTGGTTATCAGTGATTAAATGTAGATGCTTTGGTGTTACGGTGACTTTGCCAGTAAGACTTGAAGGTTGTCTCAACATTTTGTCTAATTCAGAGCAAGAAAAGAAAAGGACAAGGGTGGCTAGGAAAGCATGATGTTTGAAGGCTGTTATAAATTAAACATAAACTTTGATGTTGGCCTCTAGAATATTTCTACTGTCAGATCAACTGAATTTTCCTAAATATGGATCCAAGAGTTGTACAGTTTTATGAGACAGTGACCCGTGTGTTTAACTTTGTTAAATATAATACTAATATGTGATGAACAATAGTATACTAATACCTATGTACCAGAATTAACATCATTTTTATCTTTAAGGTTATGAAGAATGTAAATAAATCATGGTTCTCTGTGTGTGTGCTCACTACTTTTCTTCTTTATCTGTGTCTCCCATCCTATTTACACTTTATCAGAAAACGTTATACATAGCATAGACCTATTCTCTCACATGTAAATATATGAAAAACTCAAAAATACAAATGACACATGTTCTTTCTCACCTGTGGTGGGTCTTCACTTGCAATTGTTATGTGTATGTACTTATATGCTAGCATATGCTGGTAGAGGCCAGGATATTAGAAGGGGGGCATGAGACAGAGAATTCATTTCTCTATAACAATACCAAAAGATTCTTGGTTATCAAAGATTAGAAGCAGATATGTTATGATGGATTAACCAGTGTAACCTGAAGAAAACCTATTGAAAATTCTTTACAGAGTTTCCTCCTAGAGTGAGGGTGGGGAGCATGAAAGGATCAAACCACCAGTCTGTCTCCTTTCTCTGAAGCCTGAAAGTGTTATCTGAAGTGCCTAAAGTCAAAATACCTTGGTTGAAGGACCCCTGGAGGAGAAAGACTTTTAAATTGAAAACTGCTGGTTAACAAATCAATTATTATGTAGCCAAGCAAACTTTTAAGTGAATGAAACGTTTCCACACAAATAAAAAATTAGTTTGGTTTGGGGTGCCAAATTGTGATGGACAAATGTTATGTGTTCACTTTCTTCTTTCCTGGCATCATCTCTAAATTCAGTGTATGAACCATGTGAATGAAGTTGTTTGATCTGGACAGGACCATGGATAGCTCCTCAGGACTCTAGTGTATTTCCAGGCATGGTTCAATTCTGTCATTCAGAGGGAAGGAAAAACAAAATACATTAACATTACTTTTGAAACCCAAGAACTCCATACTTCGGAGAGAAAAAGAAGTACATGAAATCATAGCATTTCCTCTTCTAGACTATTACCATGAGGATGAACACCTATGACCTGCATTTTCACTGTGGCCTGAGCTGCAAATTTAGTTCAATATGTCCAGTTAATTGCTTGGTTTCTACATTGCCATACTGCTGAAATAACAAGGAAACAAACAGGATCATACCAAGTCTATAATAAGGGCATTCACAGTAAACAAACGTATTTTTGTAGAAGGATGCAAAACTCCTTAACCATTCCTCACTATGCCCAATGTGCACAACCTACATTAAGAATCAGAAGAGGTTCACACCTCTTAATTTGAACCATAAGCAGATTGCTGCAAGAAATGTGTTGCATCCCTGGCTTCAGGAAGAACTTTAAATTCCTGAGGCAAAATGCAGCTCTTCTGTTAGTTCTGATGAGCCCAGAACTTTGTATTAATTTCCCAGAGCTGAAGGAGGTTTTGCCAGTTCCTCATCATTAATCCTCCCAAATGGATGACTGTCCTAGTTGGCTTTTTCCTTCTGTGTACCACCAAGGGCAAACAGCTAATCTGAGGACAAGCAGGTCAGATTTCATCTAATTCAGTCACCTCTTTAGGAGTCAGGTATACATGCGGGAACACTGGTAATGGTTCATAGCTACTTGCTTTGGCCTTTTTCCTTATCTCTATATCTAATTCTGTAACTCTTACCAAGCACTCCCTAAGACAGATAGCATATCATGCTTTTCAGGGACACTCTTTCAAAATATCTATCTTGGAAAGAAGAAAGACCATATAAAGTAATAGAAAGATTTTTATTGAGTACAGTCCAAATTCTGCAGAATTATGGAGAAAAGCAAATAATGAAACTACGGATAGTACGTAACTCTTTACATGTTGGTAGACCTCATAATTCAGTAATTGGAAGAATATAATTTATATAAATAGCAGGATCATTTTCTTTCAATGAAACTACTCTATCAGTCATTCATAAATTGGATTAAATTTTAAAGATTAAACAAACACTAAATACTATGACCAAGGTTAACTCAATTTATATATTTTGATCCATTCTCTCCTTCCCCCATCCCAAGATTATTAATAGTATAGTAGACATATATACATGATCAGTAAATTTGGGCTTAGTAAGCATGGAAATCACCTATTACTGTTGGTATAAAGTACTTATGGAATGTATACAATTTACTCTTTTTCATTCAAATGCTGATTTCTCTCCCCTGGTGTCAGTTTTCAATCCGGACATTGCATCATGATGTTCATTCTAAGCATCACCTGTCTCAAGTTTGTGTAAACATGCCACCATTTGCTCTCTGTATTGTCAATAAAACAACCAGTCAGTACTAAGCAATTGAGAGAAGAGGGTGGGATATCCTGGCTCAGAGGGTAGGAGAAGGAAACAAGTGGGTAGAGTGGGAGAGTAGAGATGGGCAGTAGAGGACTTGGAATCATGAGGAGAGAGAACCAGACCAAAGATATGACTAAGAGCAAGTAGAATGAGGGAAATCTGAATAGAAGGAAACTATGCAGGCTTGGAGGTTTAGGATGGAGTAATCATTGCCCAGCATTTCGCTCTAGGTTAATTAAATAAATCCTACTCTCTATGTGGTGGTGTGGGTATACAGCTGGTTTAGGAATAACCACTGTTTAACTGAAAGATAATTCAATAATAAATATTAATAATCAACAACATATTACATTTAGGCCAATTATTCAAAATAGGCTATAAAAAGAAAGACAAATCAAAGAATGACTTTGATAAGAGCAGAAATAAGTCCTTGTTGAGGAAAGCACATAAGGCAGGATTTCGCTGTCACTATGATCATGCAAATCATATACAACCCCAGAAGTGTTCTTCTGAAATGTCTCAGTAGTGGTCATAGTCATAGATCATGTTGAAATGTAGGCTTCGGGCAGAGGTGACATTTTTAAAACCAAAATCCATTGCAATCTCTCCAAGTAGCTCTCTGTTAGCCCATAAAATTCTGTGTATGTGTTAGCTTCTGATTACATTAACCATCTTACTTAAACAATATCAATTCTATTTGAAATTATTAGAATTAAAGTACAATCCCAAATATAAATAAATACACATTAACATGCTAAATTTCCACTATTGCATTAGAGGTGTGATATCAAGTATGTAAAGAAGCACCCAATTATTTTTCAAAAATTGGCAGACTGAAAATAATATATAGACTACCCCTTTAAAGCATAATTATAAAACAGCCACTAAAATTGATAGTTGCAAAATACTAAAATTGGGTGAAGTTCTTAGCACTAAATTCTATGTTCAGTCAGTTAATCAAACTTCAATTAAATATTTACAATAGGGAATTACAAGACACAGTATGGCCTTGGCATTATCAAGCCAGGCAACAGTTGGTAAACTCAGATGAATCCAGCTCCTGGTCACTAAAAAGGAAGAACATTTTAAACTATTCAAAGGTAGGAAGCATTCCTGGGTAAGAGTGGTCACAACCCACTTCTTAAAGAATGTAAAAAGACAAGACCAGGCATGTTTTTGGGGAAGTGACCGTGAACATTAACTAGATGATTAGACAGACAGATTCTAAGACAGGAGCAATTTGGACAGTGCAGCCATAGTGCAAAATGGCAAGGCCATCACAGTGTTCACGGGGTGAACTCGGGAGATAAGTTTAAGGCTGGGTGAAGACAAATGTTTATCTCCTCATCCTTTAACCCCTGAGGTCCACTGTTTAACACACCTGTAGTGAAAATAAACAAAGAAACTTGCTTTGTGTGATAGTTTTAATTATCAACCTGACCCAATCCAGACCAGCAGAATGCCCAGTGAATCTCATAAAAGGATTCTCTACATTAGGTTGGCCTAATGTAATGACTGTGAGGGATTTGATTAACTGAGTTAATTAGTGTGACAAGAACCCCTGTGCATTTAAACTACATCAACTACTTCATAAACTACATCCTAGAAAGTAGAGACCCCACTGAGTACATATGTGTGTGCCCGTGTGTGTGCCCATGTGTGTATGGTATTAATTCAATTGTTTCTACTCTTATTAAATTATTTTTTATTTATTACAATTTATTCATTTTTGTATCCCAGCTGTAGCCCCCTCCCAAGCCCACCCTCCTTCCCTCTTCTCCTCCCATGCCCCTCCCCAAGCCCACTGATAAGGGAGGTCTCCTCCCCTTCCATCCAACCTTAGCCTATCAGGTCTCATCAGGACTGGATGCATTGTCTTCCTCTGTGGCCTGGTAAGGCTGCTCCCACCTCCGGGGGAGGTGATCAAAGAACTAGCCACTGAGTTCATGTCAGAGACAACCCCTCTTCCTATTACTAGGGAACCCACTTGGAGCCTGAGCTGACATGGGCTACATCTGTGAAGGGGTTCTAGGTCATCTCCATGCATGGTCCTTGGTTGGAGTGTCAGTTTCAGAAAACAACCTTGTGCCCAGATTTTTTTGGTTCTGTTGCCTTCCTTGTGGAGCGCCTGTCCCTGCTAGATCTTTTATCTCTCCCTTATGATTTCCTTTATGATATAATGTGATTAGCTGTCTCAAGTTCCTGCTACCTTAACTTCCCTACAGTGATGGACCTGGAACTGTAAGTCAAATAAACCTTTGTTCTTTTAAGTTGCTTTTGTTACTTTATTTTATCACAACAACAAGAAATGAAAGTAAGAGAATATTAATCTTCTTATAGGTAAAAGTTCCTTGTTCTCTGGAGAATGTATGCCTACAAGCATTCAAGCATATGTGTGTCTGTGTGTCTCTGTGTGTGTTTGTGTGTTTACAATAGATGAAAATATCTTAATATGACTAGTAGATATGATCATTTCTTCTTAATTTATACTTGGCACATACATTTCCAAATACGTATGTGGAACCTGGTTTGACAAAAGATAACATTTCAGTGATAATCTCTTTGCCCCAATGATAAGGCAAACACAGTAGAGAATGACTCCTGATGACTGGTCCTGATTTAAAGTACTTCTACCACCTGAGAATGACTAACTAATAAACTTCTGCTGAATGTTCACAACTACACAAAATTGTGTTTTTGGTGAGTCTTTGCTACATTTGCATAATATAGAAGAACCGTCTAGTTTGGGTAATCATTTGGTTAGCGATATATTCTAATCAATAAAAATATTCGACAAGCATATAGATGAGGAACTAAAACACAAGCGAACATGCATGCAAGTGTGCTTACATACGTGTGGAACAGATGCATGTCTGAGCACATGTATTTCTGTGTGTGCTGACAACCTCAAGTGTCAGTTCTTGCCCTCTACTTTGCTTGAAACACAGCTTCCTTATTGTTTGGCTGCGGCATATGTCAGGCCAGCTAGCCCAGGAGGTTCTAGAATGCTCTTCTCTCCCTTCAATTCCCTCTAGGTACAAGTGGATTACAGAGGCTCGTGCCATGCATCTGGCCTTTTCAAATGTGTTTTCAGGCTTTAGACTTAGACGCTCATGCTTGCAAAGCTACACTTTTACACACGGAGCTATCTTCCCATCCTGAAGCACATTTTTTAAAGGTCAGGATCATCTTAACCAGAATGAATCTTGGTTGGTTGGGGCTCTCTTGGCTCATATGTCCCAATACAGTTTTGCCTATACTGCTTTCATTCCGTTAGGTATGGTTTATTCCTACCTTAAGAAACATAAAATTAAAGGATGACACAATATCCCTTTTCCTTTGAGGTCATAAAGTTTAAAAGTGACAGAATGAGGCCAGCAACAAAATAGATACTGCCATGATAATCCCACTGTGACCTCAATTCCCTCTCTAAGTCTTGTAAAGAAAACCACTCCTTCTCAAGCCTCAGCTATAATTTCTCCTTTGATTTCTGCACACAAATATTTAACAGCTCATCAGACCTATCAGTGAATATCTGATCTGAAACAAGCCAGAGCCTGTGTGCCGGTGAGATGGCTCACCATGTAGGTCATTTGCTGTGAAGTGTGATGACAAGAGTTTGAATCAGGATCCACATAGTAGAAGGACAGAAATGACTATAACAACTTGTCCTCTGACCTGCACATGTGAGTTTTATCACAAGCACATAGGTGTGTACTCAAACACACACACATGCACTCACACACACACACACACTCATATACACACTATAAATATATTTATATATAAATATATATATATGATATCATATATCATATGAAAAAAGGAAAGACAAACCACATAGACTAATAGTATTTGGATAAAAACACAAATGTCTTAAGTGTTCCAAAAACATGTTGATTCTCCAAACACTTAAAAACCAGGGCTAGTGAGATGACTCAGTGGTTAAGTGCACTGGCCACCTTTACAGAGGACAAGACTATGTGACTGCAGCTCTAAAGAATGTGATGCTTCCTGTGACTTCCATGGGCAACCACACTCGTGTGCATTGCACACACACACACACACACACACAGTGATAAATCTTTTGAAAATGAGTTCATAAGCAGATACTTGAATACTTTAGTCCCTATCGCTAAAACTTTCACTCATTCGTACAGTATTTAAGATTCTCTGCTTCTCTTTAAACAGACTCTAGTGCAGCAAATAGTCAAGGAGGTTTGTTTCTTCTCTGTGACAAGGATGAGGGTGATAAAAAGAGACAACTAGGGAAACCAAAGAGACTCCTCTGGAGAACACCAAGCTGTCATTGTCACTAAGAAGCTCAACTGCCTCCTGCAAACAAGATTATTTCTTTGATCTTCCACCCAGATTTTGTGCCCTCGGGAAAAAAAAATAAGTCCTGCTTAAGATGCTACTTCAGAAGAGTCAATATCCGTGATATCCGTGAAATAATTGTGTGATTAGGGGGATGGTATGAAAAGAATTATTAGGAGTTGAAAGCATATCCATGATGAATCTTACATAATTGCAATATTTTCACACCGCATCAGGAATGTGGCCTCATTAACATCAAACATATTTTTTAATGAAAACTATACAACTGGGATTGAACACCAGGGAGGCTTCTGTGTCTTATGATCTGCTCTCTTGTCTGTGTTCAATGAGGGGGATAAAGTCTGAGGGGTGTATGTTTGTGTGTGTGTATGTGTTCACATGTCTTGAAGAGAAAGTAATATCCTAAGACACAGGAAGGTGTTTTCTCTCAGATATGTAAATGAGAGCTCAAATAGGAATGTCTACAATAAGCTCTTCCTAAATGATTTCTGAGACGACTATCATTCTTAACACAATTAGCAGAAATATGTTAATTTTTATATTTGTCAAAAAGTGATATAAATTATTTTTATTATATACAGTCTCCACTTTCATATCCTAAGAGTCAAAAGACAGATTGTGACAGATGTAAAATGGGTATAAACACTGAAAACAGACAGATCCAAACTCTGGTACAACTCACCTGCAGAAAGCAAACACTCATGCTGTGGTCTGTCTGTGTCTCTATGGGGTGTGTTCTCCAGCAGCAACCCAGCCAAGAACTAGCTGGCAGGGACTCAGTCTCTGAATTCCAAGAAAACAATTTCTGCCTGTTATAAGGGGGTTGACAATGGATCTTACTCCTGTTCTCAGCCAGGTGCTCATCTGACCACTGGTTTCAACTTAGTGACAGTCTGAGCAGAGAGCCAGGTCTCTGCGGAGAACTCTTGATCTACAAGAGTGTAAGTAGAAAGTTTATAGTGACTAAATCCATTCAGGTATGAAGTTATGTGCATATACATAGTGCTGATGACCATAGCAGTGAAGAGCTATGGTCTAAACTTTGTTGAAGTTATTTATTACAGGAATCTCCCAAAGAAATTAAAGTTGGGTTTCCTTCTTTGCTCTCATGCTAGTTGTCTGATTTTCAGAGAATTTATAACCAGTCCAAGTGTTCATTACATTGTCCAATGGTTCTGATAACTTTAACACAAGATATAATACTTGACACAGTTATTGGAAAGTAGCTAGCAAACAGCAGACCTATGACAATCCATTTAGTTAAGTGCATATGTGCAAGGGAATCAATGGGTCAAAACCTATTATGCAAAGTGAAATGGATAAAGAGGCTTTTCCACATTGAAGATCAATAGAGATGTGTAAGTCTATGAAAAGACTTTCTGATAATTACTCCCAGCTGACTGAGGGGACATTAAATGATTTGGCCTCTTTGCTTTTCAGTCTTTCTTTGGTTTGTCTGTCAAAGCATTTAAGACACAATTGTGTACTGACTGAAGTTTTGTTCTGAAATCTTCTACACCTGATAATAACTCACACACATGACACTTTTCTCAGGGTTGACTTGGACTATCTTGTCTTTTGTTTTAACCCACAGGACATATCTTTAGGTACTTTACTTTTGGCTTTTTAACCTGATATGCCCACATTTTGCCTTGGATTGTGCTCATTTTAATAGAAATATTTATATATTTTGATCAAAACTGATTAATAATTATTTCATGATGTGTTTCATCCAATGACCCTTTTTATTTATTCTCTTGAATTAACTGTGCTTGCATATTAATTAAATTAAGTTTTGCTCTTTGGCGGGTTTACAGTGTACATATGTAAGCCTTTTTCAGATGATAGGCGATTGCATTAATTGCACAATGTGTCTCTACTTCTTTCCTCCCGTCACCTGTTACCATGCACATTCATTTACGTATGCCTGAAGGTATTCAACACTATTTGACAATCGTTCCTTTGTCAATATTCTTTATCACCATTATTTTTTTAACATTTGTAGAAATATTCAGTTCCTTTAGACATCATCATGCCTGTCTTTTGTCATATTTCCCTACAGAAAGAATTGCATCATATCTCAAAGCATAGTCCACTGACCAAAGAAGGATCAGAAAATAAAGAGACACAGGCTCTAAGGCATGTGCCATACAGCCTCACTTATACACAAAGCCTAAGAAACGGAAATATTAATGTGGAGACAATAGTGGTTATAGAAACTGAAAAGAAGCTGGAGTGAGAGGGGGAAATATGGTGACTTAAGGTTAGAAAGTTTTAGTTACAAAAAGGGAAGAGCTTTGTGTGTGAGATCAGTTTCACAACACAATATTCACACATAACATTTCAATCTTGTGAGTGGAATTATCTTAAGGGGATTTTTTAAATGAATAGATAATCTGACAGGTTACTTTGTGGAACTTCCATGCAAGCTTCTTTGGGTCGATGCCCTCATCCTCACCAGCACATACATATGCTTTTTTTTTTCTTTCTCCCTGCACAGCATGCCTGTTGCACTCTTCTGTTTTCTAGAATTCTTCCATCTATGTTCACACCCTTTGTGTTCTGTGTTTTCTGTCCTTCCCCCTTAAACACACAACATTGCATCTGGTTTGGTTTGGTTTCTTTGCTTATTCAATACTAGCGGTCCAAAGTCAGACCTTCATGCTTGCACAGCAAGGAGTGACTGAGACATCTCTCTAACCCATTTCAGAGGGAATTTGGCAGCTTTTATCATGAAGACACTAGAGAATGTCATAGGTCCTTTTCTTGTTTTATGGCCTTTACCGTAGCTAACTCCCGCTATATGCATATATAAAAATAAACACTAGGGTTCATATATGAGAGAGAGCATGCTGTTTTTTTCTTCTCTAACCCTGACTTACTTCACTTAACATATTTTTACAATTTCATTGTTTTCATAATTCCATTTATGTGTGTATGTGTGCAAGATATACAAAAATCATTTTGAATAAGTGTAGATTTTGTGAATGGGTATGAAGTTCAAAGATCAGTGTCTTTTCTAGATTTTTCTCCCTTGTTTTTTGAGGCAGAGTCTCTCATTGAACCTTGAGTTCATCAGCTTGGCTAGACAAGCTGGCCAGCAAGTCCTGAAGATGCTTCTGTCTCCCCTCCGCTGAACCAGTGCTATGATTACCTCTACACACCACTGTACCTGGGGATAATTTTTCCTTGTTTATTCAGTGCTTGGGATCCAAAACCACATTCTCATTCTAGCACAAAAGCAATGACTAAGTGACCTCCCTTTTAGAGGGAATTTATCAATTTAATCATGAAGACACTAGGGAAGGTCTGTGGAGAGGTATATGTGATGAGGACTTGGACATCTTACCAGTAGTTGAGTTGTGAGCTGTCTTTAGATTCTCTACCCTTGTTAAGCCACTGACAACACATTAGCTGAACCCTTCATGAGATTGGGGGTGGGGAGACTTTAAGGCAGAACACCACTAACCTGTTTTCAAGCCTCTGAAATATAACTATGAGCTAATAGGCAGGACTTTAATCTATGAAGCAAGCGTTGTTGCTGTATTAATGATGTACAGGCAACTATTTTTATATACCTAATATAGGCCTCATTGGGAAATTTTGTAGTATATATAGCTGTATTTTATAACTATAAGTAAGTAATCATTATATATAATGCTAATCATTATTAACCAAATATAACAACCACTATTATTAAATAATTTTACATATATAATGAGTAACATAATAATCTCATGATTAGATTTATAGCAAATCTGTGAAGATGGGAACTGTGTAAATTTTAAACTTCATTTTATCCTTTATCATTTCTCCCCTAAAAGAGCCTATGAAATCTGAATCCTAATGCTAGAAAGAGATGCAGGTTCCATCTGCTTATTTAATGAATATATCTAAATGATTAATTTACTGTTTCTATAACATTAGAAAATTGATAATCCAGAATGATTAAGTGAATGATTAAAACTGTTTTAATGACTCCTTCTGGCAATGAGATAAAACAGAACCTCCCCCATTAATGCCTGAGAAATGATACTTCCATCAGTGCATAGGAACCTCCAAAGAAACTTAAACTTTGTGAAAAAGATTTACAGTGAGAAGAGCAAAAGCACTTGAGGAATAGGTAACTTTGTGATGAGCAGTGATAGATGGTGAAAGCTAAATTTCCAATGAAACATGCCATCACCATTTAGGAAAACCACGAAACACTTTTATAGGGCTCTTCAGCGTGAAGTGTAGTGTTTAAAGCACTGCTTCAGAGACCAGAGAGATAGCTCCAGGGGGGAAGTATTTGCCATGCAAATTTGATCCTTAGGAGAGCATGGAATTCTGAAAATTATCCTTTGATCTCCACAGCAACATTGGCACATTACACATAGAAACACTCACGCATGCTAAATAAGTGTTAGAATATAAAACGCACACTACTTCAGGAATGGAGAACGTGGTCAAGTGCTTGCTGGACAAGCGTAAGGGTGTAAGTTAAATAGTAAGAACCCATGTAAAGAAGGCAAATGTGGTGGTGCGTGGCTGTAATCCCAGTACTGGGAAAGCAGGGAGATCCTTGGCGCTCCAGTAAAGCCAGCTAAGCCTGATGGGAAAGTCTCTAGAGAGTGAGTCTCTTTCTCTAAAACTAAGGTGAATAACACTTGAGGGATGATAACTAAAGCTGTCCTCTTGTCCCAATATCCATGCATGTGAACACACATTCACATGCCTGTGCATGATCATTCACGCACGCATACACATGTGCATCTGCATACACGAATCACCCACTGACACAGACAAGTAAACACAGAAAACGAATGAATGAATGAATAAAGATGGGAAAAAGAAAGAGAGAGAATGCTATTGGAAACTTAGTCTTTCAGCCAGAGATTCACTGTATTTTATTCAACACAATACTAGAGTTTGTCATGTTTAATAATGCTATAATACAGTTTTAAACATGGAAACTTAGTCAAAAGTGTTGCAACTAACTTCTATTTTGGAAAATTTATTTTTATTTTATGACTATGAGTGTTTTGCCTGCATACATATGTGTGTGCTGTGTCTATGCCTGGGGCCTGCTAAATATGGAAAAGGGTATTTATACTAAATACAACAAACTGACCAAATACAATCATTATATTACAGTATAGTATAGTATGTCTTGTTGTTATTGTAGTCAAATATATCTTTTATGTAATGCAATAGCATCAATAGAGGGTTGTTTCAGTTATTACTCTGTATCTAGAAAGGAGTTAGGCACTGGGTGTTTCTCTCATTTACTTTATAATCCAGGTGATGTCCAATCATTTCTGTTCACGCAGTCATTGAATTTTTACTTTGTGCCTCATATAAAGCTAAAAACTAGTGTCATATGGTCTTAGGAGATTGAAATTTACCAGAAAATGTTCAGGATAGAGTTGGGATTTTGTTATGTTCCTAGCATTTGTACACCCCCTAGGCGAAGGACAAGATCTCTGTTGTGCCCATGGATGAATCATATCAGAGTGCTGATAGAGATGTCTTCTCTGGAGAGGTTGCATTATAATCCTGAGTTTGCTTAAGGGCCACTTTACATGTTACAAGCAACCCAATTTTTACTCCATTGAGACAATTTCTGTCCACCAAACCATAGCATTTGTCACCAGGGACTTGGCAAACAGCATAAGTAATTGTCTTAATTGTCTCTGAGTTCTCCAGCTTGAGACAATTATGGATCAGTGAGTAGTTAAATGTGTTACACCATCTTCTTGTTTTAAATTTTCAGGAATTATCTTTTCCTCCTCTGTTTGAAAGAATTAAAAATTTTTTCCCAGGGGTTGGAGAAATGGATTGTTCAGTGGTTAAGAGTATTGTTGCTCTTGCAGAGGATTCAGGCTTAATTCCCAACATTTACTTGGTGGCACACAAATATCCTTAACATTATTACAGGATATTTGGTGCCTTCTGATTTCATACAGTACCACACATTCATGTGGTTCATATAATAGATTCAAGCAACCTATGAATTCATATAAATTTAAATAAATATTTTAAAGCTCTTGTTTATTTAAAAAGACTATGACACAACAGTGAACTTTTATATTAACTATAAACTTTAGCAATTACAACGTGTAAATATATTGTCATCAGATGCAAGGTACATGTCACTCTGCAGAGACAGTTCAAGAGTTGAAGCTGTGACTAAGGGAAGTGTTATTCAGTAAATATGCTATGGACCTAATGCTGTTTTGAAAGTAATTATAGGAATATATTTTAAAAGACTCTGACAACTTCACAGTTCATTAGAATTAAACAGAAGAGAGTCTTCCTGTAAAACAAGCACATTTTTCTATTGTGTAAGTATTCCACGAAATGGAAACAGAAAACATTATGATTCTATGAAGCCACAGTCACCTTGGTACCTAAAGCTCACAAAGACCTAAAAAAGAAAGAGAATTTCAGGCCAATTTCCCTTATGAACATTGATGCAAAATACTCAACAAAATACAAAGAGAATCCAAGAACACATAAACGATATCGCCCACTATTACCAACTGGGTTTCATCCCAGGTATGCAGGTGGTTCCATATATGGAAATCCATCAATGTAATCCACCATATAAACAAACTGAAAGAAAAAGACCACATGATAATCTCTTTGGATGCTGAAAAAGCATTTGAAAAAATGCAACATCCATTCATGTTCAAAGTCTTGGAGAGATGAGGGATACAAGAAACTTACCTAAACATAATAAAGGCAATATACAACAAACTTATAGCCAACATCAAACTCAATGGAGAGAAACTTCAATCTATTCCACTGAAATCAGGGACAAGGAAAGGCTATCCACTCTCTCCATATCTCTTCAACATATTTCTTGAAGTCCTTGCTAGAGAAATAAGAAAATTAAAGGAAATCAAGGGGATACAAATCAGAAAGGAAGAAGACAAAGTATCACTATTTGCAGATGATATGATAGTATACCTGAGTGACCCCAAAAATTCTACCAGGGAACTCCTACAACTGATAAACACCTTCAGCAAAGTGGCTGGATAAAAAATTAACTCAAAAAAAAAAAAAAAACAGAAGCCATCCTGTATACAAAAGACAATAGGGCTGAGAAAGGAATTTAAGGAAACAACACCCTTCACAATAGCCACCAAGAACATAAAGTACCTAGGTGTAAATCTAACCAAGCAAGTCAAAGAATTGTATGAAAAACCTTCCAGTCTTGAAGAAAGAAATTGAAGAAGATTGAAAGATCTTCCGTACTCATGGATTGGTAGGAATAACATAATAAAAATGGGCATCTTACCAAAAGCAATCTACAGATTCAATACAGTTCCCACCAAACTACCAATACAATTCTTTACAGACCTTGAAAGAAAAATAATTTTCTATTAAAAAAAATGCCTGTAACAGCCTTCAGACTGAGAAAAGATCTTCACCAACCCTATATCTGATAAAAGGCTGATATCCAGAATATATAAATAACTCAAGAAATTAAACACCAACCAACCAAATAACCCAATTAAAATAATGGGGTACATTTGAGTTTCTGATCTTACCCATCCTGATGGGTGTAAGGTGAAATCTAAGGGTCATTTTGATTTGCTACTCCCTGATGACTAATGATGCTGAATATTTCTTTAAGTGTTTCTCTGCCATTTGGTATTTCTCTATTGAGAATTCTCTGTTTATCTCTGTACTCCATTTTTAAATTGGATTACTTCAATTGTTCCTGTTTAACTTCTTGAGTTCTTTATTTATTCTGGATATTAGCCTCTGTCAAATATAGGGTTGGTGAAGATCCTTTCCCAGTCTGTAGGCTGTCATTTTGTTCTGACCACAGTGTCCTTTGCTTTACAGAAACTTTTTGGTTTCATGAGGTCCCATTTATAGATTGTTGATATTTGAGCCTGTGTTGTTGGTGTTCTGTTCAGGAAGTTGTCTCTTGTGACAATGAGTTCAAGGTTCTTCCCCACTATTTCTTCTAAGAGATTTAGTGTGTCTGGTTTTATATTGAGGTCTTTGATTCCACTTGAACTTTAGTTTTGTGCAGGGTGATAAGTATGGATCTATTTGCATTTTGCTACATATAGACATCCAGTTAGACCAGCACCATTTGTTGAAGATTTTATCTTTTTTCCATTGAATGGTTTTGGCATCTTTGTCAAAAATCAGGTGTCTGTAAGTGTGTGGGTTTATTTCTGGGTCTTTTATTTGATTGCATTGATCCACCATTCTGTTTCTATGCTAATACCATGCAATTTTTATTACTGTTGCTCTATAGTACAGCTTGAGATGAGGTATGGAGATACCTCCAGAAGGTCTTTTATTGTAGAGGATTGTTTTAGTGATTCTGGTTTTCTTGTTATTCCATATGAAGTTGAGAATTTTTCTGTCAAGGTCTGCAAAGAATTGTGTTGGTATTTTGATGTGAATTGCATTGAATCTGTAGATTGCTTTTGGTAAGATAGCCATTTTTACTATGTTAATCCTGCCAAGCCGTGAGCATGGGAGATCTTTCCATCTTCTGATATCTTCTTCTATTTCCTTCTTCAGAAACTGGGAGGGTTTTTTTTTTTTCATACAAGTTTTTTACTTGCTTGGTTAGAGTTACATCAAGCAGGGAATATTTGAAAGAACTGGGAGATAGAAAGACCTGGAAGGGTCTGGAGCTCCACAAGGAGAATAACAGAACCAAAAAATATGGGCCCAGAGGTCTTTTCTGAGACTGATACTCCAACCAAGGACCATGCACGGACATAACCTAGAGCTCCTGCACAGATGTAGCCTGTGGCAGCTCAGGCTCCAAATAGACTTCCTAGTAAGGGGAACAGAGCTGTCTCTGACATGAATTCATTGGCTGGCTCTTTGATCACCTCCCCCTAAGGCAGGGGGCAGCCTTACCAGACCACAGAGGAAGACTATGAAAGACAGTCCTGATGAGATCTGATAGGCTAGTGTCTGATGGAACTGGAGGAGTTCCTCCCCTCTCAGTGGACTGGGGGAAGGGCCTAGGGAGAGAGAAGGGAGAGACTGAGGGGGGGGAGAGATTGGAGGGGACTATAATGGGGGGCTGCAACTGGGAAACAAAGTGAATAAATTGTAGTAAATAAAAATAGGGTACAGAGCTAATCAGAGATGCTCAACCACACAACAAAGACATTTGTTCAACTAGTTCATAGCCATTTTATTCATAGTAGCCAGAATCTAGAAACAACCTAGATGTCCCTCAACCAAAGAATGGATATAGAAATTGTGCTACATTTACACAAAGGAATACTCAGCTATCAAAAACAAGGAAATCATGAAATTTGCAGGGAAATGAATGAAACTAAAAGAGATCATCCTTACTGATGTATCCCAGAAGCAGACAGACATGCATGGCATACGTTCACTGATAAATGGATATTAGCCATATTGTATAGGATAACCATAATAAAATTTAAAGACCTAAAGAAGCTAAACAATAATGAGGACCCTAGGAAAGATGCTCAATTCTCATTCATAAGGGAAAACAGGATAGACACCTGAGGTGGTAGAAGAGAGCAAACAGGACTGGATCCTACCACAGATGTCCTCTAAAAGGCTCCAACCAACAGGGGATGGAAGCAGATGCAGGAACTCACAGCCAAACTTTGCACAGACTGCAAGGAGTGTTATAGAAGAAGGAGGATATAAAAGGACCCAGAGGGTACAGAAGCCACCAAAGAAGACCAACAAGGCCACAAAAGGGGGGCTAGGGAGAACTGCAGAGACTGATGCATCAACCAAAGACCTTGCATAGAGAAGACCCAGACCCCACACTCAGGTTTAGCCTATAGACCACTCAGTCTCTATGTGGGTTCCCTTGTAAGAGGAGAACAGACTGTTTCTGTCATGAACTTTGTTGCCTGATCACTTAATCATGTCTTCCTGGAGGGGCGAGTTAGCCATTCCACAGAGGAAGAGGATCCAGGCAGTCCTAATGAGACATAATAGGCTAGGGTCAGACAGTAGGGGAGGAGAACCTCCTCTATCAGTGGACTAGAGAAACAGGATGGGAAGGAAAAAGGAGGGAGAGTGGGTTAGGAAGGAGATGAGGGAGGGGGCTATGACTGGGACACAAAGTGAATAAATTGTAAATAATAATAAGGAAAAAAATAAAAATAAATAAAATGAAAATGCCTGTAAATAAATCAAGGGGAAAACTGATTCTACCCTTTGATTTTGTAATATTGATAGCACAACTTATATTTCTGTTGTATCCAATTAACAATTTTCTTTACTTGGATTTTAATTTGTTTTTTTCTGCTTAAATTTTCATAGTAGGGTCTGTCACCATAATAAAACATTCTGAAACCCACTATATACTTCCGTTACCAGTGATTTCATACTGTTCATGCTGTCACTGCTCATGTTTTCCTTCCAGAAACTTTCTTTCAATTCAGAGATAAATTTTAGATCTTCTGGTAAGGCAGGTCATGTGGCTAAACTCCAAGGGCTTTGGAGAGACACAGAGAGAGACAAAGAAAGGGAGTTGTTTATTCAGTTGATTTCAAGAGTTTTCTCATGACATTCTTAACCCTTATCTAGCCTGCCAAGTCTCTGCTGAGAGAAGTCTTGCTGATGTGGCTTTAACTGAGGGCTGTTGGCTGTTGTAAATGGTGATTTTTATTTTCTCTTGATAATGGCAAGATTTTGTCTTTGCCTCTTGACAATGTGAACATGTCTTGGGATGAATTTTTTTTATTTTTATTTTTTTTTTTTACGTAGAATCTTTTGAGTTCCATGCATCTAGATATCCATAAAAATCTAGTGGTTTGAAAAGCTTTCAGTAATTAGGATTTAAAATAAATAAGAGAAATTCTCTTTTCTCTTTTGGAATATTTTTGCAATCTTTCTCTTCCTATGCTTATCAGTGACCCATGGGTCCCTTGGAATTTTTTTTGTTTTTCATTTCTTTTTTTAAACTATTTTCTATTTAAACTATTGTTGGTTTAATTGATGAGTAGAATTACTAGTTTTTTTTTCTGTTTCCTC
>CM053755.1:42448252-42464684 GCA_028658305.1 Pachyuromys duprasi
CACTTGATTTTCTCACCGTAGGAGTTCTGGTCACCTGGCATTCACAATGCTGGCGTTTTCGGTCCCAGAGTTCAGTCTCCTGGTTGCTGTGTTGTTTCTGCTCTCCTACTCCTCAGACACAGTGTTCTCTCTTGGCAGCCATCTTGGATCTCCTCGAATTACTAGTTTTTGATGTTGCTAATTATCTCTGCTTGACTGAGTTCTGCTATTGAATCCTCCATAACTATATGCTTTAGTTCCACATCTTCTGTTTAGTTTTTTTTAATTTTATTTTAATTTTTGTTAATTATACTTTATTCACTTTGTATCCCCCCATAAACTCCTCCCTCCTCCACTCCAAATCCCACCTTCCCTCCATACATGCCCCTTTGCAAGTCCACTGACGGGGGAGGTCTTCCTCTTCTTCCTTCTGATCCTAGTCAATCAATTCTCATCAGGACCTGCTGCATTGTTTTCCTCTGTGGCCTGGTAAGGCTGCTCCCCCATTAGGGTGAGGTGATCAAAGAGCAAGCCAGAGGCAGAGGCAGTCCCTGTTCTCATTACTATGGAACCCACTTGGACACTGAACTGCCATGGGCTACATCTATGCAGGGGTCCTAGGTTTTCTCCATGCATGGTACTTGGTTGGAGTATCAGTCTCAGGAAAGACCCCTGTGCTCAGATTTTTTGGTTCTGTTGCTCTCCTATAGAGCTCCTGTCCTCTCCCTATATTACTATTTCCGATATCTTTTGTAAGAGTCTATGCACTCTGCCCAACAGTTGGTCATAAGTCTCAGCATATGCCTTGATATTCTGCAGGGCAGAGCATTTCAGAGGCCCTCTGTGATAGGCTCCTAACTTGGTTCCTGTTTTCTTATTCTTCTGATGTCCATCTGCTTTGCCTTACTGGCTGGGGATTGAACATTTTTCCAGAGTCCTCCCTCTTGATTATTTTCTTTAGGTGTACAGATTTTAGTAGGTTTATCTTATTTTATATGCCTATATGAGTGAGTATATACCATGGGTGGGAATGTAAACTTGTACAACCACTCTGGAAATCAGTCTGGTGCTTCCTCAGACAACTAGGAATAGTGCTTCCTCAAGATCCAGCTATACCACTCCTAGGCATATATCCAAAAGAGGCTCAAGTACACAGTAAGGACATTTGCTCAACCATGTTTGCAGCAGCTTTATTTGTAATAGCCAGAAGCTGGAAACAACCCAGATGTCCTTCAACTGAGGAATGAATACAGAAATTGTGGTACATCTACACAATGAAATATTACTCAGCAATAAAAAAACAAGTATATTATGAAATTTGCAGGTAAATGGTGGGAAATGGAAAGGATCATCCTGAGTGAGCTATCTCAGAAGCAGAAAGACACACATCGTATATACTCACTCATATAGACATATAATACAGCTTTTTTATAAAAATAATTTCTAATTTTACTAATCTCATTGTTTGTCTCTTTTCAGTTAGTTGACAATATGTGCTATTGTGAATCTAATTAAGCATTAGGAAAATTACTATGCATTATTTATCAAATTTTTAGGATAATTAGAGCTCCTTAAGCTTCTTTTTCTATCTTTATGTTTACCTGATTTTTGATTATCCATACAAACTTGAATGACTTCCTGTATGCACACTGAAAGACACAATGCTTTATAGTCTGGTAAACATATTTTTTTTCTCTTTGTTCCAGGCCAAAATGATTGCCTTCCGGATTATAAAGTTTTGATGCTAAAGATTGATCACGTGGCTACTGCTGGGTTTCAGGAGGTATCAGTAGTTGGCAGGCTTGTGAACATGGCAGTACATTAATGTGGATTTCTGACTAGTCTCTTGGTAGTCTGTCCTGTCTCCAAAACCTTAATAAGTAGATGCAACACTAGGACATGAATCCACTCAAATGTGAGCAGAGGACAAGCCTCTCTAACCAGATATTCCATATAAGCGTGACTTCTTACAGATACCTAAAGGGTCTCAGGTTTTATTACTGAGAATCTGCCTGCATTGGCAGGAGTGAGGCTGTGTTGGGGTTGAGAGGAACTAGAAGTGGCACAGGATTACTTGAGTTCTTTAATGATACTAGAGCTAGGATCTCTCTAAGATCAACTTTTGACCAAGGAATTTTTTTCCTTAAATCACAGTTCAGGCTGCCTGTAGCCAAGTCACGGGTCAATTTTGTATTATATCTTTCACCTGCTGGGACAAATAAGTATACCTAGTTGTAAGCCCACCAGAGAGCAGAGCTGTTCTGATACTGTATCTGAAGGAGCTGAAGCAGGGTCAGTGCTGGAAGAAAGGTTAGTAGCTACATTGTTCTTCGAGAATAAGAAGGTTTAAGTAGCAGTGTCTAATGAGGATCTACTGAATCCACAATGATGAGCCAGTGTTGGTTCTGTACCTAAAGCTACTTTCTGCTAGACTGTAACTCTTTCGTGCTTTTCCTTTTCCTAACAGCCTTTGTAGATTTCAAGCTTCCATAGGCATTCAGCCTTGTATTTGAATCCGGAAGATATGACAAAACAGCTTTAATCTGTGCATGGCTATGAAACTGATGCTGTTGTAGTGAGATTGATACAAGTGTGTGTAAAAGATTATCAATTCTTTAATTGAATAGATGAATATATTTGCATATATTTTCAATATTACTGCCTTGTTGTAAATCAATGGCTCACGGTTTTCTGATGTTATGGTGTTTGATTCTTGTTGTCCCAAATGCTGTAAATCAGCAAAACAATCAAAACTAAATGTTAAAGAAAATTATGATGGAATTGTGATTTTTTTCCTTCACCCTTCTAGAAATATATAAATCTTCCACGACACAGTGTAAAAGTTGTGGAAGGAAAAGAAGTGGAGAGATATTCTAATGAACTTGGGCTTTTGATTTCCTCTCTCTGGTGCACAGAAGACCTTGCAGTGTCTGGAAGAATATGAAGATGTGCAATGCGAGTCTGCCTGATTGCACAAGCAAGAGTCAGGAAGAAGAGCTTTTATTTTTTGCTTTGCTTTGCCCAGCATTCACTTTCCCCCTTGCATAAGCTGCTTATCGACATTAATTTTAGCCTCTAGAGATATTTTGCATAACACAGAATTATAATCTAATGTCTAAAATAGTTGCAAACCATAGTTTCAAATGCATTAAGAAGATGAATCATTTCCTTCGCGTGAGCCACCATGTTATTTGAAATGATTACTTATGAGGCAGCAGCAATGCATAATTAAAGTCTCATCTGAAGTACAGAGAGGAAATCAATGGGAATAAAATGAAGAGTGCTTCTTGTGTTTTTCGTGGAAGAAGATGGGAGATATCTGTAGCTCTTTCTTGTTTTCCTTTTGAAGTGAATGGGCCTTGAGAACCGTAACTATGTATTGCAATAGTGAGAGGAAATATTTTGGCATCAGAAAGGGAGAAATGTGCTTCAACAGTTTACATCCCTTTGGATTATGAATCCTTTAGAGGGCTTTCACTGGATAGATATCGTTGGTTCTGAATCTTGTTTTTGTGTTTGATTTGAGTTTGTGTATGCAGACAGGCTTACATTTGCTTTCACTTCTCTCTTCAAATAGCTTCAAAATCAACATTTTGTGCCAGTTTTAAACAGCAAGTGGAAAAGGGGAAATGGTAATAATTTCTAACACATTTAAATTCATAAAACTATTGAATCTGAATTTTCCAGGCTTCTAATCTTAAAAACTACATAAGTACCACCATAAACTCTAATGAAATGTAGTAAAAGGTATCAGTCATGATGACAAAGTAGAGATACAATCATGTAAAGTAACAGTGTGGCTTAATCAAGCCTTCTTAAAGAAAAACTTTATGCATTCAAACTGAAATGAACTAAGAGAGAGCTCATAAGTAAGGAAAGTAGCAATTCTTCATCAGATGAGCTCACAAACTAGCATGAACAGCCTTAGCCATGTGTAGGGAATCACAGCCATTATAGTTCATTCCATCATAGTGTCTTATCATCATCCTAGACACTCTGTGGGCAGAGAAGAAAGGTTGTATTCAGCAGCATAGATATTAATGTCTTACCCTGCAAGACCAGAAGGTATAGGGCTGTAATATGTGGACTTAATAACACTTAAATCAGTAAGCACTTTTTCTTCAAGCTGTAGCATTTGCTGCTAGTTTGTAAAATTAAAATTTGTGTCTTTTCGACCTAAGCCTCATATTTATGCTGTCTTCTTTGGCTTCACATGTAGAATTTGCATATCTCTCATTTCTGATCACAAATCTCAGGTGTAGTTACAAAACTCAGTAATCTGACAACCGAGGCATCAAGAGTGGCACAATAATAAAATATAAATATTGCTCAGATACCAGGTTTTTACCATAGCTGTGTCACAAGATAAACTGACAAAGGATGCAATGATGTGCTGCTGAACCTCAAGTATGGCAACAAAGCTACAGGAGAAAAAAACCAAGCTGCAGTGATTAAAAGAGACTTTATAAACTCATAGGGGAGGTCCTCCTCCCCTTCAATCTGACCCTAACCCATCAGTTCTCATCAGGAATGGCTACAATGTCTTCTTCTGTGGCCTGGTAAGGCTGCTCCCCCTTCAGGAGGAGGTGATCAAAGAGCCAGCCACTGAGTTCATATCAGAGACAGTCCCTGTTCCCCTTACTAGGGCCCCACTTGGACACTAAGCTGCCATGGGCTACATCTGTGCAAGAGTTCTGGACTGGGAGGGAGGGAAGGGAGGAGAAGAGAGAGGAGGTGGGGTTGGGAGGGGTAGAAGGAGGGGGCTACATCTGGTATGCAAAGTGAATAAATTGTAATTAACAAAAATAAATTATTGATAAGACTGGGTCTATTCAGACCTCACGGAACTGAGAAACAAACACTGTTAAAATAAATCAATACGTCATAAATCAAGAAACTTTTCAAATACATTGGGGAAAACATCCAAGAGGCAGGTAACAGGCAAGAGTAAACTCTGAGCCATAGACCTCAGATACTTCCTGATAGCAGCAACCTTAGCCCTTTGATTTGTTTAGAATAGGGTTCTGTTCCATTAATACAATCCAAAAAGCTTTTAGCTCCTTGTCACAGGATATTAGTCTGGTACAGAGATAGCTCTTTAGGGAGGTAAACATAGCCCAGATAAGTTGTTACCTGTACCTGCAACATTCAAACCACTGTATGTCCCTCAAGTCACAGTCAGCCAACCAGCCTCTGCCAAGACGCTTTCTCTCTAGTGATTCTCATTGAGAGCATGTTATTGTCATAAATATAAACCATCAGGAACCTATTTGTACATTGAAACATGTAACTCAAGGTAACTTGAACCTGTGTTCCCAGGACATGGTTACTCATATTTGGTTCCAGAATAAACTATCTCTTTTGAGCTGGAAAAAAAAAAAAAGAAATCAATATGGACTCTACATCTATGACTAAGAGTTGCTATAGCTATTTACTAACTTGGTGGATTTTAAATAAATTTCTTTATCCCAGAGTTAAAAGAGAGAGAGAGAGAGACTTTGTCAAATGTAGGCATGGAAGTGTGCACTTGTTATCCTAGCCCTTCAAGATGTGGAAACCTGTATCTCTGGTGTGGGCTAGCCATCCAGCCTAGCCTACAAGGTGAGTCTCAGGCAAATGAAAGAGACCTCACTTAAAAGAACAAAAGTGAAGGTATTAACTCTCTCTCTCTCTCTCTCTCTCTCTCTCTCTCTCTCTCTCTCTCTCTCTCTCTCTCCCTTCCTCCCCCCTTCTCTCTCTCACACACACACACACCATTGCCATTTATTCTGGCATATGCTATTTCTCACCACCTTATGAGGCATCCCTATCAATCAAGACCCCTCTGAAAATCAAATCATATCCTTTAAATCTTTCAGATTTACTTCAAGTAAAATAAACTATCTGAAGAAATATGTATTCATCTTACTTGGCAATGTATATGACCACAGATTGAAGCTCACTTGAGCCAAGGACATATATGCCATTGGTATCTCGAGGTTTTTAACATGCATGTGAGTTTATCCCCAATTTTCTCTATTAAGACACAATTTTATACAGTATATCTTTTGAAGATCTCCAAAAAATTTTTTTTCTGAATTGAATTTCTAAGTCTACCTACCATAAGGCAGGAAGAATTCAGGTAGGATGATGTACTAGTAATTTTTACAACGCTAATATATGATGCATACAAAATGCCTGTGACACCCAACCATGAGCTTTGATATCTCACTTGGTCTGCATGCCAGCTGCCATGCACACCTTTCATATGTCTTCTCAGTTATATGATTTGTTACTCGTGGTTTACTGGTGACCCAACACCAAAGAGACAGTAGTTACCTAGGGTTCTTCTCATTAAGAGTTCTTCAGCTCACAGTAGGGTGGGCTAAGTTTTGTGATGCCTCTGAAGGTCTCAGGTAAAGGCATAATTTCCACCCCCACAGCCAAAGCCTTTCTGTTAATTTATTTCCCTTACCCTAGCATAACATCAATGAGTCAGGAAACTATATTCCTGTCATAGAAGTAATGACCACAGGAGGTGAACATGATCAAAGAACTATTGTAAAACTATTATTGTCTGCCCTCTTGCACAGAATAGTTTATATCTCATTTGCAGATAGGAAAATTAACTCCATTCTTGGAATCTCCAAGATCTCTTCCCAAAGTCTTACACAACCTCTGCACCATTCTTAGAGGCCATATGTAGCTACTTGTGATGCAAGAAACTATCGGTAAAACAGAAAGCTTACCCTACACAGGCAATGTTAAATAGTGGGGAAGTAGGACTGATAAGTACAGTAAGTACTCTCATATCCAACTTAGAATCCCTCTGCAAAGGTGGCACTTGGATAGCTATCCTGCATGCATAGACTTTCTTAATAGATGTTTCATGTTTCACTGTTGCTCTTGGCCACATCAAAAGAAAACACGCACCTTTGGGTTTGCTTTCTTTTTTATGTATAATAAAACAACTTTAAATCTTGGGTCTTAAAGGGCCAATGACATATCTTTTCTTGTAATTTTATGAGATACTTGAGTTTAGCAGATTGGTTTTACTGTTCCATATGATATAGTCTAAAATTATTCATGCAGTTTTATTTGGTTAGAAATTTGGCTGGAGCTGGGAAATCTGAGACAATGTCACTTACAAGTCTAGCAGAGTCTGCTGGGCAAAGGTTAGAGCAAGTAGAATGTGCCTTATTTGATCATTTTCAGCAGCTCTCCTCTTTGAGGATGTCAGGGCATGCAGTGAAGATACTTAAAATTAGTCTGTGGTTCCTTTAATTATTGTATTTAAACCATGCTCAGTTAGCTCCATGACCTTTTCTTCATGTCAGTGAGGCAGCATCCTTATCAAGATTCTAATAGTGACTTCAGGTATTACCAAGTTCTTTCTGGATAGTGGTAATGAAAATACTCTTTCAAAACAAGCTCAGAACAGTGCTTTTCTGACATTGTTTTTCAACTTTGACAGCCTTTAAGGATGATCAAAAGACCCCCATATTCAGCAAAAAATAGGAGAGCTCACCATCACTGCAGATCTTTGAAGTTCTCTCTATGTAGCTTCCACTATTTCATATTTTGGTTGAAATATCTAAGCATATCTGCTTCCCTGAAAGTCCATTTCTGTATCCTAAACTAACCCACATATTTAGTTCCAAAAGATTATGATATTCTCTCTGCAGTGGAGCCTAAGGAGTATACTCAGGCAAGAAGCTGGAGAAATCACAGGTTCCCCTGGCTGATTCTTTGTGCTCATAGATGAAAGCCAATCCTACTGTCCAATTTATGGAAATTGTTGTTTTTCTATTTCTCTGGACAGAGAAAAGAGTGTTCCTCATGACTACACCTTATAATTGTCCCTTAATCAAATAATGTTGTGTGGAGTACTTCATTTTATCTCAGTTTTACATAATTATTTATAATACTTTCTATGTTTTTAGTCATCATTTCTCAGCACACTATGTAGTTTAAATTTTTTTAAGCTTTGTTGAAGCTACAAGCTGCAAAGATGACATAAACCTAATAATGCACTTATTTAAGCATGACTTTAAATTTCATGTATCCATTGTCTTTAGAAAGAATCACAAATGACTATTTCTTTGAGGAATTCCTTCCACTCAGCTTCAGAAAATGTATCCCATGAACCTTCCTTTTGGGCTCTGCTCTGTTTAACACAATGACATACATGATTCATGCGAGCTCTACCAGATTATACGCTCATGAAATCTGAGTTAACACCAAGAGATATTAGGCCCTGTGGGTTTGGACCAAAGAATAACTCATAAAATGATCTAGAGTTATTGGGTGAAAAAGGAAACCAGGAATAGACATTTATAAAATAGAGACATTTGTCTTCTGATGTATTACTGTTTCTTGATTGTGGTTGCTAATGAGTATCAACCTTTGTGCTTCAGCTTGGGCTTGAAAAAGTATGCACATATCATCAAAGTTCAATATTCTCTCTCATTTTTTTCTCTCCCTTCCTACCCTTTCTTTCCTTATCCCCTCTCTTCCTCTATCATCTTTATTGTGGGAGTCTATACATATTAATCATCTAAACTGTTTATCTGTGTCATACTGATTTTAAAATTACAGTTTTAAAAACACATTCATATGCAATACCTTATTTGATCTTCATAAAACTCCGCAGTATGAACAGTTATTTAAAGAATTTCAGTAGTCCTTGAAATCAGTACTACTGGGCTGATTCTAACAAAAGCATTACTTCAAGCGATACAGATTCCTTCAAGTCTTTTTGCTCTTGTATAGAGAAGTGTGAAAAAAAACCCAGAACTTTTTAAATTTTCAGGATTGAGACACCACAGGTATTTCTCAATAATCTTGTCTCCAAATACATTAATAAACAATGAAAAGTATTATCTTCTTCATGTAGTCATTTCCTTCCTTATTTTTCTCTTTACCTACCCTGTGGGATATGCAGACCTAAAATCTAGTTAGGGTAGAGGAATGAATGAAGCAATTGTTACATAGTATCAATTTGATAAAGTCCCATAAGTGTCATTTCAGTACCATAAACAAACACATGTGCATATTCATTGCCACAAGGGTGTGTTATGTTTTGAAGTAGTTTGTCCACTCTGAAATTCATGTTTCATTTTATTCCAAATATAGCATTGTTGAGTGCTGGTGGGGCCCTTGAGATGAAGCCTGTAAGCAGCATTTCTCCCAGGTTCCTGTTTCAGCTTTAGCTAACACATAATCATGGACTATAATCTGCAAGCCACATAACCCCCTTCCCTACCAAACTTCCCCTTGATCATGGTGCTTTATCATAGCAACAGAAGTCAGACAAAGCAAAGAATTTGTTTGTAATAGAACATGTTGATATTAGAAGTTATATTTTCCAACAAAATCACCTTCAAGAATTAATGTAACAGTTATTAAGATTTGGCCTATTTAACAAATTATTCCACCCTCATGATTGTAAGTTCCCACAAAATAGTGGGTATTATCATTTTTTTATCAATTTCAGTGTCATCATCTGACATCATCACTGGAATTAAAAATAAATTTTCAAATTAGATTTTTTTATTACGCTTGACTATAACCTGTGGAGAGTAGAATTGGCACAAGTATCAAATGTGTTTGTAAATGGAAATATTCACTTACTTCAGGACTTTCACTGGAGTTTTTAAAAAGACTTGGATTTAAAAACATTACTCCAAACTACAACCGCACATTTCCTGACATACAGAATAACAGACTTGTATTAAGTTCATCTTTTACTTATACAAAGTTGAATAAGATTCTTTAGAAAGAAAATATTTGTCCAGATAACTCTGGAAATTGGTATTTGCAATTTTCTCATGCTTGGTCATGAATCATCTTTAAAATCTGAGCTTAGATGATGCCATTACCAATTACAATGTATGCAGAGAGGCAAGAGTAGACAATGTAGCTATCAGTACATTTCCACACATGTGAGAGTCACCAGCTACATAAGATCTAAATCTCCCTCCCTCAAACAAAATATTTAACCACCATTCCAGGAGTAAATAACACCAGCACATATTTCTTCACAGTTATTTCTTCTGAGAGGTCTGTGTGCCCTTGTGTGGACACAAGAGGCTTTAGGTGTGATCACTCACAACTCAGTGTGGAACCAAGAGCCCAAAGAGCCCTATACCAGTATTAATACGCAAAAGTTGTTTTTTATTTAAATGTCATCTTTCCGTTATATTTTCTAAGTTCTAGACATGATTCCTCAGATAAAATCAAAGTTAGTGTATTGAAAAATATTTGTAGGTGTTTTCATTATAACTGATTAAGAATTTGTTCATAAACAAGATTCAATTTTCATTTATACCTCCTTGAGGTGTATCACTACAATGTACAAGGATTTGAGCTCCATATGCAGCAGCAAAATAATAATAATAAAAAAACAAGAGGGGTACACCAGGAATCAAGAGAATTTGACCTAGTGACCATATGCTAAAAGTAACCATATTTATGAAGAAAATGAGTGATGGGGTAAAGTCTTCTTTCTTATTAGTATTCAAGTATCAGGAGTGTGAATAAAGGATAGAAAAACCTTATAATAGTAAGTTAGCAGATTTATGAATAAATCTATTTACATTAATCATAAGAAAAAAAAAGAAGTTTTAGTCAAGCATGATAGACACAATTAGGGAAAATGGGAGAAAAGCTAGAGGGCACAGCCTGGATCTGTAAATAATGCATGAATAAATCATAAAAGTAGTGATACATTTTAAAAGATATAATTTATTTTAAATTGATGTGTACAGCCATGCACACACAGGCATACACTTGAATGAAAGTGGAGGACAGAGAAAAGTGTTGTGGTACTTGGAGGTGGAATAATAGGGAAGACGCAAAGTGTGGGTCAAGAAGCCTAACTTGGGTTCTCTGGAGGAGCTCTGAAATGTTCTTAACCACGGAGCCACTTCTCAAGTACTAATTACACTATTGGTGACAAAGATTCTTCACATTCAAAGGTTCATTAAAGTGGGAATATATGGAAATATATCTTATAGTTATATCATATAATAGGATAAAAATAAAAAAAGTTAGGAAGATTCTAGGCAGACGGATGAGGAAGAAAACATAGGTAAGAGATTGAAGATAACATCATGTATATGTATATATATTTATGTATATATACATATGTATTATTATAGATGACAATCAGGGTAAACTTTTAAAGAAAGTATTTAATAAATAAGTACATCTAATGATATTGTACTGAAGTTGTCTGGGAAACAACAAAGCATTTTAATAGAAAAAGAAAATTCCAAGGAGGACCAAAATAAAGAAATTAAATAATTCATTTTTAACCTCTGTTGTCATCTAAAAGGACACAAAAGGAACTTACAGAACAGAGAACTGATATTTTCAGCAACTTTGAAATGCAAAGATAACGTTCATTGAATGATCTACTGTTAGGAATGACTCCTTGCATAAAATAATATCAGCAACGTTGATGCTTATGTTGTTTTGGACAAGAATGGTTCCCATAGCCTTATGTATTGAGGGAATGGTTCCAAGTTGGTATGACTGTTTAGAAAGTACTAGAAAACATGGTTTTGCTGAAGGACCTGCGACACTGGGCAGCGGGCTTTGAGGCTTCAAAATCTCAAGCCATTCCCAGTTGGCTCTCTCTGTGTCATGCTTGTGGATCAAGACAAAAGCTCTCAATGTCCTTATCTGTGACCTAGCAGGGCTGCTCCTCCCTCGAGGGGGAGGGGAGGTCAATGAGCCAGTCACTGAGTTCATGTCAGAAATAAGCCTATCTCCCATACTAGGGAACCCACTTGGATACTGAGCTACCATGGGCTACATCCGAGCAGGGGTCCTGAAGATGCCTGGTAGGCTAGGGTCCTGAAGATGCCTGGTAGGCTAAGGTCAAATGAAAGGAGAGGAGGACCTTCCCTATCAGTGGACTTGAAAGAGTGCAGGGAGTAGATGAGGGAGGGAGGGTAGGATTGGGAAGGAAAGAGGGAGGGGCTACGGCTGGGATACAAGTGAATAAGCTGATTAAAATAAAATAAAATAAAATAAAAAGACATAAGCCCTCACTTTCTGTATTCATTCTTCTGTTGAGGGACATCTAGGGTTTTTTCCAGATTCTGGCTATTATGAATAAAGCTGCTATGAACATGGTTGAGCAAATATCCTTATTGAATGATGGGGCATCTTTTGAGTATATTCCTAGGAGTGGTATAGCTGGATCTTGAAGTAGCACTATTCCTAATTTTCTAAGGAAGAGCCAGATTGATTTCCAAAGTGGTTGTACAAGGTTACATTCCTACCAGCAATGGAGGAGGGAGGAGGGTTCTCCTTTCTCCACATCCTCTCCAGCACACATCATCCCTTGAGTTTTTGATCTTAGCTATTCTGATGTGTATGAGGTGAAATCTCAGGGTTGTTTTGATTTGCATTTTCCAAATGACTAAGATGTTGAGTATTTCTTTAAGTGTTTCTCTGGTGTTTAATATTCCTCTTTTGGGAATTCTCTGTTTAACTCTGTACCCCATTTTTAATTGGATTAGTTGGTTTGTTGGTGTTTAATTTCTTGAGTTCTTTATATATTCTGGAAATGGCGCTCTGTCAACCCTAGGGTTATTTCCCTATAAGGGGTAAGGGGCTGTCTTTGACATGAACTCAGTGGCCAGCTCTTTGTTCACCCTCCCAACCCCTGCAAGGGGGATGCAGCCTTGCCAGGCCACGAGGAAGATGATGCAGCCAGTTTTGATGAGAGCTGATAAACTAGGGTCAGATAAAAGGGGAGGAGGTCTTCCTCTCCTCCTGCCAAATCCCAAGCTTCAGCATTTAAACAATTTATTCATTTAAAAAATTTATTATTATCATTTATTATAATTAATTCAATTTGTATCCTGATTATGGTCCCTCCCTTGTCCCCTCCCTTCATCTTGTTTCCCTATGTCCTTCCTCTAGTCCACTGATAAGGGAGGTCCTCTTACCCTTCTATTTGACCCTAGCCTACCAGGTCTCATCAGGACTTGTTGCATTGTCTTCCTCTATGGCCTGGGATGGCTGCATTCCCCAGGGAAAGATGATCAGAGAGCCTGCCACTGAGTTCATGCCAGAGACAGCCATTGTTCCCCTTACTAGGGACCCATTTGGATACTGAGTCTTAGGAATAGTACTACCTCAAGATCTAGCTATACCACTCCTAGGCATATATCCAAAATATGCTCAACTATACCACAAGGACATTTGCTCAACCACATTCATAGCAGCTCTATTCGTAATAGCCAGAAGCTGGAAACAACCCAGATTTCCCTCAGTGGAGGAATGGATACAGAAATTGTGGTTCATTTATACAATGGAATATTACGCAGCTATTAAAAACAAGGAAATCATTTGCAGGCAAATGTTGAGAACTAGAAAAGATCATCTTGAGTGAGGTAATCCAGGAGTAGAAAGACACACAGGGTATATACTCAATCATAATTGAATATTAGCCATATATTATAGGATAAACATACTAAAATCTATATGGCTAAAGATGATAAACAACCAGAAAAACCTTAGGGAAGATGCTCAAACCTCATTCAGAAAAAAACATGTGATAGACATTGGAAGCAGGAAAAGACAGGGAACAGGACAGGTGCCTCCCACAGACGGCTTCTGAAAGACTCTACTGATGGAGGTAGCAAAACAGAGGCTGAGACTCATAGCTAAACGTTGGGCAGAGCTCAGGGAATCTTATGAAAGAAGGGGGAGATATAAATTTATTTATTTTTTATTCACTTTACATTCTGGTTGTACCCCCTTTCCTCCTGCCTTCTCAGTTTTACCCTCCGGGGAGCTGCGTTTCCCATCCACTCCAGCTCATAGAGTTGTATCAGGACTGAGCTTGTCCTGTGGACTAACAAGGCAGTCCCACCAGAGGGAAGTGATCAAAAACCTAGCAAGTGAGTCCTTATCAGATAAGGTCCCTGCTTCCCTTCATAAAAAATTCACATGAAATCTCAGCTGTCCATATGCTACATCTTTGAAGGGGGCTTAGGTCCAGTTCATTCATGGTCCTTGCTTGATGCTTCAGTCTCAACAAACTGCTCTGGGCCCTGGTTAGTTGGCTCTGTTTGTCTTCTTGTGGAGCTCCTGTCACCTACAGGGCAACAAGCACAGATATATGTGAGAATGTGCAGGGACCAGATCTTGGGTGGGGGGGGTTGTGACAGTAATTAGCATTAAAATACATAGCGCTAGACCAACTGCTGACAAGATGATCTTAATACATATTTAATCCAAACATCTATTAGCAAGAATATTAAATGTGTTGTATATTGTTGTAAATAAAATATCTGACAGAAATGAGGCAAAATAACTTCGAGGTTTCAAAATTTCAGGCCACTTCCAATTTGCTCTCCCTGCCTCATTTGTATGGACCAAGAGGTAGTTAGAACTAAGGCTTCAATGCATGCTTCTTAGAAATAAAAATAGAGAAAACACTGTGATTTAGGTCAATCAAATACACAAACAAAAAAGACTTATTAATGTCTTATCTAAGAACAGTGATCAACTTTGTAAAAAATTAGTCTATAAAATGTTTGAAAGTTAATTTTATCACTCATTTAAGTCCCATTCTGCCATTGGAAAAAAATGCAGCTAACAATTTTCTAGAAATGTTCTACTGGATCAGATAATATTTACAACTCCGGGAAGATAACAGTTTTCTTAGATGTAACTTATGAAATACTTCAGGAGTAAGGAGAAAGTCTTATGCAGTGACTGCAGCAACATATGCTTCCTTGCTTCTAATTAGGAAGAGAACCATATTTTTGAAACTGTCCCAAGGATAAGCCATAGGCACATGACACATATGAAGACTGTGTTATTCTGTGGCAGCATTATTCTGCATTATTCTGTGGCATGGACAATAGTGGCAGCATTCAAACCATCCCATGTAAATAGAAGGAAGTGGCCTAGTACTGAGAAATACCGATTTGGGTAACACACTTGGAAAGTAAAGCAAGATTTCAGAATTCAGATCTCTACTGGTAGTAGGGTAGGGATAAAGATAGAGCAGGACTTCTTCATCAGTACCATTGGCTTCTGTCATGCGCATTTTCATATTCTGCTTAACCTCAGAAAAAGAAAGCCACATATGTTAAATCAAAAAATATTTCAAAATTTATTTTATGTATATGAGTGTTCTATCTGCATGCCAGAAAAGGGCATCAGATTACATTGTAGGTGGTTGTGAGCGACCATATGGTTGCTAGGAATTGAACTCAGGACCTCAGGAAGAGCAGATAGTGCTCTTAACCATTAACATTCTCACATATACCTGTGCTTCATAAATCAAAATTTTAATGCCTGCTGCCCAAGATTTCTTACCCTAATATGGAGATTTATAAATGTGTTGAGATGCCACTCTATGAACCCATTAATTTACATATGCCAAGAAGACTTTGTAGATAAATTTAAGGTTACAGATCAGCTGAGCTTAGCATAGGGAAACTATTTGGGTAAGTGTAATATGATACCCTGACTCATTTAGAAAACAAAGCTTCTTTCTAGGATAAAAGAACTCAAGGAAAATTCAAGGCACAAGAAATAGTTGGCATCTTACTCCTTGCTGAGTGATAAAAACTTAATCATTTTCTAGAAACTAGCTGACAGCATACAATGAAACAGCAATTTCTGTGACTATGAGACCAAAGAAACTGCTTCAACAACCTGAATGATCTCAGAAGGTAAAACTTTCCCCAAGAGCTCCTCCTCACCAGTTAGGAGCTAAGGCACACCTATAATTTTGCTTAGCCTTCTGATCCCCTGAGTTTAAATCCAGCCAAGCTTGTCTGCACTTCTGAACAATTAAACCATCTTCTTTTAATTGACTGTTCTAAGTCTAAATTTTTTGAAATATTTTTATACATAAATATACCATAATTATTTATTTTTATATCAATCAGAGGTTAGGTACTTTGCATCCCCGGCATAGCCCCCTCCTTCTTTCCCTCCCACTCTCCCCATCCCTCCCTCATCTCCTCCCCGCCCACTCCAAGTCCACCTATGGGGGGGGAATCTCCTCCCCTTCCATCCAACCCCAGTTCATCTTGTCTCCTCAGGGCTGGCTAAAATATCCTCCCCTGGGATCTAACCAGGCTGCTACTCCCTGGCATGTATGGGGGAGAGTCAAAGAGCCAGCCATCGAGTTCATGTCTGAAACAGTCCCTATTCCCCTTACTTGGGTCTTCAGTTGGATACTGAGCTACTAAGGGCCACTTCTGAGCAGAGGTTCTAGGACATATCCATACATGGTCCTTGGATGGAGAAACTGTCCCATAGAAGACCCCTGTGCCCTGCTCAGTGTGGTCTTTGTGGAGCTCTTGTTCTCCACAAGTCTTATTAACTTCCCGTATTTTTATTATTACTTCCTGCCCTCTGCCAAAGGCTTGGTTGTGAGTCTTAATATCTTCTTGCTATATTGATTCTTTCAGAGGCCTTCTTTGGTATG
>CM053755.1:42465184-42480508 GCA_028658305.1 Pachyuromys duprasi
TGACTAGATGAGCTGGGGTGTTTGGGTAGGGGAGCTCCCCTATTCTGAGGAATAGGGGAGAGAGGGGATGCTGGAGGGAGGGTGGGACTGGGAAGAGAGGAGGAAGGAGCCTATGACCAAGAGGTTAGTCAAATTAATTAATAAAAAGTATGATTTTTCTTTTGTTTGCTTTTTAGAAACCATGGTTAAAAGGTTGCTATGAATTCGGTGGTTGAACAAGGTAAAAGACTCAACCAAGATAGGCCATGGCACACTGACCTTTATCGAACAATTACTTCATTGCTTTGCCTATGTGATAAGGGCCTGTCAGAAAGAGTCTGTGCACAGGCTCAATGCTGAAAATGCTCAATGCTGACCTTTCAATGCTAAACGCAGATGAGTTTGTTTGGAGAACTCCAGTGGGAGTGAGGAATAAGAGAAAGCAGATGTGAAAGTGCAGTAAAGATTCATTTGTATAGACTTGGTCAGCATTATGGCAGCAGTGACCAGGGCATTTTTATGGCAAGGTACTGATATCTCAATTGACAATCACTGGGTATGTGTCATGGCTGTATATAAAGAAATAGGTAATAAATGGCTGAACATTTGCTTACTAGTGTCATTTTAAAAATAATCAGTTGTGGGAAAATTTGAAGTTTTTGCTGGCAGAATCTTCAACTAAGGAGCCTCAGTTGTTATGGTTTTAATATTTTTTGTTGTCTTTGAAACGTGTGTTGTTTGAATTTGTTACCCATTGTGACTTATTAAGATGGTATAAACTCAATCTGCCTAAGAAGTTCAAATTAGGGTTTTGGGATATAATTGGGATGAATAATTATTAATTATTGAATACTGAATTCTGGCGCCTTTAAAAGACAGGTCAGTGGTACTTCAACCAAGGACAATGCTCAGATATAGCCTATGACAGCTCAGTATCCAAGATTATTCCCTAGTAAGGGGAACAGGGACTCTTTCTGACATGAAACTCAGTGGCTAGCTCTTTAATCACCTCCCCCTCAGCGGGGAGCAGCTTCCTTACCAGGCCACAGAGGAAGACAATGCAGCCAGTCCTGATGAGTCCTGATAGGCTAGGTCAAATGGAAGGGGAGAAGGACCTCCCCTATCAGTGGACTTGGAGAGGGGCATGGGAAGAGATTAGAAAGACAAATGGGATGGACATTGGAAATAGAAGAAAACAAGAAACAGGACAGAAGCCTACCACAGAGGGCCTCTGAAAGACTCTACTTAGCAGTGTATTACAGCAGATGCTGAGACTCATAACCAAATCTTGAGCAGAATGCAGAGAATAATATGAAAGAAGGGAGAGTTAGTAAGACCTGGAAAGGACAGGAGCGCCACAAGGATAAAATATATCTGGGCACAGGGTTCTTTTCTGGGACTGATTCTCCAACCAAGGACCATGCATGGAGATAACCTAGAACCCCTGCTCAGATGTAGCCCATGGCAGCTCAGCAACTAAGTAGGTACCCTAGTAAACGGAACAGGGACTGTCTCTGACATGAACTCAACAGCATCCTTGCTAGGTCACAGAGGAGGACATTGCAGTCAGTCCTGATGAGACCTGATAAACTAGGGTCAGATAGAAGGGGAGGAGTTCCTCCCCTATCAGTGGACTTAGAGAGGAGCAGGGAGGAGATGAGGGAGGGAGGGTGGGATTGGGAGGGAATGAGGGAGGGGGCTACAGCTGGGATACAAAGTGAATCAAATGTAATTAATATAAAAAATAAAATTAACAAACAGGTCAGATCTCTCTCTTTCACTCACACACACACTCACACACACACACACACACACACACATACACATTCCCTAGATCTTGCTGTATGATACCCTATGCTAGCCCAGAACTCCCTAAGAAGATCATCATTAGATGTGCCTTCCCTGCAACTTGAGGCCAGAACTATAAAACAAGATCCACTTAAAAAAATAACTTATCTAATCAGTACCATTAAATCATTAGTAATATCAAATAAATATAAAAATAGATGCATATATAATAGATATAGTAATAATATATATAATAAAATATAAAGTATGCTGAAATTAGACAAATAACCTAGAAGTGGATGTTCTGGGCTGCTTTTGGAAAAGAGAACAGATATAAGTTTTCAAAATTAACAAAATCTGAAATAAAAAGAGGGACATAACAACACAGGAAATCCAAACAATCTTAGGTCTTACTTCAAAAGCCTATATACCACAAAAAAAGAAAGTCTAAAGGAAATTGACAATTTTCTTGATTGATTCCACTTGCCAAAGATGTTAATGAAGACCAGGTAAATAAATTAAATAGTCCTATATCTCCTAAAGAAACAGAAGCTGTCATCAAAAGTCTCCCATCAAAAAAAAAAAAAAAAAAGCCCAGGACCATATTGTTTCAGAGCAGAATTCTACCAGCCCTTCAAAGAAAACACCAATACTCTTCAAACTATTCCACAAAATAGAAACAGAAAGAACATTACCAAACTCATTCTAAGAAGTCACAGTCACCTTGATACCTAAACCTCACAAAGACCCAGCAAAGAAAGAGAATTTCAGGCCAATCTCCCGTATGAACATTGATGCAAAAATACTCAACAAAATACTCACAAACATAATCCAAGAACACATCAAAGATATCATCCACCATGACCAAGTAGGCTTCATCCCAGGCATACAGGGATGGTTCAATATATGGAAACCCATTAATGTAATCCATCATATAAAAAAACAGAGATAAAAAACCATATGTTCATCTCCGTAGATGTGAAAAAAGCATTCGATAAAATCCAACACTCGTTCAGGTTTGTTTGTTTGTTTTTAAAATGGGGCTTATACTTTGATCTTCAGATAAAATATAAATTTGAGGATTGGTTTGGGGGTATTTGGATAAATATATCACTTAATGTCTCTTATCTTTCTTTCTCTTGCCTAAAATTAAAAGATTATCCTGCGCTAAGGATCTGCAATGTGAGGCTCAGGTGCTGAAATTTTATAACAAACCAGATCTCTCTATCCATTTATACATTGTCTTTGGCTGTTTTCCTCGCAATGAGAGCAGGTGAGAACAATGTGACTCATAAACCTAACATGATTGCCATTTGTCCGTGAAAGTTTTTCTGACCATACCACTAGATGACATGGTAGATTTTTTTTCAGCTTCAGTTATGTTTGTTAACTAAAATGGTTTTACATTTTTATTTATTTAATTAAAATATAATGACGTCATTTTGTTCCATTTCCTTTCTTTCCAAGCATTACATTTAACCTGCCTAGTTTTTTCATTAATTCATGGTTATTTTTCTTTAATTAATATTGTATACACACACATATGCACACACACACACACACCTAAATATATAATTACAAGCTGTGCAGCCCATTTACCATATATAAGCACTTATATATTTATATATAACATTACACACACACATGTATATGTATACACATACACACATGTATATGCATATATGTATGTATGGGCTGGCCACTTGATATTGAATAACCAATTAAAATACTTTAAATAGACCAAATCTTAGAATATTGCTCAGAGTTCTTAATTGATATTTTTCATTTACATTCAAACCGATAATCTCCTCCCCTGGGGGGTGGGGAATCCTGCAACCTTGCCAGGCTACAGAGGAAGATGATGCACCCAGCCTTGATGAGACCTGATAAGATAGAGTCAGATAGAAGGGGAGGAGGTCCTCCCCTATCAGGGAACTAGGGAAAGGGCATAGGGGGAAAAGAGGGAAGGTGGGTAGATCCTGGAGGAGACTAGGGAGGATGCTGCAGTGGATATAGAAAGTGAATAAATTGTAGTAAATAAATATATAAATAAAATTAAATTTAAAAAATTAAATAAAATAAGCAATTTTCAGCTTCCCAGTCCATCTTCAGATTTCATGTTAATATCACAGAACTATTTTTCTCCAAAAAATGATAAAATGATGTTTCCAGTTTTCCTGAATAAACCAATGTCTATTTAGTTTTATGTCAAATCTGAAATGTAATAAAGATAACATAAAATTAATGTCTCAAAATGGCAAGTGTAGCACTTAATTGAAATGATGTGGGTATTTATATTGAAAAAATACAAATAAAGAATAGCTTTCATCTGGGGCATGCATCGAGCCTCAGATACAAGAGCCCATGGCAGTTACATCTCAATTGAAATTAAGGTACACACATTCACCTCTGTTTTGTCAATGAAGAAAAACCAGTCAGGTTGTTACTCTGGTTTTTGCTATGTGACGCTCCAAAGTGTCCTGTGCCTTCTTCTACTTAGGTCTCTGAGGTCATTTGCACATACAAGATTATCCACACAGACACACATATAAAACTAAGAAAATGAAATATTAAAAATTAAGATTGCTTGGTTACTCAATGGATACAATTTTATATGGATCTTTCTTATATTTGTAGCTCAAGAAGACTAACTCAAATTACATAATTGTGCTTCAAATGTTTTTTCAAAATAGTTTTACATATATTGAAAATTCCCACCTGAAAAACATGTTTTTCTCAGAATGTTCTGAACAAATATATTCAAAAGGTCTTCATGAAAGCCCTTTGAATGTGATTGTTGAATCACAATTCATTAAAAGACAAACTCTACTTATGATCATCGTGATAAAGGCTCAGATGTGGCATTGAAATGATAACTTCCAGAGTCCTTGAAACAGAAAATTAATTTTTCAAATAGAAAGTGTAAGAAAATAGTTTAAAAGTTTAAAACACACACTTGACCTTCACATCAAAGTGAAGTATTTGGCAGAGTTTTAAAGTTTCAATGAGTATTATGTTTTCCCTCTTTTTCAGTGCCTCAGTGACCTGCATCATGACCTAGCTGATACATACTGAATCATTAAAACAGCTTCAGATACCGTGGGTGCTCTCTGAACTACTGCTTTATTAAATATTGACCCAAATCATGTGAGCAGGTTGTTTTTGAATTTATTTAATAGGTGATGACAGGACAGCTTGGGAAGTCAGTGCATGGACTAAGACAAGAGGCAGCTGGGTTTCAAACCCTTCTCATGATTTTAATCTCTAAATATGTAAAGAACAAAACTATTCTGAGAAGCCAAATTACATGCTGATTCTAGCCCTGATTTTGCTGAACTTTAAAATCATAACATAATAGATGATGGAAATTATGATTAAAATGATAACTATTTTTAAAAAAATCCCTTGTAGTGCCTTTGAAAAATATCTTGACTATCACCCAGATAAGAGAGTGATTTGGGGCTGGAGAGATTGCTCAGTGGCTAAGAGTAAGTACTAATTCCTCTCAAGGAAGACATAGTTTTCGTTCCCAGTACATATGTGTATGATCACAACCATCCATGGCATTAATTATGAGGGATTGCCATGCTCTCTTTTGAACTCTGTGAGTACCAGGCATACATGTGGTACACATAAATACATGTAAGCAAAACACTCAAAAACATAAAATAAACTAAATAAATCTACAATGAGAGAGAAAATGATTGAATGCAAAAAGTCAATGACAAGATAAGATCTCAGAATACATTAAGTAGAAGCAAAGTCACATTGTAGCTGGAATGTAGTGCTCAATCATTAAAATTAGGAGTACCTCAATTGTGCATTTTTTTTTCATTACCCTGCTGTCAAGAGTGCTGTACTAAGAATATTCATTTTTTGTTCTCTGTTTCTTGAACATCCAGAAACTGTCTGGGCATGCTCTCTTAAGCAGAATGGGAACCAACATGCCATACTGAGACCAATGGTGAACAGTCAACAGTAACTCCGAGGTCAGCTGACGCTGGCTTCGTTAAGCATGATGACTCCACTGTTCCCCCACTGCAGCTTTAGTTGATACTGTGGAAGCCATCCCTACTGTTTTCATATATGAGTAATTTTGCCAGTCTTAGGAGTTCCTGCTGCAGAATATGATATTCTTGGTGTTTAACAGGTTGCATCAGCAATAAAAAGCACCCATAGCCCAGCTTGTTTTGTGTAAAGATTTTGGTAAGTGATACTTCATTGTCTAGAACAGTGACTATAAAACAAATGCCTCACAGGTGGATGGCCTCTTCCTACAAAATTCTATTCCATTAGCAAGTGCTGTTTTTATGTTAAGTCCTGATTGAATTCATTTTTACTGAGAAAGGGTTAAGAAGTTAGAGAAGGATCTGTCACCAAGGGACAGATCGTATAGACAAAAGCTAAATAGGGAAATAAAGGCACTTACAGAGGTCCTAAATCAAATGGACCTAATAGATGTCTAGAGAATTTCAACAGAACTAAAAAAGTATAGCTTCTTTTCAGCGCCTCATGGAACCTTCATAAAAATTGGCCATATAGTTGGTCTCATAGCAAGCCTCAACAGATAAAAGAAGATTAAAATAATCCCTTGTATCCTATCAATATAATCCCTGTAGCAGACTACCAAGGAATAAAAATAGACTCAACAACAACAGAAATAACCAGAAGCCTATATATACGTGGAACCTAAACAACTCTCTACTCAATGACAGCTTGGTCAAGAAAGAAATAAAAAAAGAAATTAGAAATTTCCTAAAATTCAATGAAAATGAAGGAATAAGTTATCCAAACTTATGGGACACAATGAAAGCAGTGCTAAGAAGAAAGTTCATATCACTGAGTGCCTCCAGAAAGAAGTTTGAGACATCTCATACAAGCAACTTAATGGTACACCTAAAAGCCCTAGGGAGAAAAGCAGACACACCCAAGAGGAGGAGACCATTGGAAATAATCAAACTCAGAGTTGAAATCAATGAATTAGAAACAAAGGAAATAATTCAAAGAATCAATGAGACCAAGAGCTGGTTATTTGAGAAAATCAACAAGATAGACAAACCCTCAGCCAAACTAACTCAAAGGAAGAAAGAAACTATCCAAATCAGCAAAATCAGAAACAAATAAGGAACATAACAACAGATACTGGGAAATTCAGACAGTCTTTAGGTTTTACTTTAAAAGCCTATTTGCCACAAAATTTGAAAATCTAAATGATATGAACAATTTTCATGATAGATCCCATTTAACAAATTTAAATCAAGATCAGGTAAATAGATTAAATAGTCCTATATTCCTCAAAGAAATAGAAGCAGTCATCAAAAGTCTCCCTTCCAAAAAAAAAAAAAAAAAAAAAAAAGCCCAGGGCCAGACGGTTCCAGCACAGAATTCTACCAGACCTTAAAGAAGATCTAACTCCAAATTTCTTCAAACTATTCTATAAAATAAACAGAAGGAACAATACATATATTCATTCTATGAAGCCACAGTCACTTTGATACCAAAATCACACAAAGACCCAACAAAAAAAAGAGCTTCAGATCTATCTCTCTTATGAACATCGATGCAAAAATACTCAATAAAATATTTGCAAACCAAATACATCGAAGATATCATCCACTATGACCAGGTAAGCTTCATCTCAGACATGCGGAGGTTGTACAGGATATAGAAATCCATCAATATAATCTGCCATATAAACAAACTGAAGGAAAAACCCACATGATCATCTCCTTAGACACTGAAAAGGCATATGACAGAATCCAACACCCATTTATGTTTAAAGTCATGGAGAGATCAGGGATACAAGACATGTACCTAAACATAGTAATGATAATATACAGCAAGCCTGTAGCCAACATCAAACTAAATGGAGAGAAACTTAAATCAATCCCACTGAACTCAGGGACAAGGTAAGGCTGCCACTTACTCCATATCTCTTCAACATTGTACTTGAAGTTCTAGCTAGAGCAAAAAGACAACTAAAGGAGATCAAGGGAATACAAATAGGAAAGAAAAAAGTCAAAGTGTCACTATTTGCAGATGATATGTTAGTATACATGAGTGTCCCCCTAAATTCAACCAGAGAACTCCTTCAGCTAATAAACACCTTCAGCAAGGTGGCTGGATATACAATTACTCAAATAATCTGGAGCCCTCCTGTATATGAAACATAAAAGGTCTGAGAAAGAAATCAGGGAAAGTACAGCCTTCATAATGACCACTAATAACATAAAATGCCTTCCTGTGACTGTAACCAAGCAAGTGAAAGACCTGTTTAAAAAAAAAAAAAAAAAAACTTCAAGTCTCTGAAGAAAGAATTTGAAGAAGATATCAGAAGATGGAAAGATCTCCCATGCTCATGGACAGTAGGATTAAATAGAGAAAATTTATATACTGGAACAGTAATCTACAGATTCTATCCATCATAATACCAACACAATTCTTTATAGACCTTGAAAGAACAATTTTCAATTTCATATGGAAAACAAAAAACAAAACAAACAAACAAACAAACAAAACACCCCACAGAATTGCTAAAACTGTCCTGTGTACTTGCAGACAGTCTGGAGGTATCTCCATCCCTGATCTGAAGCTGTACTACAGCGCAATAGTAACAAAAACTGCATGGTTCTGGCATAGAAACAGAATGGTGGATCAATGGAATCAAATAGAAGACCCACTTATATTTACGGTTACGAGCCTAGCCTTTAATGGCTTCAGCTCAGAGCAGACAAGGGAGAGAGAGTGGGATTGGGAGGGAATGAGGGAGTGGGATTCACCTGGGATACAGAGTTAGTAAAATGTTATTAATAATAAAAAATAAAAAATCTAACAGTATAAGCAATATGCAAAAAAATAGAAGACCCACTAATTAACCCACACAACTATGGATATTTGATTTTGACAAAGAGCCAAAACCAGACAATGGAAAAAAAAAATACAGCATCTTCAACAAATAGTGCTGGCCCAACTGTATGTCTACATGTAGAAAACTGCAGATAGACCCATATTTATCACCCTGCACAAAACTAAAGTCCAAGTCAATGAAAGACTTCAACATAAAACCAGACACACTAAATCTTTTAGAACAAAAGTGGGGAAGAGCCTTGAACTCATTGGCACAGGAAACTCCTCGAATACAACACCAATAGCACAGGCTCTAAGATTAACAATCAATAAGTGGGACCTCATGAAACTAAAAACCTTCAGTAAAGCAAAGGACACTGTCATCAGAACAAAATGTCAGGCTACAGACTGGGAAAGTATCTTCACCACCCTGTATCTGACAAAGGGCTAATATGCAGAACATATAAAAAAATTTAAGAAGTTAAAAAGCAACAAGTTAAATAACCCAATTAAAAATGGGGTACAGAGCTAAACAGAATATCAAATGGCCAAGAAATACTTAAAGAAATGCTCAATGTCCTTAGTCATCAGGGAAATGCAAATCAAAACATCCCTGAGATTTCACCTTACACCCATCAGAATGGCTAAGTTCAAAAACTCAAGTGACAACACATGTTGGAGAGGATGTAGAGAAAGGGGAACCCTCCTCCATTGCTGGTGGGAATGTAAAGTAGTTCAGCCACTTTTAATACCAATCTGGTGCTTTCTCAGACAATTAGGAATAGCACTTCCTCAAGATCCATCTATAACACTCCTAGGCATATATCCAAAATATGCTCAGGTATACAACAAGGACATTTGTTCAACATGTTTGTAGCAGCTTTATCCATAGTAGCCAGAATTTCAAAACAACCCAGATGTCTCTCAACAGAGGAATGGATACAGAAATGGTGGTACATTTACACAATGGATAAATACCCAGCAATTAAAAACAAGGAAATAATGAAATTTACAGGCAAATGGTGAGAAGATCATCCTGATTGAGGTATCCCAGAAGCAGAAAGACACACATGGTATATACTCACTTAAAAGTGGATATTACTCATATAATATAGGATAAACATAATAAAACCTGTATACCTAAAGAAGCCAAGCAAGAAGGAGAACCCTGGGTAAGATGATCAATCTTCACTGAAAAAGGCAAACAAGATGGACATTGAAAGAAGGAGAAAACAGGGAACAGGACAGGAGCCTACCACAGAGGGCCTATGAAGGACTCTACCCAGTAAGGTATCAAAATAGATGCTGAGACTCATAGCCAAACTTTGGGCAGAGTTCAGGGAATATTATGAAAAAGGGGGAGATAGTAAGACCTGGAGGGAACAGGAGCCCCACAAGAAGAGCAACAGAATCTCCCCCAAAATATCTGGGCACAGGGGTTTTCTGAGACTGAAACTCCAGTCATGGACCTTGCATGGAGATAACCTAGAACCCCTGCATAGATGTAGCACATGGCAGCTCAGTCTCCAAGCAGGACTGTCTCTGACATGAACTTACTCTTTGATCACCTCCCCCTGATGGGGGAGCAGCCTTACCAGGCTACAGAAGAAGACAATGCAGCCAGTCCTGATGAGACCTGATAGGGTCAGAGGGAAGGGGAGGAGGACCTCCCCATCATTGGACTTGGGGAGGGGCATGGGAGGAGACAAGAGAGGGATGGTAGGTTTGGGAGGGAGGGAGAGAGGGAGGGTGCTATAGCTGGGATACAAAGTGAATAAATTGTAATTAATAATAAATAAAAATTAAAAAATTTAAAAAGAAGTTATAGTTTGTTTGTCATTCTATGAATTTTCACCTGAAAGAGAATACCTGTGCCTGTTTCCTTTTCATTTTTAAAATTTCCATTCCTTGACATTTTTTTTCCTTTTAAGATTATGTGATGGTTATTCTTCATTTTGAACAGGATTAGATTAAAATCAACTAGGAGATACTTCTGGATATGTCTGTAAGGGTATTTTTAGGAGTTTAACTGAGGATAAAAGGCTCACCATAAAAGTGGGTTACATCGTACAATAGATTGTTGTCTCGAACTCAAATAGGAGCAAAAAAAGGTAAGTAGACTGAAGATCAACATTGATCATTCTCTGTTTCTGAACTGTGGATACTGTGTGATTAGTATCCTTGATGCCCTGCTATGACAGTCCAGAGAGAACTATTCTCAACACCACAATTTCTCACCATGATGAATTATATCAAAAATTGTAAGCCAAAGAAAAATCTCATCAAGTTGTTTCTTGTTAGCTAGCTGTAAAACAGTTTTCTCCGAAATTGTAACATTGCACCTCCCCCCTCCCCCCAGGGAAGCTCCCTATACAAGAAGATAAACAACTTAAGATAGCTTGAGGAAGTCCCTTAGACTCTTCAGATTCACAGATTCACTAGGCCCCTCCCTGCCAGAGAAAGTAACTAAAAGCTTAGAGTCCTTTTAAGACCAGCCCAGCTGCAAATAATAATGAAACCTGAGCAGTTGCCTGGAGAAGCAGAACAAGTCAAGAAGCCTAGATGAGGTTTAGGCTAACTGAGGCACATGGAAATGCCACTCTCCAACCTGTTGAGAAGCCTGCAGAATGTAAAGTGTGCTCCAGTTTCCCAGCTTCTGTGAACTGTCACCCATTCTGGGTTGGGCTATGGTGAGTCTTTTCATCACTTCTGCTTCTGTAAGTAATCTCTTATTCATAGACTTATCAGTAATTCCCCCCACCCCATATACTCATTGGTTCACCAAGGTGTTTATTTATTATTATTATTATTATTTTTGCAGTATCTGTGCTTTGATTTGCATGAGTTCTCTATCTAGGGTAAGTACCTCTGTATGTAGAATTTCCCCAGTAAAAGTTTTGTCACACAGCACAGGCATTTTGTGACAGCTATGACTAGCCAATAGAGATGATATCTTCTTCTCCCTAAATTAGAAATTCTTGAATGTCAGCAGTTGATTTCTGGTGCTGTGTAGCATTCTAGTTTCTCTTTGGGGGAACAAAAGCCATGAACAAAGTGAACTAGCAAAGGAAAGAATTTATTTATGTACAGGTGATAGTGAGAGCAGGAACTCAATGGGGGGCCTGCTTGACTTTCTGCCTGTACAAAAGGGATTCAGGTCACAGCCAAGAAATACAGCAAGGAACATAGAGGAAGTGGCTTCCTCACAGACCAATCCTTCACTAGATTTCGTAATTAGTTAAAAATCACTGGTCTAAGGAAGGGTGCCATTCACATTGAGGTGGACCCTTTTGCATCAATAATTAAGATGATACCCTCACAGACATGCCCAGAGGATAACATGATCTCAAAAGTTTCTCAACTGAGACTCCCTTCTCAGGTAAGTGTAGGCCATGTTAAGCTGACAATTAAGCAAAATTGGGCATATGGTACTGAGTTGTGAGTTTATAAACATGTCCTCTAAAATATCCTCAGTACTTATGCATATACTTATAGCTTCTTATCATCTTTTGAATATTCCTTAATTAAAGGATGTTAATATGTTAAAGAGTAGCCTCTACTCAAAATAGAAGTCTGGATTACTTTTCACAATCTTTAAGAAAACATTTTTATTTTTCACAATTTATTTATTATTCATTTTACATCCTGATTGTAACCCTCTCCCACATCTTCTCCTGGTCCCACCCTCCCTTCCTCTTTCCCTCTATCTCCGTGTCCTAGTCCAATGAAAGGGAGATTTCTCCTCCCTTGCCATCTGATCCTAGCTTATCAAGTCTCATCAGAGTTGTGGCCTGGCAATGCCAAATCACCAGGGAGAAGTGATCAAAGATCAGGCAACCCAGTTCATAACAGAGACAGCCCCTGCTCACCTTGGGAACCCACATGGATCCTGAGCTGCCTATCAGCTACATCTGAGCAGGGCATCTCGGTCCTCTCTATGCATAGTCCTTATTTGGTGCATCAGTCTTTGCAGGTCCTCCTGGGCACAACTTTTTTCTTTTTTACCTCCTGGCCTCAGTTTCCCCTTCTCCCAGTCACTCCCCCTCCTCCTCTCTCCCCATCTCCATTCATTCCTCCTTTATTTCTCTATTGGAAAGGGTAAGCCTCCTATGGATATCTAGAAGAGGTGGCATATCACATTGCAGTAAGAGTAGGTACCTCCTCTCCTTTTAAGGCAAGATAAGGTAATCCCATAGGAGGAGAGGGTACCAAAGGCAGAAAACAGGGTCAGAGAGAGCGCCTGCTCCCATGAAAAGATTCCTAATGATATTTTGCTATTCTCATAGATTGATGCCTAGCTCAATTTTTATATGAGAGGATTCACTCAGCAACACATAAAAGCAAATACAGAAACCCACAGTCAAACATTAGACAGAGAGTTTGGGAAATCCTTTCAAAAGGGGGAGGAAGGCTTGTAGGAGAATTCAAACATATGAGGCTATTGGGTTATGCTGATCAAACTACTTCTGGACAATAGATACAAATCATAAAAGGACGTCTGTTGGTGCAGTATCTTGGATCCAGAGTTGGAATTAGAACTGCAAGAATTTGAGCTTGGATGCAACTGAAACAAGCTGTCAATGGGAGCAGGCTGCAGTGCTTAATCCTGTGTTGAGGACAGTTAGAGGGTTTTCCTGTTAGTTTTGTTTTGTTTCTGTATTTTATTTTTGAGATTATAATACAATTACTACATTTTCCCCTCTCCACACTGGCTCATGTACCCCTTCCTGCTCTCAAACAAATTCAGGTCCTCTTTTCAACAATTGTTTTTGAATGCATGTACATGTATGTATTCCTAAATATAATCTGTAGAATCTTACTTGTATTCAGGTTTGAGGGACTGATAATTTTGCACTGAACAAACAATTGGTGTACTCTAATCTCAACTCCTGCACGAATTCAGTGAGCTACTTCTGTCTGTTAATGCTTATTTGGAGGAGGCATAAAGTAACTCACAGTTTTCTCAAACTTTTAAACACTGCCTTTGAATTCTTCCTTTGGTTTCTCCTGCTGCTTTTACATGTATTCCTGCAGACGCCAATGATAGTTTGAATAATTCATTAATATTCTCTATCATTACATCATAAAATGGGTGCCATACATTGACTAATATTCTTGCTTCAAGAAGATGAATAACTGAGTCTGTTATGTCTGTGAAAATAATCATGTAGTTTCCAAATCATAGTTGCACTCATAAATAAGAAAAAATAGGTACACAAATGTCTGATAAAGAGCAAGTTCTATACATCACCTGCAGGAAGGGAGTGTGGTGTTGTGCTTATCTAAATTAGAAAATGCAATCTTATGGAATGATTTTAACTAGTGAAAGACAATGAACTATTAGAATAAAAGGAATCAAGGTAGATGATGAGATGGAGGAAAACAGCAAAAACTTACTTATGGACCTCAGACATTTTCTATTTATTGACAAAAGAAACTGAATTTAATAAGCAATAAAAATGTGACATTTAAAACAATACTGTAAAATAAAGATGAGACTGTAAAATGTAAAACATTTATAATCATCTTTAATGTTGGCTTGTTGCTTTGTAGTAAAGAAAAAATAACAATAACAAAATAGTGATTCAAACTTCCAGTATAAGACATTATTAGAACAATGTCCCCTTGACCTAAACTGTCCTTTAACTAGGTAATAGAAAACTAATACTGTTACTCCTGAGGAAAAGACAATAAACAACTGCAGCTCAGGCAAATTCAATGGTGAGGGTGGAAAGTCTACGTACACAAAACATGAAAAAGATGTTTCCATTCTTCTATTAACATCACATCATCTCATGTTTTACTGGCACATTATTCTAGGGTTTTATTTTTTGTGTAATTTTCATGGAGGATGGTTTACTTTTTGTGCAATATTGCCAATTAAAATTTTGAATTTTTATTTGTCTTCACACACACATTTGTGTGTCCTAAGGGGAAAAAGTAGGAATGTAAACTTGTGTAACACAATAGAAATCAGTATGGAAGTTTCTAAAGAAAAACTAAAACAAAACCACACTGGGAGTGTACCCAAATGACTGTAAATCATATGGAAATACTTAGACATTCGTGTTTGTTTCTGCAGTTTTCACAGCAGCCAGGAAATATGCCCAGTTGAGGACTCTATCAGTAGATAGATGAATAAAGAAAATGTGGTTCACATGCAAAATGAAATTTTATTCTTCTCTAGTAAAAAATGAAATTATGTCATCAACAGGAAGGACAGATTGAATTGGAAATTATGTTAAACAAAACAAGCTAGGCTCAGGGAGACAAATATTAAAACTTTCTCTGATATGCAGTACCTAGGTGCCATCCCTGATCTCAAGCTTTACTACAGTGCAATAGTAAGAAAAACTGCATGGTATTGGCATAGAAACAGAAGGATGGATCAATGGAACCAAATAGAAGACCCAGAAATAAACCCACACACCTATGAATACTTGATTTTTGACGAAGAAGCCCAAACCATTCAATGGAAAAATGACAGTATCTTCAACAAATGGTGCTGGTCCAACTGGATGTCTACATGCAGAAAACTGAAAATAGATCCATATTTATCACCCTGCACAAAACTAAAGTACAAGTGGATCAAAGACCTCAACATAAAACCAGGTACTCTAAATTAGTTAGAAGAAAAAGTGGGGAAGAGCCTAGAACTCATTGGCACAGGAGACAACTTCCTGAACAGAACACCAACAGCACAGGCTTCAA
>CM053755.1:42481008-42507100 GCA_028658305.1 Pachyuromys duprasi
GAGCTCCACAATTACTAAACTGAGCAGGGCACAGGGGTCTTGTATGAGACGGTTTCTACAACCAAGGACCATGTGTGTATGTGTCCTGGAACCCCTGTGCAGATGGGACCCAGGATAGCTCGGTGTAGGACTAAAGACCCTAGTGAGGGAAACAGGGACTGTTTCAGTCTTGATCTTGATGGCTGACTCTTTGACCCTCCCCCATACAAGCCAGGGAGTGACAGCCTGGCTGGATCCCATTGGAGGACATTGCAGCCAGCCCTGAGGAGACAGGATGAGCTGGTGTAGGATGGAAGGGGAGGAGGTCCTCCCCCGTTGGTGTACTTGGAGGGGGCGGGGAGGAGATGAGGGAGGATTGTGGAGGGTGGGAGGGAATGAGGGAGGGGGCTACGCATGGGATGCAAAGTACCTAACCTGTGATTGATAACAAAAAAATAAAAAATTAAAAATTAAAAAAAATGTTTAAATGGTTGGAAATGCTTGAGGAACATTCAATGCTAGTAAACTCAGAGGGAGCACACAAGCACACACACACTGGGCATCACACAAATAGGATGATGTTTTAATGAGGTGAGGGAATGGATAAAAATGCTAAACTGACAACTTAGGTTCTAGCTTCTGCTGTTTACTTTAGGATGTTTAGTAATCTCTCAGAAGTCCTCGCTTTTCTTCTTCATAAGAATCCACTAACATCTGCCCACCAAAAACAATGTATATGAATATTAAATAAATTTTCATAGAAAAACACTGTTAAAGTTATAAACACTTCCCCAATAATAAGACATTATTACTGAGTAAATTATAAGTAATTTCTCCATAAAATCTGTTAGACCAAGCAGATAATAAATACAAATGATAGTGCATCTTTTCTAGGTGAAGACCATCTGTCCAGTGGGCATTTAAGGAACACTGATCCCGCGTCTGGTGACAAAACACAAAGGAGTTGGCTCCAGAATTGCCTGAATATTTATAGAATTCATTAAATGCTGTTTGTTCAGCCCCACATTTGAAGTTGGGAAATTAAGCCATTGTCCTTTGTTATGATAAACCTAGAATGAATTAATCACTAACTTCTCATCGTTTGGTGGCAGCAGCTATGAGATAATCCACCTGTTTTAGCATTTTAATGAAAATAAACAAGTTCCTTTAATGAAAAGAACTAATTGCTATCTGCCCCCAAGCTCAATTCGGTAGATTTCCTCAGCCTTATTTCATATTCCTTTGGACAGAAAAATAAGACCCCAGGTTGGGTGTGAAATAATGCTATTAATCCCTACTGGAAATAATTAGAAAGAGAGCCTGGAAACGTCTAATGGAAATCAGACATCAGGTTGATACGAAGAAGAAATGGAGTAGTCTGTGTTGGTGTAGTGGGGCAATGAGAACAATTAAGTAAACTGGAACCAGGCAGATGACAAGGTCTGAGAGGTGAGATAAAGACAAATTCAAAGCAGTGAGCTTGCATCACTTTTCTATTGCTGCTGGAACAAACTACCCCAACTGTAGAAACTATGACACAGGTGTTACCAGGACAGAACCAGTGTCAGGGAACCTATGTTTGATTCTTTACATTCTAGGCTCCATTTCCTTGAATTATCCAGTTCTGAGAAGCCACACACATCCATTAGCTCACAGTCCTTTCCTCTATCTATAAAGTCAGCTACGGAGACACAAGTTCCACTCATACCACATTCATTCTGGCCACCTTTTTTTCTTTCTTCTCACACATTTAAGGATTTGTTATTAGATTGTGTTACCCTGGGGAAAGGGGGGAAATCTCCCTTGAAGTGTCAACTTTAATCACCTCAGCAAAGCTTCTTTGCCATGAGACAAAACTTAGTCATAGGTTCCATGAATTAAGACATGGGGATTTAGAGTATAAGAGGTAAGGAGACACCTTCAGGTTAAATCGCATAATCCTTACAACTCCCTATGATAGTTCACCTTACTGAGCACAGTATATGTGAATCATTCTGTACTGGTGCTTGTAGTAAGAAACCATAGTCTGGGACCTACACACAATTGTGTCCATTTCTCTAGCTCCCTGCCCATATTCCCTTGGCAATAAATCATGCACTCTGATTTTTTTTTTAATTCTACTTACAATACACACAACAAAGCCATTCAAAAGATATCTGAAAGCAATTGACATCAAAAAAGCAATGAGAGAGGAGGAGAAAGAGATGGAGGAGGAAGAGAAAAGAAAGGAATACCAACATAGATGAACCTAGCCCTTCCTTCAAACTCTAACTTCAGTTGGTGCCTACCTCTGAAGGATGTCTGATGAAAGCACTCTCCTAAAACTTCTTTGGGCCTATTTCCTTACCTCCTTCAGCCACCTAGCGATTGTCCCTTTCTCCGGGTCTCCTCAGAGAGCCCATCTGTTACAACCTCTCTCCCTAACCAAGTACCACGCCCATTCTTTATCTTACTTTAGTTTCCTTCACAACACTAATTGATGTTTGGTTGTTTCTTTTCTCCCACTAGAACAACAGCTATACTAGAACTGTCTCCTTTGTTGAAGGAAACCCAATGCCTGACTGTAGTTTCTTAAAACTACATGGGGAAAAAACTCACAAACTCAGTTACTGAATGAAGAAGTGAAATAAGAGAAAGTGTAGCTAAGTGAATAAACTGAAACATCTTCAATAATGTACTTTTTAAATTTTGATAGCATTGCCTCACAGCTACTTGTGAAGGTGAATTTAGTCACTGATAATTACCATTACTGGTTTGCTATACCATACCAGACGCTGCATAACTTGTGTATTTCTAATTATTGAAACATCTCTGGGGGTATTTCTTTTTACAGAGGGGTCACATTGAAATTCAGAAAGGATTGGTTTCTGCTCCCTGGTTGACATGGACTGTAAAATTGTGAATTTTTATAATAGTTAACATTTGTAGTCAGGTACATTTTACATGGGATGCTTTTGGTTTTATTTTCCTGTTGCAGTGATAAAGTACTCTGCGTCTTAATCAGTATTCTGCTGCTGTGAAGAGACACCATGACCATTCCAACTCTTATAAAAGAAAGCATTTAATTGGATGTTGTTTATACCTCCAGAGGTTTAGCTTATTATCCTCATAGTGAGGAGCATGGTGGCATGCTGGCAGATGTGGTACTGGAGAAATAGCTGAGAGTTCTACAACTAGATGCACAGGCAGAGAGAAGAATGAAACACTAGGCCTAGATTGGGCATTTGAAAACTCAGAGCCCTCCCACAGTGAGTGGCACGCTTTCTCCAACAAGGTCACACCTCCTAATCCTTCTTAAGAGCGCCACTCCCTAATGACTGATGATTCAAATGTATGAGCCTAAGAGAGGCCTTCTCCTTTGAACCACCACACCCTGACCTAAGCATCTCAAGGTAGAAAGGCTGTATTTAACTCATTCCAGTTATCATCCATCACTGCAGGGAATGGGAAGCAGTTGGTCATGTTATATTTTCAGTCAAGAGCGGAGAACAATGGAGTAGTGCAACTTGCTGCCTCCTTTTCATTCCATCTTGTACCTAGTCCCATGAAAGAGTACCACCCACATTCAAGATGAGTCTTTTCCCATCAACCAACACAATTAAGGAAATTTACCAGCATGTCCAATGGCCAACATAATTTAGACAGTACCTCATGGAGACTCCCCTTCTAGGTGATTCTAGATGATGTAAAGTGAAGAATTAAAACTAATCATGTCAGGATCTGTCCTTAGTCTCCCATCTATAGATGAGGAAGCTAGATATGGAACTTGCTTTAAGTCATAAAGTCATTAAGCAATGGCACCAGAAGTCTAACACAGGCAATATAGGACTAGAGTAACTTTACAGCTGTCATACTTTTGGTGCTGGAGATGACATCCAGGGGGTGAGAGACAATAGCACCAAAAGGTTTATTAAAACTATGGTCTCCTGCCCCGTCTCAGGACGATATTCTAATGAGATCCTTGAGGAACTGATGTATGCAAATACTTTGCAAAGCTTGGCTCTGAACTATACTGCCTCTGGGGCAGTCAAGCAGAGATGAGCAGAAATAAGTTTGTCACTAAAATGACACTATGAATAATATTTTAACTAGGAAGATTTAAATATCACATGATTTTTAACAGAAGTAAGGGAATTACCAACCTTCAGACAGATGCCTATTCACCCCAAAAAATACTGCATTCCTCTTAAGCAAGAGAAAATGATTGCGAATTTCATTAAGATCATGGAGCCACTGTTTTTCGTATAACTGATGCATCAATCTTAGAGTCTATCAACTGATTTGTTGCTTCAAACTCTTGCGTACTCTTCTCCCTCCTCACTTTTCCTGCCTTTCTATATTTACCTTGGTATTTCACTATTTTCATCACTAAAAAATGCAAGGCTTCCATTTGATTTCACCCCATACCTCTCTGGCTTTCGTTCAGAATCTCTTTGGACTCGGTAATTCTCTTTTTTTTAGGCTCTGCTGGGATGAGTGTTTTCAATTCCCCCGTAACCAGCTTTTGTTGTTTTTATAAGTGATTATAGCTATATTCTATTAATACTGTTATCTTAAAAACATAAAATAAAATAATTTTTATTTACCTTTACAAATGTACAAGAGCCAGAAGCATGGCTGATTATTTGGTGTTGAGATTCCTCCAGAATTCTATAGATAGGATGCTTTGCCTCCCACAATTGAATTCTAGGAAGATAGCTGAAGCCATTTCTAATATTGGCCTCATATGTATGTTTTACTTCTGCCCAGAAACACTTCTTTCTTCCATTCTTTCTTCATCTTTACTATTTCAGGAAAATGTTTAGCAGAGTGCATTATAATCAAGGTGATCATATGTACACACTCCTCTGCCATGCTATAACCTTCCAACATGGTCTTTCCATTCTTTTTCATTTTTAATCTTACAAGAATCTTCTTGAATTACTATTCAGAACACGTCTGCCCATTCATTTATTATTTTCTGTATTTCAAGGACACACAGTTCCTTTAGGAATCCCTTGTCCAACATACAAAACGTCACTCTGCAATTATTTTGGTTCTTTTCACAATTTTCTTCCTATATATTGAAACTACCTCAAGCTATTTGTTTATGATACTTCTTTGATTTTAACCTTTGTCTGTTCTGTCCCTTGCTATTTGAAGCACACTTTTAACTACACTGAAATTTTGTTATCTCTACAGTCATTTCTTGGGTCTAATTCTAGTGTTTTAGCATAATGCCCTGGGAAACTGTTTTATCAAATTCATAATCTTATTAGATTTTTTCCACAGCATAAAACAAAACACATTTATAATCTATTTTTCCTTTCTCTGTACTGTGCTAATTTCAGACTCTCTTCTGTATGCAATGTTCCTGTTGTTTCCTTTTGGCTACTTTACAGTGACATAATGGTTTCATCATTTCTTTCCTTCTGCCTAAATCTCCAAAAATTCAGCATAGAAATCTCTTGACACCCATTTCATTATATATATATATAATATACTTATATTTATATGATCTATATAAGTATATAATTGAATATATATTGGAATATATATATATATGTAACCTGATTTGTGTTATGTATGCTCTTTAAGAGTAAAATGAAATGCTAGGTAGTTATATTTGTTTTTCTGATGGACATGGAAGACTTGGGGAGTAGAGTGTTTGCTAACTTAAATGCAGTCCTTAATGAACCACACACACACACATACACCTTGAGAATTTCTACACAAGAATACTTTAAAATGGGGCATCATGGAGATTTTATTTATTTCCATACACACATCCAATTTATATGAAAGAAGCCTCAGATCTCCACCTGATCAAATTTCAGATGATTCTGCATCACATTTTGTGATGCGCAAGCCTGCTTCCACATAGCATTGGAATGAATTAAGACTCCAATCCTGCCTTGGAGTAGTAATAAAAGGATATTAACCAGTGGGCCTATTTAGAGCTAGCGAAATACCATGAGCAACCTCATGTCTCTCAAAAGTATAAAAAGTAGCTACTTGAAGCCAGATTAATGTTCCTAGTAGTTCCTCTGAATTTCTCTCTTTGTGAAGTGCAAAGCAAATTCCAGTGCTAGTTCTGGGTGTTATTGCTATTGGGGGGGGGGTTATTTATTTCCTTATCTCAATCTCCTTGCTCAAAACAAAAACTCTAGATGCATAACTCCCCATGTTTCCTACTCACCTGCTTCTTTTCTGTTACTACACAGAAAGTATATCTTCTTCCTGAGGTCTGAGGTTCACAACATGCACTTGACAAAATAACTGGCAGAGATATAAGAAATAACATAGGTAAAGCATTTAGAACAATGCTAGTATGTCTTGCTGCATCTTCACAGGATGAAGAGGTGGGGGCTGGTCTCCTCCTTTTCTCTGAAAGCCATTAATCCCATCCTGGGTCCCCACCTCCCTCACCCATCTGTCACCTCAATTCTGTCTTAAAATGTTTCACATACTGTTTTAGTTTGCTTTTTGTTGTTGGATAGAGCACTAGCCAAAAGCAACTTGGGGCAGGAGGATTTATTTTTGCTTAGAGGTTATAGTCTAGCATTGAGGTAAGACTGGGCAAGAACTCAAGAAAGGAACCTGAAGACAGAAGCTAAAGCAGAGACCAGAGAGAAATACTGCTTTAGAGGCTTGTTTCCAGGCTCACAGTCAGTGACTTTTCTAATTCAACCTAAGACCACATGCTAAGTAATAGCAGAGTTCACAGGGGGCTAGGGCCTCTTGCATCAATTACTACTCAGGAAAATGCCCTCACAAATTTGTTCACAGGCCAGTATGATGGAGACAATTCTTTATTTGAGGTTCCATCTTTCTACGTGATTCTAATTTGTGTCAAGTTGACAGAAACTAAACATCACACCCATAAATAATGTGTCGCAGAGAATCTGGAATTCATTCTATAAATTTTGAGAAGATCTAAGTGTTCGTAATATAGCATTTCCTGTTATGCATTCTGAGTCATTATGGAGAAACATGTTACGTAGATCCTCTGTGGGGCATGTTGCAATGACAGCAGCTTTGAAGAAGAGCAAATCCCTAAGCTGAGAATGATTTGTTACAGAAGGCCAAACCAGAAAAAGAGAAAAGAATTTCAGAGAGAGGAGACAGATTTCATTCACTTCTTTACTTATTGATTCAACAATTTTTCAACAAATGCCTGATCTGTACCAGGTCCTGTTCTATACACTGGGACATATATAAACATGCAAGGAAGACAAAATACTGGTTCTACTGATGGAGAAAAACAGCAAGTAAAGGAATGTGCAGCATAATGGCAGATGCCAGGAAGCATGTAGAAGAAAATCCAATAAAGTAAAAAAATAAACGAACTGAAGGATTGCTTAGATAAGGGGGTTTAAGCTGACCTCTCTTAAAGAAGCATCATTTAAGCAGAGGTCAAAATAAGTGATGACTAAGAAAGGCTTGGGGTAAGCTATGAAATGGAAAGAGGAAACTTCAGAGCTTCAGGAAACCACAGAAATTCAATATTGGGAGAGAGGCAGGTGTCACAAGCACTAAGCCATTTGACATTTACCCTGTGCTGTCAGAAGTCAATGAAACACTTTAAGAAAATGGATGTCACAGTCTTGCTTGTGCTTTAAATAGATTACCCTGGAAATGGTGAAACCATGTACAGAACAGACCCACAACAGAACTTGTAGAGGGACAGGAAACCTAACGGGAGGGAACATGAAGAATTCTGAAAGTGTTTAGAGTACAAACAGTGAGGTCAGGCAGACAAATTCATTCATACTGTCAGGATCCTAACTCTAAGAGCCAGTGTTTAGGATCAGGACTTAGCCATTGCAGAGAAAGGAAAGTGGGGTTGGGGGAGGACATTTGTCTCAGAAGTTTACTCTGGACGCAACTGGCAAGAGGGAAAACAAGAAGGCCAGTAATGAATATGATTTCAAGTCAGGAAACCTGGCCAAAGCACAGCTCACAATCAAACCTGGAGTGTGCCTTTCCAACCTGGTGGGGACTGGAGCGAGTCTAAGCTTGTCTCTCTGTGATCCTTGATTGATTTCTGCTTCCACAGTATTAGAAAGGCAGGGGGTGATGAGACAATTGGGGAGAAAACCTTTCCCTCACATTTCTCTAAAAGTGAGCCTTTTAAAAACGTACTGTGGCTAGAATCTATTTTTTAATATGAATATGACATCATTTTGCCATTTTCATTGGTGACTCCAGGATAGATTCCATTCTTGCTCATAATACTGTCTGATGTTCTTGAATCCGAAGTGGGAGAGATAAGCATCAGCCTCAGAAAGACTGGCTTCTCCCTCTATGTCTCTGTTCCCTCACCCGGAAAATACAAAATGGCTTCTGGGAATTAATAAGTTATGTATGTGACAACATGTAGGACAGAGGCTTATGCTTAATATGTATTCTTATGTTATTTCAATTTAACTAAAGTTTGGAATTCGTGTCATGCTGGCTACTTTTATATCAGTGTGACACAGCTGGACCCACTTGGAAAGGGGGAACTGAAAACTGCCCCCACCAAATTGGCCTTGGTGGCAAGATTATGGGGGAATTTTCTTTATTAATGATTGATGTGGGAGCTCATTGTGGGTGATGTCACCCTTGATCTGGTAGTCCTTGGTGCTTTAACAAGGCAGGATGAGAAAGCCATGAGGAATGAGCCAGTAAATTCAGCTCTCCTCCATGACTTCTCCATCAGTTCCTGCCACTAGGTTTCTTCCCTGACTTCCCTGGATGATAAACTACAAACTATAAGCTGAAATAAAACCTTTCCTCTCTAAGTTGCTTTAAGTCGTTGTGTTCATAATGGTAATAGATACATGTGGAATGGGAGAGGGAAGGAAACTGAGGAAAGCATGCCAAAATCTTCAAGTGTCAAACTAAGGTTATCCAAGGATTTTAAGAAGAGGAATAATATAGTGAGAGCTGCTTGCAGAAGTCAAGCTAGAGGAAGAAAATTGGTTAGAAAATATATGTGATCATTCAGGCAAGAAGTAATGAAAATAGTCTGTGCTGAACAGAAAGGATAATGTTCTTTTAGGATGAAAATTGGTGGTATAAACGAAAAAGGGCGGAGGCTAGGATGCCTGAGAGTCTGGTTGTGTTGAAATGGCAAGAACATAGGAGGCAAAGCAATAAAGGAAGAAAAGAGAAACAGGGAGAGTGAGGAGAGTAAAGGGAAAAGAAAAAGAGGAGGGAGAAAGGGAGAGATAGAGGAAGGAGAAAGAAGAAGAAATAAGAGGGAAAGAAGGAAAAATGGATGAAAGGGGAAGGTCACCCACTGGAAATTCTTTTTTAATGACTCCAATTATTTAACAAGTATCTGTGATGTGCCGCTCAGCCTAAGAGCACAGAGTATTAAGCACAGCACTGAATGCATATGGATGGTTCTGACCTTTAAGGGACTTGATTCCAGCACAAAAGTTAATTAGACGAAAGAACGTGAGAATTTTGATCCAAGTGTACTATCTACATGTATGAAGCTCCCATAATGAAGTCCATCATTCAGTTAATATACACTAACCAAATGTTTAAAGAAAATGATTCAGAGAAGAAGAGCACAGTATTTAAAAGTCTGGGGTGGGGGGACATACAATAAGAACCTGCCAGGCAAGACATACCCATTTGTGCAATAGTAACAGAACTATTATGAGGATGAGCAACTACTCTCTGGCTTTGAGGTCCACTGCACAGGAAAGAACTCATATTTGTTACCATAAATCACTCAATGGTTTGTTATACGGGAGATCACAGGTCCCTGTGGGAACTTAATTCTGTTGTTTGGTTAAACTGACACAGTATCAGACCACCTTCTAAATGTTTATGTTTATACCCAAAGACAAATATCACTCTCAGCTTAATCGAATAAATCATTTTTTGTCACCTATGAAAATTGTTTACAGTAAAGATCTGTTAAAAGAAAAAGTCTTCTTGTTAAAAGAATACAATCTTTCAGAGTCCCTTTGTGGTAGGCTCCTGTCCTGTTCCCTGTTTTCTCCCTCTTCTGATGTCCATCTCCTTTGCCTTTCTGAGTGAGGATTGGTCATCTTACCCAGGGTTCTCCTTCTTGCTTAGCCACTTTAGGTGTACAAATTTTAGTATGTTTATCCTATATTATATGTCTAATATCCACTTATAACTGAGTATATACCGTATGTGTCTTTCTGCTTCTGGGATCCCTGACTCAATATGATCTTTTCTAGTGCCCATCATTTGCCTGCAAATTTCATGATTTCCTTGTTTGTAATTGCTGAGTAGTATCCCATTGTGCAAATGCACCACAATTTCTGTATCCATTCCTCAGTTGAAGGACAGCTGGGTTGCTTCCAGATTCTGGTTATTATGAATAAAGCTGCTATGAACATGGTTGAGCAAATGTCCTTGTTGTATACTTGAGCATATTTTGGATATATGCCTATGAGTGGTGTAGCTGGATCTTGAGGTAGCTGACCACAGAGGGCCTCTGAAAGACTCTACCTAGCAGGGTATTGAGGCAGATACTGAAATCATAGCCAAACTTTGGGCAGAGTTCAAGGACTCTTATGAAAGAAGGGGGAGATGAAAGACCTGGAAGGGACAGGAGCTCCACAAGAAGAGCAACAGAACCAAAAATTCTGGGCACAGGGGTCTTTTTTGAGACTGATACTCCAACCAAGGACCATATATGGAGATAACCTAGAACTCCTGCACAGATATAGCCCATGGCAGCTCAGTCTCCAAGTGGCTGGCTCTTTGATCACCTCCCCCTGACAGGGGAGAAGCCTTATCAGGCCGCAGAGGAAGACAATGCAGCCAGTCCTGAGGAGATCTCATAGGCTAGGGTCAGATGGAAGGGGAGGACCTCCTCCCCTATCAGTGGACTGAGGGAGAGTCATGGGAGGAAAAAGGGAGGGCAGGTGGGATTGGAAGGGGATGAGGGAGGGCATTACAGCTGGAATACAAAGTGAATACTCACTTGAAAAGCTAGAAATTTCTGAAAAACCCACCCAGCACAGGACACTTGGGTGTTGGATAAAAGTGCAAACACATTTCAATGCATTGCTTAAGTCACAAGAAAGAGAAAAACCTCTAAACGTCCTGAAGGAGGAAAAATAATCTGGAACACAATGGTAGGCAAACTATACCGCCGAGATTGTCCTGGGATTTGGTGGTATTGAAATAGCTTTGGAGTTCTGTGGGGGGAGCCAGAGCTTAAAACAGTCCCATGAAAATGAAGCCATTATGATACTCAAGGCCCTACTCATGTTTATTTGGACATTACACAGGCAGGACAGCTGTGTCTTATGGTGAGCGTCTTTGTAATTTTTTTCTATCCTGCTTTCCATAGCTTCTACTTTCTCACATTTCTACAGCAATCTTCAAGGTCCCAAGTGCTCTACATTCTCTCCAACACCTATCTTCCCTTCTATGATCTTTCACGTGTGGGGCTTTGATTTGCATCTCTCTCATGCTTAGTCATGATGAGAATAGTCTGTTTTTCCTTGATACATCTTTTGAAGAGTAGGCTGCTTTCAATTGTTGGATGTTCCCTTCATTAGTTCAAGGGAGTCTCTACTGTCTAGCTATGCCTTCCTTGGTGGTGCTTTGTTTTCATGGTCAAAAAGAATCACAACAGCATAAAAGACTTTTCCCATATGTCTTCTTCTTGATATTTGACAGTTTTGAGTCTTCCGTCTACAATGAGTTGACATTTATATATAATGTGAAGTAAGAATCCAATTTCATCAGTGTTTGGGTAACTTTGTTAAAAAAAGAAAACGAATAGCACGAATGATAGGCTTTCTGAGAATTCACAATCTAATGCTCTTTTCCTTCCAGAGCTGAACTCAATTTCCAGCCACCTTCACTGTGTTAACTCAAGCTGAGAAATTAAAGTGACTCCAGGTTGGTAGACACAGTGGAGTGGCAAAGACCACATAACTTCTTGAAGTTTGATACATACTGCCTTGAATTATTCTTTAGTCTACAGACAGGGTGAGAAGAGCTAACTAATATTATGATACTTTTGTTGTAAGTTATCTAAATATTTTCATTAAAAAAAAACATGGGGTTTTTCCAAAAAAAAAAAAAAAAAAAAAAAGCTCTGGGAAGCACTAGGAATTTGAGACATTCTATATACTGTGTATACTATATAATCTACATGATAATACCTGGCAATTGTTATGTGATTTGTGGCTTGTAAACTGCTTAAGGGAGCTGAGCAGGTAGCTCACATGGGAAATATTTATACATGAGGATCTGAGTTTGGATCCCTAGAACCCAGATTCCAAAGCTGGATCAAAGACCTCAACATAAAGCCAGGCACACTAAACTTGTTTGAAGAAAAAGTGGGGAAGAGCCCGGAACTCATTGACACAGAAGACAACTTCCTGAACAGAACACCAACAGCACAGGCTCTAAGAGCAACAATCAATAAATAGGACCCCATGAAACTGAAAAGCTTCTGTAAAGCAAAGGACACTTTTGTCAGAACAAAATGACAGCCTACAGACTGGGAAAGGATCTTCACCAACCCCATATCTGAAAGCGGGCTAATATCCAAAATATATAAAGAACTTAAGAAGTTAAACATGTTTGTTTTTAAGCAGATTTTAGCAGTTTTTCTTTGGTTCTTATACCTTTGACTTTAACCATTATTCAGAAACAAAAAAAAAAAAAAAGCCTTTCTGTGGGAATACCATTTTACATTTAAGAATGCTATTTTGTGGTTTCCATATAAAGAGACTTGTTGCTATTTTGATTTTGTCGAGATTGTTAGAGCCAAATACTATTCTATCATAGTCAGAAGACGTGAGCTTTGTGAAATCCAATCTTTGGAATGTATTGAAACAATTATTTTACTTAAGATTAGCTTAGATTTTCTATGCTTGATAAAAATAGTTTATACTTTCAAGTGACAATACACACTCATATCTCTTCATCTTTACATCTATCTGCAGAGCAAATTAATCCTGTTTAATGTGTAAGTCAAATTTTCCATTGCCTAATTTTTTTGTATTTACTTCAGAGAAGCCTATTATGACTCTAAGTTTTTTGAATTTGTCCTTGTACTTCCGATATTTTTTAACTTTACATACTTTAACTGTCACTAAGCACATCTAGAAATACAATGTTTTCACTGCACTGCTAGCCATAGCCATCACCCCTCAATGTTCTTTTTAATTTGTTTTAAATTTATTTACTTTATGCATATGTGGGTGTGGATGTGAATATGCATGTTTTGTGTACATGTACACATCTGTATCACATTATATGTGTTGATATCAGAAAAACAATAAGAGTCAGGTTTCTGCTTCTTCACATGAATCATTATTTTTATTTGCTTTGTATCCCAGCTGTAGCCTCTCTCTCATCCCCTCCCAGTCCTGCCCTCCCTCACTCTTCTCCTCCCATGCTTCTCTCCAAGTCCACTGATAGGGGAGCTCCTCCTCCCCTTCCATCTGACCGTAGCCTATCAGGTCTCATCAGGACTGGTTGCATTGTTTTCCTCTGTGGCCTGGTAAGGCTGCTCCCCCCTCAGAGGGAGGTGATCAAAGAGCCAGCCACTGAGTTCATGTTAGAGACAGTCCCTGTTCCCCTTACTAGGTACCCACTTGGACACTGAGCTGCCATGGACTACATCTGTGCAGGGGTTCTAGGTTATCTCCATGAATGCTCCTTGGTTGAAGTATCAGTCTCAGAAAATACCACTGTGCCCAGATTTCATGTGAATCTTGAAGACTGAATTCAGGTCACCAGGCTTAGAGACAAGCGTCTTTACCCACTGATCCATTTTGTACACCACAGCAGTGTTTATAAGTTTTGTTCATGCTGCTGTATTAACATGAATGTGTGTGTGCATATGCATGTCTGTATGTTCACATATGCGTGCATGTGTTTGCATGTGTGTGCATCTGTATGTATATATTGTGTGTTTCTGTGTATGTGTTTATCCTAGATACTGTATATCATTTTATACTGGTACTTTTTACTTAGATATTCTCCAACACTGGGACCTATATTTTTTCTGTGCTTTCCACTTCCACAAACAATACTGGGAGAAATACTTATATAAATTCTCTTTTTATTAAAGTTATATCATTTGACCCTTCCTTTTCCTCTCTGAAACTCTCCCCATGCATCCCACCTTGCTTTCTCTCTCTAATTCACAGTCCCTGTTTCCTTAATTGTTGTTACAGCTATATAATGTATATTTCTAAATACATAAAAATAACCTTATCAGTCTGTATAAAGTTACTAGTGCGCATATGGTTCGGGCTGACCACTTGGTATTAGATAACCAATTTGAGACCCCCTCCCTGGGGACTATTCCCCACACACACTATCAGTATTCCTTAGTTCCATGTAGTTCTTTGCTAAGGCTGAGGCCCTGTGAGAGTTCCCCTCTCCATGTTAGCATGTCTATTGCTGTCATCCTTGTTCAGGTCTGGCTTAGGCGGCCATGTTGATGAGAAGTCATGGATGTAGCTTCTCTGACATTATCTTTTGACTTAGAGTCAGAGTTTCTCTGAGGAGAGACACTGCTGAGTGATAGACTATGTGTTTAGTTTCAGACACTGAGTCAGTCTGTCACTTGCTTACTTATTCACACTGTGTTGGCCACCTCTAGTTTTGCAAGCCGGCTGCTGCAAAATGACAACTCAGTGCTGTCTTGCTCACATTTCTCTGGCTACTGACAGCTAAACATTCTTTCTTCACATGCTTACTCAGGGTTCTTCTCCCATGACTTGATTACTCATGGGTTTTACCCAGCTTAACCATGTTCTCAGGGACTTGAGTTTTCCTTAATCCATTCTAGATACTAACATTGATAATTTTAGACATTGCAAAGAATTTTCTCACTCTTTTCTGACTTTCAGCTTTTTCTATCATCCTTAGTAGAATAATACATCAGTCTTTTGCAGGGAACCATGGAGTTGCCCTGGCCTGGCTGCCTGGAGAGTCATGCATCATGGGTTTTCAGGTTAGCATCCATGGCTCCTGAGGCACAATGTGCCTTCCAGTTCCTGGTAGACCTATGCACACCCTCAGACAGTGAAGCATTCGGGCTGCTTTGTGCTTCTCTGTATGTTTTCTTAGTATTCAAGAAAGCACAGAAACTTTACAGGACAATTTTTCTTGGGCATTAATCTTGTATACCCTATGTAGCTCACAAACATCATTGCATCTTGGCAAGTACAAATGTATTGATCCTGGAAATTTCCATTATATTCTGTTTCTTATAAAGATATAAAAAGTCTGATTGCTCTCAATGAAATTGCTACACCTTAAGTTTTGCTGTAGACCCTAAAACCAGCCTGGTTTAATTCCTCATTGCCATATCTGGTAACCTTGGACTGATAAGGGGCATAGCTGCTTACACTTTTTACTGTAGTTTGTGCCTTCAGAAACTTTTCTACAATGTCTTTTTATACTAGACCACAGAAATGCGCTTCAGTGCTTCCATCCATTGGTTTTATGGCTATGTTCCATCCACTGAGATATGTAAGCCTCCTAAGGAACAGGAATTTCACTTATTTTTCTTAAGGTGAGTTACTAAAACAGGTTTTTTAAACATATCTATAAAGCCAATAGAAACCTGGCCAGAATTCTAATTAGGTTTGTTCTGAATATACAAGAAAAATTTAGGAAAATTGACGACTCTTTGAACATACATTCTCTCTCCATTCATATCTCCCTCGTGTCTTTTAGCTTCAATAGTTCCCTGCTGAAAATTTTATGCATAGCCTGTAAACTTATCTTTATATGCTTAACCAATCACCCGCTATAATAAAGAGTATGTTTTCTTGACTGTTGCTGTCATACAGGGGTACTATTGGTATTCTTAAGTTAATTCAATATACAGTAGCCTTAGCAAACTGTATTTTTTGTTGTTGTTTTTAAGAGAAGATTTATCTTTACAGAAAATCTGAAGGAGCTCTGAGTGCATGGAGACACCCCATATGCCCCCATCCTCACAAATGATTGGCCTCGTTCGTATCAACTCTTCCCACACACACACCCGAGAAATAACATTTTCTTAATTCAAGGTTATACTCTGGCACACAGTTGTCAACAAAATCCCAAACCTTGTACTGGGGTGCTCTGCTGGCACAGAACATCTGTGGGCTTGAACACCATCTAGCAACCAACATCTATCTCAATGACAACATCATGCAGTCTTTTCACTGCCCTAAATGTCCTGGAATGGTGCCCTTTCTCCCTTTCTCCCTTCCTCCCTCTCTTCCTTGGGAAGCACAGACTTTTCAATTGTCACCACAGTCCTGCTTTTTTTTTTCAGATGGTGAGGTGGATTTTTGTTTATGTTCTCTTCTTTTGCCACCAGTATACTCATTACAATGTCTCTTCCTTCATGAAGATCTATAAGCTCTTAAAATACATTTATTACGTAAAAATATTTCTAGCACTTCTATTTTAACCACTTAATGGACACTAACTCTTAGCCATTAATAACTTGAATTAGGTAATTTTTCCCTAATGCATAATTTTCTTATACAACCTATTTTTATTATAAGCTCATTTTCAGCAAGGTTCATATGATCTAGGATTTCTCCGGCGCTTAAATTTACATAAATTTCTATGTAAAGAAGTTAAGATCAATATTTGTTTCCCTGGGGATCACAAATATGCCTGAAATAGTTTACCTGTGGGTTTTTAACATGCTTTTACTAATGCAGGAATGGAACAAGTTACAATCTGGGATTTTATTTCTCATCAAGGGCTCTCTTAAGCTCATTTAGAATCTATCATGTCCAGAAAACTTCATTGATTCTCCTCCAATCCTTTCTATGAATGAGGTAGCTGCTCAAATGTATGTATGCCAAAGCAAGCCTCAAAATCCCAGAAGCCTATGTCCTTATTTCTTATTCTCCTGTAGCTCTAACGATGGGCTTCCTCTTTATTTATTACATATTTCATTTATATATATTCATTGATACATATTATATATTTCATTTTTAAACCCAACTTTTTTTTTTACTATTTCGGTTTTGAAAGGAGCATTATACTCAGTAGGCACATTTACTGGTCACATTAGAGGCTCCCTCCACATCAAGTTGCTCAAATTTGTGGCCCTAACATCAGTCTTGGTGCCTTGTTAATGCAGCAGCTAAGAAACTTTATGGGTATTCTAATACCCTGGTTCCTTACTTTAGGTCTCAGATCAAGTCATGATATAAAGTATCACACTCATTTCTAGCATTTACTCATCGAGACAGCTGATCTTGATTGACAAGATTTAGAACGATGCAAATGACACATTTCTGGGCTCGGCTGTGAGAGTGTTTCTAGAGAGGCTTAACTGAAGAAGAAGCTCGTCCCTCAAAGCAGACACCCTCCAATGGGTGGCTTAGATATAAAGATATCCAAGGAGAAAACAGTATGCACTTGGCTTCCTTCACATCTTTCTGAGCAAGTCTGTTGCTGCTGCCAATCTGCACTGACAGCAGACTTCAGATCCTTCAGCCCTCCAATGTGGACTTAATATTAATGACCTTCCAGGGAACAGTCAACACTGGATTGGAAAGCTGAGACATCTGGACTTGTGGACTGAGAAACTACTGGGTTCTCTGATGTGCGGGCAGCCATTGTTGGACTACTTCACACCTATCATGTAAGCCAATCTAATCAATCCCCTTTGCTATCCATCCATATCCTATTGACTGTATTCCCCCCCAAACACCCTCCCTGTTCATCAAGCTTAAAGCTACACTTGGAGAAAGGCAGAGCCAAGTAGTTGAGGTAGCTCTACCCCGATGCTCCTTGAATTCTGTGGATCTGAATTGCTATGCATTCTTTACTTCCTAAGTTATTCATTCCCTTCAGAAACTATAAAACTCTCCACAGAAAAGCTACTGTTCTTTACATCCAAAAATATATCTGCCTTGGCTCACTTAGCGATACTTTCATTAAGTTTTCTACATAATGACTGGATATTTCCATTTCCTTTCTGTGAAGTTACTTGCCTAATTAAAAGCACTTCAGGATCTAAAACTGAGGCACTGTGTTTTACAGAAGATCCAATTAAACCATTGCTTGGGACATTTTTTTTACAAAGACAATCAGAAATAAAAATGGAGATGTAACTTCATGCATGCAAGCAAGCACCATTGCTTGCAATGGCCTCAGTCACTATACAGAGGAGTTATATAAAGTGATAAATTTTCAGTTATGTACATCTCTACATAGGCTTTTTTTTAGGAAGAAAGCCTTTGTTAATCAAATAAGAAAAAAATTACATAGTATGCATACTGTTTCTTATATATGCTTACGTGTGTAATACCTTACCTTGAGATTCAAGTTGCAGTTTGTGCTGTTCAAGGACAAAAGTAAACTGGAGTGTGACATTAGTTGTGTAGAAAAAATGAGGACAACATGGGTAGATCACTCAGTAAACATGAGCCCATTGAGACTGAAGACTGGGACAGCCTTTTCATATTTAGGAAAAACATCCAGCAGCTTCATTATTTATTTCACTGACTGCTTATCTTCAGCCTTTCAGAGATTTCTAATGATGTCATTTTAGTACAAAATTAGAAACTATATGGGTGCATCATCTCCAAATAATCACTATGTATGATGGTAAGATCAAATGTGTTAATTGCATATGAGTATCTCCTGTCCTTTAAAACACTTAAGGCAGGATTTTTCTCGTTCAACTATTCATCACATCTTATTTTCAGCACTCAGTAGAGAAATTACAAGTTGTACAGGTAACTCAAGGTTTGTCATTTTGTTAACTATGATCTGAATTCATGTATTCTTTTTTTGCTATTATTTATTTATTTATTTATTTATTTTCTTCATTTGTTGATTTATTTATTGACTTTACATCCTGATCGGAACTTCCACACTCTCCTCTCCCAGCCCCTCCCTTTCCCCTCTTTTCCTCTTTGTCTCCCTCCCTTCCTACTCGGAGAAGGGGAGATGGCATGTCAAGCTGTAGCAGGAATGAGCGAATCGTCTTCTATTGAGGCTGGACAAGGCTGTCCAGTTAGGAAAAAGGGATCCAACGGCGGGCAGCAGAGTCAGAGACAGCCCCTGCTCATACTGTTAGAGCTCCTACAGGAGGACCAAGCTGTACATTTGTACATTTGTTACATGTGTGCAAGGTCTAGGTCTGCCCCGCGCATGCTCTCTGGTTGAGGGTTCAGTCTCTGTGAGCCACTATTAGCCCAGGTTAGTTGATTCTGTAGGTTTTCTTGAGGTATGCTTGACCTCTCTGGCTCTTTCAATCCTTCCTCCCCTCTTCCCCCGCAGTCTGGTGAGGCAGCCCCTCCAAGGAAAAGTGATCAAAGAGCAGGCAATAGAGTCCATGTTGGAAACAGCCCCTGCTCCTATTACTAGGGAACCCACATGAAGCCCAAACTGCCCATCAGCTACATCTGTGTAGGAGGCCTAGGTCCAGTCTATTCATGGTCCTCAGTTGATGATTGAGCCTCAGCAAGCCCCTCTGGGCCTGGGTTAGTTGGCTCTGTTGGTCTTCTTGTGGAGCTCCTGTCCTCTCCAGGTCCTGTATACACACACACTTTTTCACAAGACTTCCTACCCTTCACCCAGTATTTGGCTGTGAGTCTCAGCATCGTTTTAATCCACTGCTGGGTAGAGCCTCTCACATGAGAGCCATGCCAGGCTCCTGCTTGTGAGAATAGCAGAGTAACATTAATAGCATCAGGGGTTGGCTCTCTCCCATGGGATGGGTCTCAGGTTGGCCCAGGAATTGGTTGGACATTCCTTCAATCTCTGCTCTATCTTTATCCCTGTACATCCTGTAGATAGGGTAAATTTTTCATCAAAGTTTTTGTGGCTGAGCCACTCCATTAGGAGTCCTGTCTAGTTAGAGGGTGTCCTCCTCAGTCTCCATGACCCCTGCTACTAGGAGTCTCAGCTAGAGTCACCCCCATATCCTCCCAAAAACCTACCCTGTCTTAGGCCTCAAGCTTTTCACAGAGATGCCCCTGCCCATGGTTTCTCTTCTCTCTGCAGGCCCTCTTTAAAAAAAAAAAGGAGGAGGAGAATGAGGAGGAAGAAAAGAAAGAGGAACAGGAGGTACAGAAGGAGAAGCTGATGTGGAAGGAGCTGGGGTGGTGGCATGAATATGAGTAAAGTACACTGTATGAAATTCTCAAAGAACTAGCATAAAATCATTACCAGAATGAAATAAATGCTTAAGGAGACAGACATTTTTACCTTGAATTAAACAATAAGCAATGCACATGTCTACATGGCACCCATAAATATTAATAATTTTTATATTCATAATATAAAAGTAGACTATAAAAATGAATTCTTGTTTAAAATTTAGATGGACTCACAAGCTTTTAACGCTTACACAAAAAACCATATTCTTTTGCCTAAAAAAAATAATAACGAAAATTGTATTGCTCCCCTACAGACGTGTTGCTCAATTATTTAACCAAATTCATTCCAAAAGAATGACTCCTTATATACACATTCTGATGGTGTAGAAATTCTCGTTGTTGATTTGGCAGATGAAAAGCATGACAGCTATTATAAATAAAATAAAAATCTTATATGTGGCAAGGCAATAAAATTCCTAGTCTGAGTAACATGGCAGAATTCAACATCCAAGTGATTTTTTTACCTTCTTCAACACTGTCAGCTCAGAGTACATATTCACTTGCTTTCACAGGCAATGCTGTCTTTACTTAGAGCATCATTGGCGTTACTCTTTCCGAGTTGTTTCCAGGCCCTGGTGTCCTTTGTGTAATTATATTTTATTTCATTTAGTCAGGGTCTTGCTGTGCATCCCAGTTTGGCCTGGAACTCACAATACTCTTCCCTCAACCTCCTATAATTACAGGCATGTATCACCATCTTTACTACATGTTGCTTAAATTTATATAATATAGATTAAATAAATATTCATATATAAATAATTTTCCTATATATTCATATATAATTGCAAATATAAATAAATATTCATGTATAAACAAAAGGAATAAGAACAACTCTTTCACGATAGTAATTTGCTACACACATGCATATATATTTATATTATATTATTTAATATATGTTTGAAGAAATTTTTGGAAATATTTCTATCTTGGAGTTGTAGAAGATAACTTTTAAAATCTGCTTCAAAATAGATTTGAACACTATTCAATAAATCTAAATGTTTTCAGGGCAGCCTTGAGTATGATTACTCAAGTTTTATTTGCTTTGGACAGGTATTCTTGATCTCATAAAATATGCAATTTCCATAAATTTTAAGCCTTTTATTAAGTTCTTCTAAGGCTTATTAGTAGGTCAAAAGTTGTGCAGAAATTTCAGCTATTCCTTTAAAGAATATTGAACATGTTGATTAAGTTCTCCCATTTGAGATTTATAAGTCCATATTATTTATTTAATATATAAATATATATGCATGTGTGTATAGGAAATCACTACCATGGAAGAGTTGTTCTTGTTCCTTTTAAAAATTATTTTTAATTTAAATTAAATTTTAATGGTTTTTTTAGTTTTTAAAATTATAATATAATTACATAATTTCTCCCTCTCCCTTTCCTCTGCTAGGATTCTCCATGAAACCTTCCTATTCTCTCTCAAATTCACATCTGTCCTGAAGACTAGCTTTCCTGGTACCAGCAAACATCATGCAACCATTCAAAGGAGGGAAGCAAACAGTAGTCCTACTTAGCTATGATGCCTATGAACCATAGTTTATGAACCCATGGCCAATCACCAGCATGGCAGGATAGACCCAGGAATTCAGTAGTGACACAGAATCTTGACAGTGACCATTAATTGAACCTAAGACCCATTCATCAAGATGGAGAGCATGCCTAGTCCTGGGAACCCAGCCAACTACTTAGGGCTATTGAAATCATGGATCATAGAGATGGATCATACAACTGCCATTTCACCAAAGCAGCACTACTGCTTACCTACATCCTAAATATGTATCCTTACACCCACAGATAAGTGTAATCTTCACCTCTCAGGAAAGAAACTCTCTTTGCAACAGATCGAGAATATTACAGAAAATTAAATCTGATTTTAAAAGGAGAACAGAAATCATGTGTCTTCCAGTCCCAACTGATAAAACTACAATAAAATTAAACTTATTTTCAATTGATTCCTAAAAATTAAACATTGATAAGACACATGTCTGCACTGTGTTAAGCTTGCTAAGCCCATCTACTTCCCCAAATACGTATCACTTCTTTACAGTAACACATAAAATCTTCCCTTCTGGCTTTGTGAGATGTACAGTGCAGAGTATTTCCCTAAGCACCGAAGAACTACTAACTCACATCCAACATACTAAAATTAAGTGCTCAAGCTGGGTAACATGTGCAGTTTTCTCAAATGTTAGGTGGTGAGATTGTGAGTTACTGAGGGTATTTTCCTAGAGTTTCTTGTAAACTGACACTAATTCTGTGATTAAATTTCAAAATGAGTTATGACAGGAACATAACAACAAAACCAGATCCTTTCCTAGTCACCCCTGAGGGCAACACCCCCTCAATAACAGCTTAGTATTGTATTCCTTATGGGAAATTACATAACTTTTAAAATCTGCTTCAAAATAAGCTTGAATACTTTTCAATAAAATTAAATGTTTTCAGGATATACTCAAGTATGATTACTCAACTTGTATTTGCTTTGGGCAGGTATTCTTGATCTCATAAAACATGCATTTTTCTTAAATTTTAAGCTTTTTATTAAACTCTTCCGAGGCTTATGAGTTTGTCAAAAGTTATGCAGAAATTTCAAAGCTATTCCTCTAAAGAATATCGAATATGTTGGCTAAAGTTCTCCCATTTAAGATTTATAAGTCTGTGTAAGTATATTTCAATATATTAGTATTTTTCATATTTGGTAGAGTACATCCACTTTATTCATTTTTGTTAAACTATACTGGACAAAAATGCACATGGTCAAGCTTCACAATGTAAATATATATGAATACTCATAAAATTCATATATGTATACATCATATTGTGAAGCTTGAACATTGTAATATATGTGTGTATGTATTATATGTAATATATATAATACGTGTATATGGTGCATATATTATGTACTATATAATGTGCATATTTATACATTATATACATAATGATATTTCAAACAAGTTTATTAACATATCTTTCCTCATAGCTACTTGTGATAAAATACTCCAAACCAACCATAACTTATAATGTATTATTGCTACTATAGTTCCACTTAAGTATATTAAGCCTTCTAAGCTTCTTTATCTTCGCATTCTTTGACTATGCAAGTACTTGTATAATGTTCCCTTTGCCTGAGCCAAGGGTTGTAGTGAAATAACATGAACAATGGTGCTAAGGAGCATCAACTCCAGCTGCCTGTGAATGCACCAGTGGTTTGTCAACCTTTAAGGATTATGGAAATTAAGTGACGTGACTTTCTAAATCCTATGGAATTAGGATGTAGCCAGAGACACATCTCCAGAGCTCTGAAAGGGGAAATCTAAAAATACTATGTCTAACTAATATTTATAGTCTAATTATTTCTTAGGCTCTGACCCATTCTCTGTACTCTAAATCTCTTTGGAACAATCTGAAACACTAGATGAATAGGAGATCTGATGAAGCACTCAATTCAAATGGTCACAGACAAAAACCTCAGAATGAAGAGTTACTCAAATTGTAAAAATAATGCATGAGCATAGCACATTTTGCCTCTATAACCTCCAGCTTCTAACTACAGACATGTATGTTGTAGTGCAAATCTTAACTTACCTCATGTTTGTGTTTTAATCTGAAAGCACAAGCACACACACACATACACAGAAGGAGGGGGTAGACTGTGAGGCAGGCTTTTCTCATCCCTCTTGCCCATTTGTATTTTCTAACTATTCTAAAATGAACACATAGGACCACTATGTTAGTCAGCCTTGTGCTCCTATAACAAACACATGAGAGTCAAGTTCATAAAGGAAAATTTTACTTTGACTCACGGTTTCAGAGGTTTCCATCTGTAGCTGCCTTGAGGCCCTGTGCTGGGACAGAGCATGAAGGCAGAAACAAGAAAAGGGGAAGAAATGCATTCACATTGCATCCAGGAAGCAAGGACTGGAGCAGGTCCTGCTATCCCATTCAAACATGCCCACAGTGATCTAACTCCCTCCATTAGGCTCCACCTTCTAATGGTTTCACCATATACAGGTAGCACTAAAGACTGGGGTGACCCAGACTTTAGCACAGAGACCTTTGGAGACCATTAAAATCAAACCATTAACAACATGATAATTTTAACTCTGAAGAAAATAAAATTCTATGAGATCCACGTGCAAACATAGCACCAGAATGCAGGTCCATTCTGCTAACCAATTTGTTCTTTGCTGGATGTAACAAAACTGACATCCAGGGTTCTACACAACAGTTTTTAAAAAAAATCAGATCAGTCAGCTATCCATAGAAAAACTCAGTAAAAGACTCATCCATTATCCTGAATTTAAGGACATCTTAATGTATGAAGCGAGAAAAACAATGCAAATAAAAATATGCAGTCTGCATTGCTTTCATCATTCACTTCTGTCTGAGCTCATTAAAAATAGACTTTTCCTATTGTTTTGTGCTCAGAAAAATTAAGACTCTAGTTCTCATCATACTGTCAAGAAGTAGTGTGGACATGAAGTCTGCCAACCTTGAAAAATTGTGCAGTGAGTCCCAAAAACAGTAGGCCAGAATTTAATTTCTCATTTCCCCAACTGTACTGCCATTGTTCAGTGTTACAGTGTTCTTTGGAAAGTAAACAGAATGAGAGACCCCATTCATTCCCAATAAGTTATAGGCGAGTGGGGATCTCGGTAAGCTTTTTCAAAGGGCACAATGAAAGGAACATACTTCTGAGTGAATTGCTGTGGGAAAAAAAATTGCAGTATGTGAGAACGTCTGTTTGACAGTTTTTGACTTGAAAATTATAAGGTATCCATGTTATTTCTTAAGGCATTCATTTTCTTCAAATTAGACATTGGTTCGAAAACTCTTTTTAAATGTCATTGCTCGGAGGTATGCATTTTGTAGGTGGGAAAGAAACACACTAAAGTATGGCCTAGCATTGTCCCTGAACTTAATGGTGTCCATTAGCCTTAGATTCCAGAACTTAATGAAAATGATTTTTTAAAACTTTTCAGGGCATCCTGGTGAGAGAAGAGGTGGGAGGGTATGTGGAAGATAAGGAAGGATAAATAGAACATGCTGTTTCTGGATATTATTTTTGCAGCTTTTTCAAAAAGAAATTATTTTAGTTTATTCTTAACTTTCAAACCAACATTTGGAAAATGAGTACTGCTGTTGAATGAAGCACAGAATTTCAGACCAATATGTTATCACTCTTTATATTAGCATGAAATAAATTTATCTTAGGTTCACTAAATATCAAGTATCTATAAAAAACTGGTGAAATTTCGGGCCACTAAGCCCAAGGACAGTAGGGTGGGCAGATTTGGGGCTCGCATGACCTTTGCCCCTAGTGTTGCTCCTATGTCGATGTTACATAAATACATGGTAGGTGTTGAAATTACTCAACTGACCTTAAAATAGTGAAATTGTCCTCTATTGTCCATTGAAAAGAACTTAATAACATGGCTCTTAAAAGAAAAGATCTTTCTCTGGTTGTTTACAGAACAGCATGTCAGAGACTGAAAGAATGAGAAGTAGATGACATCATGAAAAGGAAATAAATTCAGTCGCAACTCAAATGGGCTTGGAATGAATTTTTCCAGGAGCCTCTGAATAAATGCCCCTCTCTGCTAACACCTTAATTTCAGTCTCATGAGAACCTGGATGGAAGAGGCTGTTGACCCAGATTTCATCTAAACATCTGACCCACAGGACCATGAGACAAGACTGGACGTGAATCTACTTCATCTGTTACAGTCAACATATACCAAATGCAGCCACATGGTGAATGAAGCATCCAGCCACTAACACAGAACAATTGTAGACTGTGTGAATCTCAAGTTCACCATCTTAGACACTCCTGGTTATATTAACCGCCACCCCACCAAGTAGATAGGCAAGCAGAACCATTTATGTCGCCGCTGATGGGTCCCCCCACCACTCTCCCAACCTCTTTCCCCTGCTATGTGGTCAAGTGCACGGATGAAGTCAGCAGAGATCCTCACAGCATCCCG
>CM053755.1:42514323-42524895 GCA_028658305.1 Pachyuromys duprasi
CTCCCCCTGAGGGGGGAGCAGCCTTACCTGGCCACAGAGGAAGACAATGCAGCCACTCCTGATGAGACCTGATAGACTAGGATCAGAAGGAAGGAAAAGAAGACCTTCCCTATCAGTGGACTTTGGGAGGGACATGCGTGGAGAAGGCGAGGAAAGAAGAGGTTGGGAGGAGAGGAGGGAGGGTGCTACAGGGGGGAATACAAAGTGAATAAAGTGTAATTAATAAAAAATTAATTCTTTATTAATAAAAATTAATTAGTTAATTTAAAATTTTTGAAAAGAAAGAAAAAAATAGAATAAAGCCTGATTCGTTGGCTGGGTTTTTTTGAATCCTAGAATAGGCATCAAAGCATTCACTTTGCAAAACTGTCCATGGGGTCATGGTGTTTATCAGACATTGCTAACATCTCTGTTTAGAATTCCTCTGCCTTTGACTTCAGCTGTTCAGATTTCTGTCTAGCAAGCTTTTTTCATGCCTAAGACACCTGGATAGGAAATAGTCATGATTTTTATAGGGAATTACAGTGTGGTACATCCATTGCTTTCCTGTGAGAATATTTTACTTTCTTCCTAATAAGTCTTGAATCAGATAATTCATTGCACCACTAGAAGACAGCATCAGCTCATTTTCACTTTTTTGAGGTTTTTTAAAAGTAATTTATTTATTTTTATATTAATCACAGGTTATGTACTTTGTATCCCAGCCATAGTCCCTTCCCTCATTCTGTCCCACTCTCCCCCATCCCTCCCTCATCTCCTCCCTGCCCCCCTCCAAGTCATTGATAAGGGAGGACCTACTTCCCTTCCATCTGGCCCTAGCTTATCATGTCTCTTCAGGGCTGGCTGCAATGTCCTCTTCTGGGGTCTTACTAGTCTGCTCCTCCTTCAGGAGGGAGGGAGGGTTGAAGAGCCAGCCATTGAGTTCATGACAGAAATAGGCCCTGTTCCCCTTACTAGGGTACCCAGTTGGGTACTGAGCTACCATGGGCCACATCTGAGCAGGGGTTCTAGGTTATACCCTTACATGGTCCTTGGTTGGAGAAAAAGTCTCATAAAATACCCCTGTGCCCTGATCTATTTGGTCTTTGTGGAGCTCTTGTCTTTGCCAAGTCTTACTAACTCCCCCTTCTTTCACATGATTCCCTGCACTCTGCCGAAGGCTTGGTTGTGATTCTTAATATCTGCTTTGACAAGTAATCCAATTAAAAAATGGGGTATGGAGCTAAAAAGAGAACTCTCTATAGAGGATTGTAGAATGGCAGAAAAATAATTAAAGAAATGCTCAACATCCTTAGCCATCAGGGAGATGCAAATCAAAACGACCCTGAGATTTCACCTTACACCCACCAGAATGGCTAAGATCAAAAACTCAATTGACAACGCATGCTGGAGAGATTGTGGAGAAAGGGGAACCCTCCTCCATTGCTGGTGGGAATGCAAACTTATACAACCACTCTGGAAATCAATTTGGCGCTTTCTTAGACAATTAGGAATAGTGATTCCTCAAGGCCCAGCTATACCACTCCTAGGCATATATCCAAAAGATGCTCAAGTACACAACAAAAACATTTGCTCAACCATGTTTATAGCAGCTTTATTTGTAATAGCCAGAACCTGGAAACAACCCAGATGTCTCTCAGTTGAAAAATGGATACAGAAATTATGGTACTTTTACACCATGGAATACTACTCAGCAATTAAAAACGAGGAAATCATGAAATTCTCAGGCAAATGATGGGACCTGGAAACGATCATCCTGAGTGAGGTATCCCAAAAGCAGAAAGAAACACTTGGTATATACTCACTTATTAGACCTATAGGACAGGATGGACATGCTGAAATCTATACACCTAGGGAAGATAAGCAAGAAGGAGGACCCAGGGTGGGATGATCAATCCTCGCTTAGATGGACCAATGGGATGGACATTGAATGTAGGAGAAAACAAGCAACAGGACAGAAACCTACCAAAGAGGGCCTCTGAAAGACTCATTTTCACTTTTTAAAGGGTCTTACAAATTGGAAGACCCTGAAAACTTAAAATAAGCTCTTAGATAAGAGCGGAAAACAGAAATGCAAATGAGAGGGCAAAGAAAATGGGGGAGAGAGAAATAACAATTCCTCTGAGTCAGGAATCAGGAAGCCTGCTTTAAAAAAAAAAATCAACACCTGGGCCCTGACTCCTAAACATGAAACCTCGGGCAATTCTTGACATCAATATCATTGTAAGAGCTCAAATTTATAGTGTTTACATGAACTCGGCCCTTTACACAGCTTATCTACCTTAATCCTCAGAGCAACTTTTCAGCAAAATTCTATTATATCACTTTCCAGCTAGAGAAACCAATTCTGGAAACTTAATCAGCCCAAGGTTCTACAACTAGTAGATCTCAGACCCCAGGGTTTCCACCCACTGCAAAGGCGCTGGACTAAAATCCCCCACCCTTTCTGCAATAATGATTATTATACTTTCCAGAGTCCCTGGAAGGTGTTTTTAGCTTTTTGCCACAATGGTTTAATGGCATGACAGAATATTAAAAAAAAAAAAAGAAAAGAAAAGAAAAACAAAAACAAAACAAACTAACAACAACAAAAAAAAAAATTTACTTCCCCTGGGTCTAAGTAGCTTAAAGAGTCGGATTTTCGTTGTGTTTGGTGGGGAGTTATCAACATCTTGGCTGATGTATGATAGCTTCACTGCAGCGGTTGGCTGTGCTCCGTGGCTTCTCAGCTGGACAGGCAAGGCTAACCTGGCCCCAGTACAGATCACAGAGCCTGAGAAAGAAAATGCGGAAGGCCCCCTGTGCCCTTGGGTCAGAGCCTGGCACAGTACTTATACTACATTCTGTTATGTGAAAAAAGCCACAAGGCCAGCCCAGAGTGAAAATATGCTATTGACTATAAAACCACATAGAAAATGGCACATATCCTGGGGAGAGTGAAGAATTGTGGTATTTTGCCACCTACCTTAGAATATATGTAAATAGGCTTTGTAAACTGCAAACTGCCATAACACTGGGTCCTTACTAAAGACCACTCTCACTGAAAAAAGTCAGCCTCTACAGATCCAAGGACAGCCTGTTCTCGTAGCTGTCATGTCTTCAAGTTGAGTTGATAGAAAGGAGTTAGACAATATCATGTGTCAGGCTTTTCCTATGCAGTCTGAATTCAGATGATGCTCCCCCTGTTTCCCTAGGCCCTTGCCCTGAGAATCCAGCCACACTTACATTTTACTAAATTAGAAATGCTTACACACACACACCCAAAAAAAGAACTCAAGAAGAAAAATGTCTCAGCTTGGTGTCACTTATGGCTGCCTTTCTGAAAACATATATTTTATCATTTTTATTGAGGTATCACGCTTTCTTTCAAAAATGAAATCCCGGGTTTATAGTTTACAACACATCATAATTCCCCTCTAGAGGTCCCTGGGAGAAAAAGTCTGGAAGGGCATCAAGCTAGCCCCAGCATTTACACAATTTAAAGTGATTTGGGGAAAAATAAATTTGTAACAAGAAACTTTAGAGATTACAACTTTTTGTGTGTCAGAACTGTTTGTACTTGTGAAGCCTCCCATGAACAACCTCCAGATGAGCCTGGAAGGATATCAGCCCTTATCATAACATCACACCATCTCTGGAGGCCATTTATTCCCACTGCAGTTGGCTGCACACTGGTGTCAGCCAGGGAGATTTGAAAAACCCCATGTTCAAGTTACTCCCCGGGACAATTAAATTGAATCACTGGGCTTGAGATACAACATCAGCATTATTGTCAGGGACCCTAAGTGCCCCGAGGCTGAGAATTACTGCGAGAGCTATGCTTTCCTTGCCTAACAAGAAAGATGGAAGTTTTTGTACTAGACTCCAATATGTGAGTGGGTTATAGGTCTATTTCCCTTCTTGATTTGGAGTATTTCCCATTAAATTCTTTTAAAGCAATATATAGTAAAAGGTCTTTTGGAGTCAAAACTGCAGTTAAATCCCTGATCCATTACTTACATGTTGTATGATTTGGATTATGTTATCTAAACTCTTTAGCCCCTCTGACTTTGATTTCCTCCTAAGATATAACATTCCTACCTGATGAGGTATAAGAGTGAAATAGGTATGTAAAATGCCCCATTGTAGGCAATAAACACCTTTTTTTTTTCTTTCCCCTAAGGATTTTTGATAAAGCTGCTTACGTCCCTGAGTGTTGGTAGCCGGGTGAAGTAAAAGAAGAAAGGACACTCTGTGTATTAACGGGTTTGTTCACAGTGATGGAGCCCCGTCGTCGACTTTCACAAATATAAGGAAATCCTGCTGCTGATTTCCTCAGGACTAATAACTGTTCTGCATCTACCTGCTGGGTCTACCTCACAGGACATCTAAATGTCACTTGCTCTTATACCCAGACACACTATCAGTGGGTGTGTATCTGTTTTGTTTTTTTTTTTCATCTGTCTAACAGGCCTGATAAAGAAGGTATTAGGAAAGGCCACAAAGGGAGCTATGGCTAAGAACACAGCCTCAGACTGCTTACCACAAAAGCAAAGGACTAAAAGAAACTGCAGTATCTCTATTGCAGCAATAATGCTGGGTGGGGGGAGCTAATTTTTTGACACTCTTAAGACTCCCAGACAAGTCCTTTGCACAGTGCAGTTACATTGCTAACACCTTTAAGCAACCTGGTACCACAGAGCAAATGCCCTTTTTCCTCTCCTTGCTCTCTACACAGGAATTAATATAGAATGGACAGGAGCAAACCATAAATAATTTTTTAATGTTGTTGATTAATTATACGCAACCAAATGCTTTTTTTTTCAGTGCTTAAAATCAAATACCGGGCTTTGTGCTTGCTAGGAAATCATTCTCCCAATCCATATATTTAGACAGTGTGGTGATTTGGATGAAAATGGCCCCCATAGGCAATCGGGTGTGGCACTATTAGGAGGTGTGGTCCTCTTGAACTAGGTGTGGCCTTGTTGGAGCAAGTATGTCACTGTAGGTGGACTTTGAGGTCTTAGATGCCCAAGTCAGACCCAGTGTCTCACTCTCATCCTGCTGCCTGTGAATCCAGATGTAGAACTCTCAGCTTTCTCCAGCACCATGTCTATCTGCATGCTGCCGTGATTCCCACCATGAAGATAATAGACTAAACCTCTGAATCATAGGCCAGCCCCAATTAAATCTTTTTCTTTAGAAGAGTTGATGTGGTCATGGTCTGTCTTCACAGCAATAGAAACCCTAACTAAGACAGAGAGTAACTTCAAAATCACCAACCTCAGTGGAAATTCGTCTCCCCTAGTAACTTCCCATCCCACATACTTGAATAAGTCATGTGATTTATCTCCTCAACTTGGGTCAGAGATGCTGCCCTCAATTCTTGCATGACACAGCCTAGTCAAAATGATTGGTCTGGGTTGGCCCAGCTTTCTTTATCAACATTTTATTTCTTACTAATTCAAGTATTTTCTCATGCTAATATATTTGGCTTCTATAATTAGAAAGTTACCAGCCAACCTTTACATTTATGAAAAACAGAATTTTATCTTGATCCAAAGTAGTTGTCAGTAAATGTTGTACAAGTCATTGATCATATATTTCAGTAAAATTAACTCTGCCATTAAAAAATTGAGTATCTACTTCTTTGTATATTTGAACATCTTCATCTTCCTCATTAGAGATATGTAAACCATGACCCAAGATCTAAATTAAAGCCACTACGTACTTTTGTAAGTCAGGTGTTGTTTACACAACAACACCTTTTAGATTGCATATTGTCTGATTTCCACTATGAGCTCAGAACTGATTGTGACTAGTCTGCAAAGCCAAAAGCATTTCTTACCTGGACTTTTGTAGAAAGTTTGCCCAGCTGTATGCTTCATAAAAACAAACATTGCTTCAAATTCGGACACCTGCCATAGTAAAAGTCCCTGCATATTCCCCATATACACAAGCTTTGTTAACATCACAATCATAGAGCTACTTTTCTGGTAAAGGTCCTCAGAGAAAAGAAACGCATAAACATGGACCTCATTTTTAGATAAAGCAGAAAAAGTACTAAAGAGAGACATTCTCTAATTCTCCTGGCAAGAAAACTGAGGCCCAGGAAGCTGAAGTGAGTCTCTCTCTCTGCTTTGCCAAAGAAGAACACTGAAATATCTTGCAGCAGATTTGTTTAATTAATAAGATACTCTGGGAAGTCAGTGTATTCCCTGGAGGACCAAGAGTTTGCACACAATGTAACAACTACATTGATGGGAACCTTCAATTCTGATTTATTCCCTGAAGGTCTTTAAATGCTCAATAACCCGGTATATTTTCATCAATTTTATTAGAAAATGGTGTACAAGCATGAAAAATGACCTTACATATATGCTTATGAAGAGGATAATGGGGACACAAACAAAATGTATAAAGAAATATGAAAAGAAAAAGTTAAACAGATTATGACCATCTGTAAAGAAATAGAAGAGATAAAGTCAAACAGAGTATGGCCATCCGTAAATAGATACAGGAAGATGCAGCCAAACAGTTTATGGCCTTCAGAGAGAAAATGATTAAATCACTGAAAGAAATAAAAGAAACAGAGGAATGTTCAAACAAACAGGAAGGAATTGAAGGAAAAACAGGAAAATACAGTCAGACAGGTGAAGAAAAAAAAACGGTTCAAGATCTGAAGATAGAATTGGAAAAATTAAAGAAAACACAATGGAGGAAATCATGGAGAGAGAGAACTTAAAGAAGAAAACAGGGACTACAGAAGTAAGCATAAACAAGAGACTATAAGAGATGGAAGAAAGAATCTCAAGTGTGGAAGATACAGTGGAAGAAATCAATGTATCCATCAAAGAAAATGTCAAATCTAAAAAATTCCTGACACAAACCATCCAAGAAATCCAAGACAACATAAAAAGACAAAACCTAAGAATAATAGGAATAGAAGACAATGAAGATTCCCATCTCCAAAGCCCAGAAAATATTTTCAACAAAATCATAGAAGAAAATTTCCCCAATTTAAAAAAAGAGGCCTATAAGCATACAAGAGGCCTACAGAACACCTAATAAATTAGACCAGAAAAGAAAATGCTTCTGCCACATAATAATCAAAACAGTAAGTATAGAGAACAAAGAAAAAAATACTAAAAGCTGCAAGGGAAAAAGGCCAAGTAACATATAATGGTAAACCCATGAGAACCACACCTGACTTCTCAACAGAGACTATGAAAGCCAGAAGGGACTGGACCAATATCATGAAGACCCTAAGAGAACCCAGATGTCAGCCCAAGCTATAATACCCAGCAAAACTCTTAGTCCTCATAGATAGAGAAAACAAGATATTCAACAACAAAAAAATAAATTTCAATAATACCTACCCACAAATCCAGCACTACAGAAGATAATAAAAGGAAACATACAACCCAAGAAAACTAACTACTTTCAGGAAAACACAGGAAATAAATAACCTCATTACAGCAAAACTAAAATTAGCCAAACACACTGTCACAACCAACATCAAAATCAAAGGATCTAACAGCCACTGGTCATTAATCTCTCACAATATCAATGGACTCAACTCTCCAATAAAAAGGCACAGACTAACAGAATGGATGCATAAACAAGACCCAAAGATATGTTGCATACAACAAACACATCTAACTCACAAAGGTAGACATTACCGGAGAGTAAAGAGCTGGAAGATGGTTTTCCAAGCAAATAGAACCAAGAATCAAGCAGGAGTAGCCATTCTAATGTCTAATAAAATAGACTTTCAACCAAAATGAATCAAAAGAGATGGGGAAGGTCACTCCATACTCATCAAAGGAAACTTCCACCAATAAGACATCAATATTCTGAACATCTATGCCCCAAATACAAGGGCACCCACATTTGTTTAAGAAACACTAATAAAACTGAAACAACACATAGATGCCCATATATTAATAGTGGGAGACTTCAACACCCCACACTCAAGAAAAAAAAAGTCAACAAAACAGAAATTAAACAACAACAACAACAAAAAAAAAAAAAAAACAGTGACTATAACAGAGGTCATGAATCAAATGGACCTAACAGACATCTACAGAACTTTTCATCCGAACACAAAAGAATTTACATTCCTTTCAGCAACTCATGGAACCTTCTCCAAAATAGACCACATAGTTGTTCACAAAGCAAGCCTCAACAGATACAAGTAGATTGAAATGATCCATTGTATTCTATCTGACCAACATGGACTAAGTTGAACTTCAACAACAACAGAAATAGCAAAAAGCCTGTACACACATAGAAACTGAACAACTCGCTACTCAATTACAGCTGGGTCAGTGAAGAAATGAAAAAAGAAATTAAAGTGTTCCTAGAATTCAATGAAAATGAAGGCACAACATACCCAAACTTATGGGACACAATAAAAGAAGTGCTAAGAGGAAAATTCATAGCACTAAGGGCCTTCAAGAAGAAATTCGAAACAAGCAACTTAATGGTTCACCTGAAAGACCTAGAAAAAAAGAAGCAGAAACACCGAGAGGAGCAGACAGCTGGAAATAATCAAACCAGGGATTCAATCAATAAAGTAGAAACAAATAAAACTATTCAAAGAATCAATGAAACCAAGAGCTGATTCTTTGAGAAAATCAACAAGATAGACACACATTTAGCCAAACTAACAAAAAGGCAGAAAGACACTATCCAAATGAACAAAATCAGAAATAAAAAGGGGGAAACAACAATAGACACTGAGGAAATCCAAAAAATCATTAGGTCTTACTTCAAAGCCTATATGCCACAAAATTTGAAAATCTAAATGAAATGGACAATTTTCTTGATTGATGCCATTTACCAAAGCTGAATCAAGACCAGGTAAATCAATTACTATTTAGGTAAACTATTTAGTCCTATCTCCCCTAAGGAAAAAAAGAAAAAGCTGTCATCAAAAGTCTCCCATCAGACAAGATGATCTGGGGTCAGATGGAAGGGGAGGAGATCCTCCCCCGTTGGTGGACTTGGAGGGGGCGGGGAGGAGATGAGGGAGGGTTGGGGAGGGTGGGAGGAAGTGAGGGAGGGGGCTATGCATGGGATGCAAAAAACCTAACCTGTGATTGATATAAAAATAAATAAATTTATTTTTAAAAAAGTCTCCCATCCAAAAAGAAAAAAAAAAAGCCCAAGGCCAGATGGTTTCAGCACAGAATTCTACCACACCTTCAAAGAAAACCTAACACCAATACTCTTTAAACTACTCCACAAAATAGAAACAGAAGGAATATTACCAAACTCATTCTATGAAGCCACAGTCTCCTTGATACCTAAACCTCACAAAGACACAACAAAGAGAATTTTAGACCAATCTCCCATATGAACATTGATGCAAAAATACTCAACAAAATGCTTACAAACCAAATCCAAGAACTCATCAAAGATATCATCCACAATGACCAAGTAGGCTTCATCCCAGGTATGCAAGGGTGGTTCAATATATGGAAATCCATCAATGTAATCCACCATAAACTGAAAAAAAACATATAATAATATATCCTTAGATGTTGAAAAAGCACTTGATAAATCCAAAATTCTTTTATGTTTAAAGTCCTTGAGAGATCAGGGATACAAGGTACATACCTAAACATAGTAAAGACAATATACAGCCTGTAGCCAACATCAAACTAAATGGAAAGAAACTTAAATCAATCCCACTGAAATCAGGGGAAAGGCAAGGCTGCTCACTCTCTCCAAATCTCTTCAACATAGTTCTTGAAGTCCTGGCTAGAGCAATAAGACAATTAAAGTAGATCAAGGGGATACAAGTCGGGAAGGAAGAAAACAAAGTATCACTATTTGCAGATGATATAATAGAATAAATGAGTGACCCCAAAAATTCTACCAGGGAATGCATACAACTGATAAACATCTTGAGCAAAGTGACTGGATAGAAAATTAATGCAAAAAAAAAAATCAGTAGCCCTTCTGTATAGAGAAGACAAATGGGCTGAGAAAGAAATTAGGGAAACAACACCCTTCACAATAGCCACAAAGGACATAAAGTACCTTGGGGTGATTCTAACCAAGCAAGTGAAAGATCTATTTGAGAAAAACTTCAAGTCTCTGAAGAAAGAAATAGAAGAAGATATCAGAAGATGGAAAGATCTCCCATGCTCATGGTTTGGCAGGATTGACATAGTAAAAATGGCCATCTTTTTTCACTTTTATTTTATATTAATCACAGGTTATGTACTTTGTATCCCCGCCGTAGCCCCCTCCCGCATTCCCTCACTATCCTTCCCTTCCCTCCCTCATCTCCTCCCTGCACCTTTCTAAGTCCACTTATAGGGGAGGACCTCCTCCCCTTCCATCTAACTCTAGCTTATCAGGTCTCTTCAGGAATGGCTGCAATGTCCTCTTCTGTGACCTAGCAAGGCTGCTCCTCCCTTGGGGGTCGGGGAGGTCGAAGAGCCAGCCATTGAGTTCATGTCCAAAATAGTCCCTGTTCCCCTTACTAGTATACCCACTTGGGTATTGAGCTACCATTTGCTACATACAAGCAGGGGTTCTAGGTTATAACCATACATGGTCCTTGGTTGGAGAGACAGT
>CM053755.1:42534959-42547385 GCA_028658305.1 Pachyuromys duprasi
AATGGTAGCTCAGTGTCCAGCTGAAGAACCTAGTAAGGGGAACAGGGACTGTTTCAGTCATGAACTCGATGGCTGGCTCTTTGACCCTCCCCCATACACGCCAGGGAGTAACAGCCTGGCTAGATCCCAGGGGAGGGCATTGCAGCCAGCCCTGAGGAGACAAGATGAACTGGGGTTGGATGGAAGGGGAGGAGGTCCTCCCCTGTCAGTGGACTTGGAGGGGGACGGGGAGGAGATGAGGGAGGGATGGGGAGAGTGGGAGGGAATGAGGGAAGAGGCTATACCTGGGATGCAAAGTACCTAACCTGTGATTAATATAAAAATAAATAAATTACATTTAAAAAGTCTGCTTCTCACTTATGAATAATTACTTCTTCTAACCAAGTTCCTACAATCCAGAGATTAAAAGAAAAAATAATGCTAACAATCCAAGTGACAAAATCTCTTGGCTCACTTAAAGTGCTATGGTCAGACAGCGTTACTTCTAAAAGAATTCAAAGAGATACATTTAGAAGTACCCCCACTCTCCTCAAAACTCATTCTGAACCTCTAGCATTTTTTTCCACTTTACTTCCTTCCTTGGAAACAAACAGAATGAAACCAAAAAGCAACTTGAGAGACTTTCAGTTGAGAAGTTAACATCCGAGATCGCTGTCCTTCCCAAGGATGCTGATAAGGTGATTTACAGCCTCCTCGCCTGGCTTAAATCAGTGAACATCAAGTACAGAGTCTAGATATTTTCAAAGACAAATTTACTGTTGCAGAGGGTGATACTACAGGCAGCCAAGGTTCCAATGCCCCCACAATTAATAAATCCCCTTGAGTCCCTGAAACTTTCACAGGCAGATCAGCCAAACAGCAATTCCTCAGCCTTCAGGATTGAGTACTGTGAGTTCCTAATCCAGGCTTCCCATCCTGGTAGCCTTTCTTTGTGTGTTTTGGCAGGCATTTCTGCCTCCTTTGCTCTTGAGGCACCCTGAGAATATGCCCCTGTCATCATTCAGTGCTTCAATGTCTACAGAAGGTCCCTGGTGACGGCAAACTTTTTAAAGAAATGCAGCCAGAATTCCTACAAACTTAACATTTTAAAAAGAAGTTACATTACTACTTTTAAAACAAACTTTGAGAATTGAAAATTACTTCCTATGATGCCACCCTGAAAGATGATGGCATAAGATTATTTCATATAAATAACAGCAAATGCAGCATTATAAAAAGATCACTAAAGAGAATTCTTTGACAAATGTGTAGGGTGATGGGTAATGTGAATGTCAGCCTGAGTTGATTATTGCACAATATATACATGAACAGAAAAATCACAGTGTACCTTATAATGGAATATATATATATTAAAGATATGGATTAAAGATATGGATTTCTGTACTTCTGAAGGATTCCATCACTCTTTTATCTTAAATTCTGTAATTCTTTTTTTATTCCTCTGGTTCAGCTAAAGTTACACAAGTTGAGACGGGAACAGGAATTTCTCCAGGGATTAGGCCAGTTTCACTGAGCAACTAAAGAAAAAGCATGCCTTGGCCAAGATTTGGTCAATGTCTCCAGGAATACAGGAAATAAGATTGGATTTTATGCAGATCTCAGTATCTGTAGTACTTATTTCTCCATATTGCAACAGTTTTGTGATAGTGGTGGTGAATTTGCGGGGTATTCTGTTTTGGTTTGTTTTGGTTTGGTTTTTAGTGTTTTGGATTTTTTTTTTTTTACTGTCCTTGGATTCTTGGCTCTTCGGGCACAATGATTGTGGCTTTATTTTAATGAAATGTCTGTTTACAACAAATAAAAAATCAATGAATGGAAATCAAATGGATGCAAAAGAATGGAGTTTGCTCTCACAAAAGCTCTAATTAGTAATTTCCCCTAATCCATTCCAAGCACATTTCACACTACAAAGCAATTAAAAAGGAACTTCAAGGGACTAAGGATGGCCAGGAGTAGAAGAAATGGTCTTCCCCAAGGCAGAGTCCTCCTGATTGGTTATTCAATACCTAGTGGCTGGCCCTGAATCATATACATGTAAGTAACTTTATACAACTGAGCAGGTTGAACTTATACATTGATGAGTGTGTGTCTGTGTGTGTGTTTGTGCATCTATACATCTATATATGTGGTGTGTATATTCCCAACAACAATTAGATAAAAAGAAATCATGAATCTGAGAGAACTAGGAGGTGGTACATGAGAGGGGTTGGAAGGAGAAAGGGGAAGAGGAAAATGATGTCATTATCTTTTCATTTCAAAAACTAGAAATTTATTTTAAAAAATTGAAACTGCTTCGGGAGCTGGAGAACTGATTCAGCAGTTAAGAGCATATATTACTTTTGCAGAGGACCCAGTTCAGTTCTTAGCACCCACAGCAATCTGTAATTCCAGTTCCGGAAGACCTAATGATCCATCTCTTCTGACCTCTATGAGCATTACATGCACAATGTGCACAGACTTTCATTCAGGCAAAGCAGCCATAGCCATTTTAAGTGTGTGTTGTGGGGTAGGGGGAGTCAGGAATTTGAATCTTACAGTAGAAGACTGAACATCTTGGTCCATGCCCAGCCTGAAAGTCCCTTGTGATTACAGGCTTTTCAGGCACAAATAACCAGGGGTAAAGGAGCAATAGGCCATTAGGGGAGAGAGAGGTAAAGGGTGCCACCTGTTCTTCAGCTCAAACTTCCAGACCCTGTGCAATTGGCTCCATTCTCCTTTCTGACTCATCTTGAAGTTCACCCCTAATTTAGTTCCTGCTCCCCTCAAGGTAAGCAGAGAAAATAAAACAAACAAACAAAAGAGATTAAAGTATGGACTATATATCTGAACAGAGTAATAAAAAAAGAAATAAAAATGACTAAGAAATATCTCAAAAGGTGTTCATCTCCTTAGCAATTAGAGAAATACGGATTAAAACTACTTTGAGATTTCATCTTACCGAAATGGCTGAGATCAACAAAATGATGACAAAAAAATGCTGGCAAAGGTTTGGAAAAAAGAGAAACCCTCATTCACTGTTGGTGAAATTGCAAACAGGGGCAGACACTCTGGAAATCAATGTGGAGAATTCTCAAAAGGCTAAAAATAGATTTGCCAGATATAGTATTCCTTGGCATATGTCCAAAAGACTCAACATCTTACTCCACAGATACTTGCTAATGTTCACTATTGCTCTAGTCACAGTTGTAGGAAACAGAAACAACCTAAATGTCCCTCAACTGATGAGTGAATAAGGAAAATTTAATACATTTACTCTACGGGATACTATTCAGATGTAGAAAAAAATGAGATTTAAAACTTAATGAATGGACCTAGAATATATTCTATTGATGAAGTAACCCAAACCAGAAAGACAAATGCTTGTGTTCTCTCTCATCTGTGATTCTCAGATCCAAATATTGAAATGTGAGCATGTGACATGCAATAACTACAGAAATCAAGAGAGTAGAAAAGATACTATGGCCAGGGATGGAGAGATCGAGAGACAAGAATAACAGGATATGAAGGGTGGAAAAAAGGGTGGAATGGGAAAAACTAGGAAGGACATTAACTGCAGATAGAGGAGGGAAGACAATAACTAAAAGAGGGAGAGGCAGGATTAATACTATGGAAGTTTGAAAAAGAACATGGGGAATTATTATCTTATTAGTTTATAGTTACCAAAATGATATATAATACATATAATTGTAACATGTACATAATATATATATAGATGTTATATATTAGCACACTGAGTGTGCTAACTAGGAAGTCTGTTGCAAGACTGTCCTCTAGATATCACATAAAAGCTAAACACCCATGAGATCTCTCAGCATGGCTGCCTAAACAAGACCTGAGCAAGTCCAACACCAGTTGACATGCCAATATGGATTCGAAAAGTCTCATGAGGCCCAGCCTTAGATGAAGGCAATTAATCACTGCTGAAAGAGGGAGAAGCCATCTCCTCCAGGGATAAACCCTCTAACCGATTATTCAATGCTAAGTGTTCAGCCCTAAAAACATATACATACAAGTAGCACTAAACAGACTCAGCAGGTTCTGTTTGTGTGTTTGTTTATTTGTTCCTTTGTGTGTCTGTATGTGTATATAACAGCAATATTTTTCTTTATCTTTTTTAATTTTTTTATTAATTACACTTTATCCGCTTTGTATTCACCCTGTAGCGTCCTCCCTCCTCCCCTGCCAAACGAAGTTCACTGACAGGGAAGGTCTTCTTTTCCTTCCTTCTGATCCTAGTCTATCAGGTCTCATCAGGACTGACTGCATTGTCTTCCTCTGTGGCCTGGTAAAACTGCTCCCCCCCCTCAGGGGGAGGTGATCAAAGAGCAGGCCAATCAGTTCACGTCAGAGACAGTCCCTGTTCCCATTACTATGGAACCTACTTGGACACTGAACTGCCATGGCCTACATCTGTGCAGGGATTCTAGGTTATCTCCATGCATGGTACTTAGTTGGAATATCAGCCTCAAGAAAGACCCTTGTGCTCAGATTTTTCGGTTCTGTTGCTCTCCTTGTGGAGCTCAGATCTGGAGAGGACAGGAGCTCCACAAGGAGAGCAACAGAACAGCAATAATTTTTAAAAGCCATGAAATTGAGAGAAAATAGTGGAGGGGTTAAAGGGGGGAAAGCGGTAGGAAAATAATACATTTTAAGTAAAGGTAAAATTTTAAAACAACAAGAATGACTGCTGTTTGAACAGCTACATGGAAAAACTTACTACATGAGAGACGCTATTATTCTCACCATCTGGAATTACATGTGTATTTCAGTTCCCCACACTAAACCTGTTTCTCACCAGCCTGAGTACAAGGAAGTCTCCAGAAATGATAATCCGTTCCTTTCAGAGTCATGAACTTTTGCTCACTCACCCTTCAGCTTCTGTTGCCTTGGAAAACTGCTGAATCACAGGCTTGTTTTCCAGGCAAAGAAACACCTGGTTGCAAATTTCTCAGGCTCTGTGCCCCATTCCTCCTCCAAAGAGATGTTACTATCCCTTTGTTATACCAAAGAAGGCACATACTCTTTTGTTCAAGCATCTTGTTGTCGTCATGTCTCTGTTAATAGCTCTTCTCCAAAAAATAATGTGAGCCAAAGAAAGCTGGACCGTTGGAGCAATGCAAAGCCAGTGTTCTGCTGTTAAGAGACTAGACTGGAATGGCTGTCAAGTACTCCTAAGCTCTCTTATCTGCAGTCAGGTCCACCCTGTCCTCCGAGCTAGCAGTTTATAATTGTCTGTCCAAGGAGTTGGCTAGGTCCACATCTGGCAGCATGAGAAGCATGATGTGGAGAGAGTATTCAGGGAAATGGCAAGAACATCTGCTAAGAGTCAGAAACTCGTATTTTTTAAGCTGTGATAGAAGAAACTCGAGTCTGCTTGACTCTCTAAAGCGTCATGATTTTGACCACAATTATACATTTCCTTCTAGTGTTTATTATACATGAAATGTATTCTGAGTGACTGGGTTCTGCTGTACGAATCAGTGACAATATGGAACAAATGTTAGACTCCAAAGCCAGCTGTGATACCGCATACATGCTCAGTGGACAGAATCAAGGTAGGGTTGGAAAATGGGGAGAAGATGGCAGATAACACACGGGGCTTGGGAAGTCTGCTGGCAATAACAGAACCCCAGGAGGGCTGGACTGGGAGAGAGGCAGCAGCACATTGGTGGTGGCAGCACTGGAGGTCCACCAGCAGTGTTTGTATACCCTGCAAGAGGCGCAGGAGCTGCAATGAATCTAACGGACCTTCCAGACTCTCGGCGCTCAGAAGGAAGCACCAAAGCACACTCACTTGATCAACAGCAGGAGAATAGGAGCCTGGAGTAGAGCCAGGCTAGGGAGAAGAGTGCAGCAGAGGCGGAAGTGTAACTATTCAGAGATGTGCTGGACATGTGGGACAGAGAGCAAGTTAGTGAGGCATAGACAATATATCAACCAAGAAACTGTAGTCAGTGCTCCATATATATCATAATATTGGAAGTATTCAAAAAATAAACAAGTGAGATCGGTTGATAGGGAAGGCTAGAGAAGATGAAAAATGTTAAGGCCCAGGTAATATGAGCAAGAGCTCAAAGGGGGAGGGCCGCTCTAGACAGGATAGTTCTCAGTTATCTGACAGTAACTGTGGCCTTAGAGTGAATAATAGCTTTCTGACCCCTAGGTCTGCTCCGGGTGACCTCAAAGCAATCCAAGATGCCAGTGTTAGCAGGACGCTTCCAACACGAGTTCACTCAGTCACTGATTTTGTTAAAGGTCATTATCTTGGCAATAATTAGAGGATTTTAATGCCAAATTAAACATAAAAGGCTGCCTGGGGTACAAACAAGAATAGTGTTGAAGCTTAACCTTGTCCTTTTTGCCAAATAACACATCACTTGTGGTAATGTGTAGTGAGCATTGTACAGCATGATCTGGAACCCAGGAAGCCCATGCAGAATGAGAAATATGCCTCCCTTTTCTCCTGCCTTCATCTTCAGATGGTTTCAGAGTGACTTTCGAGTCCTTCCTTTAATCCGTTGCCTGTGGTCCTCAACCATCTATCTCTCCTCTGTCTAATAAACAGCATGACTGAAGCAAACAAATGACTAAAGCAACCACTATAAAAGCATATAGAGTGTTCAAGGGAAGCAGAATTGAGAGAAAAAGAAATATTCAGTAGCTCTAGACAATTATCTAAAAGGTAGGAGAAATTTATGGAAATAAAACATCACTCCCCAAAGCAGAGGGGATTTGCAGCAGGCGTCACAAATCAGCGTTTGTCTTGACCCTCTGGATGCCTGAGAGAATTACTGAACAGAGGAAAAGAAATGTTCTCATTGGCATTGAGAAACACTATGGCCTTGTGGAGCTTTATAGGCATTTTTAACCTCAAAGCACATCTCAGAACTGAGATCCAATGTTGGGAATAGGGAGAAGACTGGACATTTTGAAAAATCCAACTCAGTTTCAGAAATACAAATGCAGGATGGATGTCTTAGAAACTGTGAGATTCAGTGATACCATTTATGATGGATATCACTAAAGCTTGTGAGATTCTTGAGGAACGATGCTAAGGGGACAGCTCAAATCTGACCATAATGTCACATGATATGTTACTAGGCAATGCATTCTGAAATGATAGAGAGGGACACTAAAAGGAAGAGTAACTTCACAGGCTAAGGAGCTGGCTCCACGAGCAAAGTACTCTCTGCGCTAGTATGATGGCCTGAGTTCAGAACCCAAGATCCATCCTAAAACCATCTGTATCCTCGGAGCTCCCGTGGCATGATTGGAGGTGGAGAAAGGAGAGTCTCCCGAAGGTCACGGGGCAGCCAGCCTGAGATAAACAGCAGTAAACAAGCAAAGGACCTTGTCTCAAGCAAGGTGAAAAGTGAAAACTGACGCTCATGGTTTCCTCTTACCTCCACATGCAGGCCACAGCACATTCATGCTCACACTCAGACACACGAATATATGCACACAACATACACAAAAGTAATGTTTAAAGACTATTTTCATAATCAGTGACAGCAAAGAGTAAATGGAATAAGACTCTGCCAAAAGTAAGAAAGAAGGAGTGGGTACATAAAGAAGATGAATTTCTAGTGGTTTGTATTTCACTTCTGTTTCTTAAACATGCTTTATGTTCTGGGTGGAAAGCAGGCCCAAGTCACTGTTTGCTATGAAGTTGTAAGTAATCATGGGATGACATCTGTGGAATTCTAATCTCTCGTGGAAGGCAAGATATCCTCTCAACATAAATAGATGGCCTCCAAGGGTCTCGCAGTCAGGACCCTAGGTTTTTACAGATGAAAATGAGCCTAGAAAATCAGTGTTATAACTACTTCTGGAGCTGGAGTGATGGTTAAGAGCACTGTCTGCCCTTCCAAAGGATCCGGGTTCAATTCCCAGCACCCACACGGCAGTTCACAACTGCCTGTAATACCAATGTCAAGGGATCTGACACCTTCACAGTAAATGCACATAAAATAAAAATTAAATAAATTATTTAAAAAAAACTAAAAAGTCATTTTAAAAAGTTTTTAAAAATAACGTTACTTCCTGGATAGGAAAGAGCTTCCTTGGAGTCAATCCCTAAGGTCAAAACAACGCTACTAGGGGCAACACCTGAATCTAGCAGTTTGTCCTTGGTGTACTGGACAACTTGATATTTGAATTCAAATAAAGAAAATGAACCTTACTGTTTGGGGGGAAATCTCACAGCTATTCCCCTTTCCCATCACACCCTTCCCTCAGTTGATCCCAAGCCCTGACTGAGAACTCTGCCCTTCTGGGACAGTGCTTTCATTTCTGGTTCATGCTTGGTTAAGCATGTGGTTCTGAAAATGTCAGTGTGAGGCTATCCCTACGGCAGGCACATTTACATCCAGACTAGTAAATGTGACCCTGTCAACCCCTCTGAAATTCTAAAGCATAGAAATACTTATAAAAATCACCCAGTCGCCATTTCTCTTATCAAGCAACAGTGGCTGCTTTCAGTAAACTAACCTTGGTGGGGTAGATATCTGAGTTTTACACATCTTCTCTGGGATGTGTTCGAATGCTAGGCATTCACTACTTAGAATGTCAGGCTCCTTCATTGTTTTTGGCAAGATAGCAAATCTGATCAGCATGTAACAAAAGGGTTTTTCTGGGATTTGGTGCAGTAAATAGCCGGGAGGCAGACATTCTGCATTAGAGAATCCTTTCCCCTTTCCACTTGCACTAAGCACTGTTCTCTACAGTTCAGTTTTGCAGTTGCAGAGCCCAGTATGACCCTAGACTTAGAAGCCATCAACAAATTACTCATACCCATTAAAAGGCTGGGTGAAGGCTGTGGACCACCTCTCTAGCAAAATATATAGGCAGACTGTCAGTAATTATTCAGAATACCACATCCTTCCATGCCCATCTAGCCCTCAGACTTACACCTCTTTTGCTTGAATGGAGATAGTCCTGTGGGAGCTACCAGCTCACCCCATCTGCTGAGCTTGCTTCCTTTCACTTAGAGGATGTTATCTATCCCAAATGATAGCAGGTGGTTGATATAGCTCAGTAATACAGTGCTTGCCTAGCATGCATGAAATCCTAGGTTTTGTCCCCAAACCACGTAAAACACAAGTGTGACGATTCGCACCTATATTCCCAGAGCTCAATAGGTAGAGATGGGAGTGTCAGAAGTTCAAAGCCATCTTTAGATATAACAGTGAATTCAAGGGCATCTTGAGATTTAAAAAAAAAACTTATGGTTGTTTGTTTTAATCCTCCCTTACTTCTTTTTAATAACAGTTTCTTCAAAACCAGGGAACTCAGCCAGGCATCAGGCCACACACATGGAAATCCAGGACTTGGGAAGTGATACAAAGGATAAGAAATTCAAATGATCCTAATTTACTGTTGGTCCTCCTCCCAAGGGTCCAGCTTGTGGGTGAAGACAGGGGTTCAGGCTGAGGGGACGAGAGGCAAGGAGTCGCCACACAGATACCGGCAGTAGGCAGTCGGATGAATGCAAACCAACGGTGAGCGGCTGCAGACTCATTTATTCCGGAGGAGAGAGCACTGTAGATAGCTTTGGGCAACCAATCAGGTTCCTCCACACCATCTCTGAGCCTGCCATTGGTTGTAAGTCTCTGGGCAGACTCTCCAAAGTCAGGCCACATTCTCTTGGCCTGACTACTTCCATAGCCACATCAGTGAAAGCTGCCTCAGCCTGTGAGTCCTAATGGCCCTTTGCAGGGGACGCCCACAATATATAGGGCCAGCAGAGGCTTCATGGGACACTGCCTTAAAAAATAATAATAAAAATAAAAAATAAACACTAGAAGCTTAACTGTGTTCCCACCTGCCTCATGGCATATTGTGACTAGCAGCATAAATAAAATATCTTCTAAACTGTGGATTAAGCTTTGCAGATGTGTGCAAGATTGGTGTGGAATGCATGTGTCAGCTCTAATGGACTCTGTCCATTCCGTTTCCAGCCTTTGGCATCTCCGTGCTGAAAACACCAAAAGGCTGATTTGATTTTTTTCCACTGAGGGCTTCTGGGTTCACAGTGCTTCTGTGTGCCTTTGCAAATGAGGATGTGCAGGGCCGACTGCAAGGCTATGGATCGTTTAATGACAGTGTATTGTCACCTGGGGAACAGCCAAATGTTGCTGCAATCCCAATAATTCAGAGGCCATCATAAATCATTCTGATGAACAAGAAAAGCTAAAGCAGAGATATTGCTTTCTGCCACCTACAAGAGACAGTGAATGGCTTAAAGATGTTCTTTAAGTGTGGCCTGGTTTCTAATAACGCATTCCTCAATAAGACCATCCCAAGCGGTTGTGTGTATCCAGAGAACTCAGGGTTTGAACACCAGAGAAAAGAAAGATAGCAATACAAACATCTGTCTTGGACATCTGTGTTAACCTCTTTCATAACAATTGTTTGTACAAATTTATGTTCTAAGATAAGATAATCTAAGTACTCTTAGAAAAGAAACCACCAGATCAACCATGACATGCTCATGCATCACAGAAGTACTTCTCTATCAGAAAAAAGTAATGTAAGGCATTTCCTATTTGTTTCCTGGATGTTGTGCAAAGCTCCAAACTTGTAGGATTTCCCTGATTTTCAAAAAGAAAATGGTGTTTGATGCTGCCCTGTCATTAATCTGTCAAAGAAAGGAAGGAAGGAAAGAAGGAATGAAGGAAGGAAGGGCAGATAGAATTAAGTTTGGACAGTTTAATGAAGCCAACTGGAGAGTGAGGCACAGTTCTGCCCCTCTTGTTCTCTTGACTACACTGCCCTGCTGGGAGAATGAGAACTATAACCTGGCTGTGCACATAGGAAAAGGAGTAAGTAGAACTCTATGAGCAGCTGGGTCTTTCATTGTAGAAGTCATATGAATACTAATTACTTTAAAATCAATTCAATTCAGCATTCAAATGAATACAGTTTGCTATCTAAACTATTCAAATACTCATTTATGCATTTATTGAGGACCTACTTTCTGCTAAGCACTGGTTGACATCAAGGATATAATATATATAGTATATGTCTACATATCTAGATATACTATATATGTTTATACTATATATACCATATAGATATACTATATATACTATACATATATACTATATAGTATATCTAGATATGTAGACATATAGACATATATGTGTATACATATATGTCTTCATATATATAACCAAAGGCTTCACTAACAGTATAACTTATACTTTAACATGGTAAGGAAGACATTCCATAAGTAAAATATATAAGAACCACATAATGACAAGTATTAAGATAAATAACAAAACAGGAAGAAGGAGGTAAGGAATGGCTGTGAGAAGTCTCTTCCAACTTCAGATAGAATGGACAGGAATTATGTCAATACCTTGCTCATAGGCTAAACTGTGTTCCCCAAAACACTTGTGCTAAAGCCCTTACCCCCCAGTATTCATCAGGGAATACTAAGAGGTAAAATTATACAAGGCCTTAATAGTAAGTTCCTGATCCTATGAGACTGTGCCTTATACGAACAGAAATACACACCACACCAACCTCAGATTCCAGCCTCTAAAACCATGAGAAAACTAATTTCTGCAACATAAACTACAGTCTATGGCAATTCAGAAAGATAGCCAGAGCTGATAAAGACACTATCTGAATTTGATTTAAAGACACTCTGATTTTGCTTCTTTCCAAAACAAACGCTTTACATTTTTATCATTAAGAATAAGCTCCCTGAAACTCAAGAAATATCATCTCTGCTTTGCTTGCCAAGGTCAGCTCTGGCTCATAATATTGGAGTCAGCTCTAGGAGTCTTAATTTCAGACATGTAAATCAACTATGCTCCAAGAGAAGCTACCATGGTGACAAAGAAAGTCAGAACTACATCTGTATTCCATTCACCATTTATATATCAACAACTAACTTATTCCAAGCACTTTCTATGTATTTGGATGGCTTCTTTACTCAGGCATTTTTTAAGACAATAAGTCAACAAAGGTAGAAACAAGTAATGTGAAGTAATGAAGATTATAAGCAAAATAATAAGAAAGAAAGACTGGGAGATGGGGAAAGTTGGGAATGCTAGGGATAGAAGGCCAGGAATTGAAGCTCATTCTAGAGAGGTGCTGGCCATGTGAAGAGCAGCCAGAGTCCCCAAGGCACACAGCTTCGCAGGCTCACAGCTTCGCAAGCCCCTCAGTGAGGCAACACTTGGTTGGGTTAAGGTAATGGGAGGAGGGATAATGTAGCAGTCATCATGAACGATTGAGAGTGGCAGGACTCTGGAAGGAAAGCACTTGGGGTTGGATACAGACCTGTAGGCTATGACAGGGAGCTTGGACTCTCTTTCCTAAGAATATGCAGAAGTCATGGAAGGGTTTGATCAGGCAATGACATGATAAGGATGTCTTCATTTCTCATTGCTTCCATAACAACTTCATGTAATC
>CM053755.1:42547485-42570109 GCA_028658305.1 Pachyuromys duprasi
TCTCTCTCTCTCTCTCTCTCTCTCTCTCTCTCTCTCTCTCTCTCTCTCTCTCTCTCTCTCTCTCTCTCTCTCTCTCTCTCTCCTCATACACACACATATACATCTTCTCCAGTCTTCAGAAAATTCCTTATTCTTAGCCAGTGACCCCCTTCCTCATATCACTCCAAGCTCTTGCTTCTGTAATGACTTTCACTTTCTCTGTAGTCTAATTTCTGTTGCCCTTATTTTTTTAATACTTTTTTCCTCCATGTCATCTCTAGCATGGGTTGTCATTTGAGTTTTTTATTTTAGCCATTCTGATAGGTGTAAGGTGAAATCTCAGGGTCGCTTTGATTTGCATTTCCCTGATGAATAAGGATGTTGAGCATTTCTTTAAGTATTGCTCTACAGTTCAATATTCCTCTATTGAGAATTCTCTGTTTAGCTCTGTACCCCATTTTTTAATTGGATTATTTGATTTGTTGCTATGTAACTTCTTGAGTTCTTTATATATTCTGGATATCCTGTCAGATATAGGGTTGGTGAAGATCCGTTCCCAATTTGGGAACTCAAGAATACAGAAATTGTGGTACATTTACACAATGGAATACTACTCAGCAATTAAAAACAAGGAAATCATGGAAAACAAGGAAAACAAGGCAAATGGTGGGAACTAGAGTTCATTATGAGTGAGGGATCCCAGAAGCAGAAAGACACACATGGTATATACTCACTTATAAGTGGATATTAGACATATAAGATAATCATACTAAAATCTATACACCTAAAGAAGTTAATCAAGAAGGAGGACCCTTGGTCAGATGATCAGTCCTCACTCAGAAAGGCAAACAGGACAGACATCAAAAGAGGGTAAAAACAAGGAACAAGACAGGAGCCTACCACAGAGGGGCTCTGCAAAGTTCTACCCAGAAGGGTATTAAAGCAGATGTTGGGACTCAAAGCCAAACTTTGGGCAGAGTGCAGGTAATCGTATGAAAGAAAGGGGAGATAGAAAGACCTAGAGGGGACTGGATCTCCACAAGGAGAGCAACAGAACCAAAAATTCAGGGCACAGGGGTCTTTTCTGAGACTGATACTCCAACCAAGGACCATGCATGGAGATAACCTAGAACCCCTGCACACATGTAGCCCATGGCAGCTCAGTTTCCAGGTGGATTTCCTAGTAAGAGGAACAGGGATTGTCTCTGACATGAACTCAGTGGCTGGCTCTTTGATCATGAGCAGCCTTACCAGGCCACAGAGGAAGACAATGCAAACAGTCCTGATGAGACCTGATAGGTTAGGGTCAGATAGAAGGGGAGGAGGACCTCTCCTGTCAGTGGACTGGGAAAGGGGCATGGGAGAAGAGGGAATGAGGGTGGGGTTGCGAGGGGATTAGGGAGGGGGCTACAGCTGGGATACAAAGTGAATAAATTGCAATTAATAAAAAATTTAAAACTCAATTAAAAAAAAACTCTTTTAGGGGGAGAAGGTTCCTTAAAACCTCTTCCTTCCAACCTCCCAACCCTAGGTAGGAAAGAGAAGGTTAGTAGGGAGAGTGGCCGCAGACCCCTTTACTTCTGGCTATTTAGGACTGAGGACTTCTTTTGGGTCAATAACAGTCTCCATCAACAGCAAACACAGCAAGCAGTCCCCTCCAAGTCACTGTGCCAGGAACTCTCTCTCATGTCTCTCCAAACTCAAGGACTCCCTCATTTATATCCCTCAGAGTCCCAGAGCATGCCCCCTCCACACTGCAAGTGGCAGGCTTTTATTAGCTGGAAAAGACCATGCCCATCAGATGCCAGTTATCTACTTTGGGCAAACTAGAGCCCAAACTAAAATCTCACACATGGGATTAAAACAAAAACATATTTATATAACATAACTGAGTTGTTTTTTATTGTTTTTGTTTTGAATGAGTTTATTCAGTATACAACTAGCTAAAGCAAAAGAATATAAATGGTGCACGTGTGTGTGCATGAAAGAGACAGGGGCAAAGACACAATCAGATCACATATATCCAGCAGAAATCGATTAGGAAAGCCCAGTAAGCAGACAGTTTCCCATGGCTTAATTTCTCAGGGCTCAGCCTCCAGTTTCTCTTTCAATTCAATTCCATTCATCAGCAAAACTCTTTCTATGTCAGTACCATGCAGTTTTTATTACTATTGTTCTGTAGTATAGCTTGAAGTAAGATAATATGGAGCTACCTCCAGAAGTTCTATTATTGTATAGGGTTGTTTTTGCTAAACTGGGTTTTTCATTTTTCCATATGAGTTAGAATTGTTCTTTCAAGGTCTGTGAAAATTTGTGATGGTATTTTGATAGGAATTGCATTGAATCTGTAGATTGCCTTTGGAAAGATGGCCATTTTTACAAGGTTAATCCTACTGATCCATGAGGATGGGAGATCTTTCCATCTTCTGGTATTTTCTTCAATTACTTTCTTCAGATTCTTGAAGTTCTTGTCATACATTGTTTTTTTTTTTACTTCATTGTTTAGAGTTACCCCTAAATACTTTATATTATTTGTGGCTATTGTGAAGGGTATTGTTTCCCTAATTTCTTTCTCAGCCCATTTGCCATTTGTATAAAAGAGGGCTATTGGTTGGTTGGTTGGTTGGTTGGTTGGTTGGTTGGTTGGTTGGTTGGTTGGTTGGTTGGTTGGTTGGTTGGTTGGTTAATTAACCTTGTATCCAGCCACTTTACTGAATGAGTTTATCAGTTGCAAGGAGTTCTGTGGTCGAATTTGGGGGATCATTTATATGATAGTATGGTATCATCTGCAAATATCAATACTTTAATTTCTTCCTTTCCTATTTGTATTCCTTAAGGCTTCTTTAGTTGTTTTATTGCTCTGAGAACTTCTAGTAATACAATGAAGACATATGGAGAGAGTGAGAAACATTGTCTTGTCCCTGATTTTAGAGGGATTGATTTGAGTTTCTCTCCGTTTAGTTTGATGTTGGCTATAGGCTTGCTGTAGATAGCTTTTATTATGTTTAGGTATGGATCCCTGATCTTTCCAAGATTTTATCATGAAGGGGTGTCGGATCTTGTCAAAGGCTTTGTTTGCATCTAATAAAATGAGCATGTGATTTCTTTCTTTCAGTTTGTTTATGTGGTGGATTACATTGATGAATTTTTGTATGTTGAACCATCCATTAATCCCTACTTGATCATGGTAGATGATGTGTTTGATGTGTTCTTAAATTCTGTTTGCAAGTATTTTATTAAGTATTTTTGCATCAATGTTCATAGGAGGTATTGGTCTGAAATTTTCTTTCTTTGTCAAGTCTTTGTGTGGTTTAGGTATCTGAGTGACTGTGGCTTCATAGATTGAGTTTGGTAGTGTTGCTTCTGTTTCTATTTCGTAGAACAGTTTAAGGAGTATTGGTGTTAGCTCTTCTTTGAAAGTCTGGTAGTATTCTACACTAAAACCATCTGGCTCTGGTATTTTTTTAGGGGTTAAGAGATTTTTGATGGATGCTTCTATTTCCTTAAAGGATATAGGGCTGTTTAAACTGTTTACCTGATCTTGATTTAACTTTGGTAGGTGAAATCTATCAAGAAAATCATCCATTCCCTTTAGGTTTTCCAATATTGTGGAATACAGGCTGTTGAAGTAAGACCTAATGATTCTTTGGATTTCCTCAGTGTCTGTTGTTATGCCCTCCTTTTCATTTCACTTTGTTAATTTGGGTACTGTCTCTTTGTCTTTTAGTTAGTTTGGCTAAGGGTTTGTCTATCTTATCAATTTTCTCAAAGAACCAACTCTTTTCTCTTATATTCTGTTGGTGATGCTTACCTCTGTGATTCCTGATCTCTTCTCTAAGTTTTCAAACTCCAGGGTTTTCTCAGTTTCTGTTTTCTTTATTGATTCTAATTCCATTTTCAGGTTTTGAACAGTTTTATTCATAAAATTCACATGTTTGATTATTGTTTCCTCCCTGTCCTTGAGGGCCTCTATTTGTTTGGTTGTATTGTCCTGTATTTCTTTGAGAGATGTATTTGTTTCCTTTTTATTTGGCTTTAATAACTTCATAAGCATAGATTTAAGGTCATTTTCCTGTGTTTCAACTGCATTAGAATATCCATTGTTTGGAGGGGGTTGATGGAACCATGATGTCCTAGTTTTTACTGATTGTTTCCACCCACCACATAATAACCAAAACACTAAATCTGCATATATATATATATATGTGTGTGTGTGTGTGTGTGTGTGTGTGTGTGTGTGTGTGTGTGACAAAGGAAAAGGCTAACCAACATATAAAGGTAGACCTATCAGAATCATAACTAACTTCTCACAGAGACTATGAAAGCCAGAAGGACCTGGGCAGATGTCATGAAGACTATAAGAGACCACAGATGGCAACCCAGACTACAATAATTGAGTTTTTAAAGAAGCCAAAACTTCCATTACCAAGAGAACACTGAGAACCTTCAGGATCCTCCAACACAGCCTCTCCATCTCAACAGCATTGGTTTCATCACATATGCAGAGTCCCTTTCTCCATATAAGGAACCATTTGAGGCTTTAGGGATTAGGACCTGGATGTCTTTCAGGGGAAGGAACATTATTGAACCTTCCGTGGAGTACCGGAAGAAACTCCAGTATGTAACCACTTTCCCCGAAATATGTCTTTACATCTTAATGATGTTGCTAGCTGTTACATGAGGGGAAGTATCCCAGGACAATTAAGTTAAGGTAATCAGATTGAGGCTATCAAAATCAATACTTCTTTTAACCTTTCAGAGCCTCAAAAGAGATTTCCAAGATGGAATAGAGGTGCAGCTTATGTGGTCACTGACCCATTTGTTCACAGAGAACATCTTAGAAAATTGCTATTTCCTGAGACAAGTTCAAAATGGTCCTAGCCTCTGAAAACCTCCAGGGGAAATAAGCTGCTTTGAAACATTTGAAGAACTGTCATGGAAAAGATGGAGTGGGCTTATGTTAAGGCCCTGGATGTGAAACCAGAAATCAATGAGAACATGACAGAGGTCAAGTTTCACCTCAGCAGTCAGCCTTCATGCAGTCTACAGAGCTACTGTGAGAAGGGCTTCTTTCCAACTACTATGTGTTTCACCTCTACAATGGTTATCGCCTGTACTATAGGTTTTCCTATAATTAGGCAGCAGCTTCAGGACTGGATATACTCTGTCTCTGTATATTCGGGGCAAGGCCTGTGGTTCTACAGATCTCACAGAGGGCTGAGAGCAGTGTCAGAAGATGAAGAGAGACTGCAGCGTCATATAAGAGTTTAGACCACTGAATCTTCAAAAGAAGTTCCCTTTTCCTAATCCTGGAGCCTATGAACTATTGTGATGACAAGAGGCTTCCTGAGTGTGGGGGACTTATCTTCAAAGATAAGCATGAATCCATGACACAGTGAGACTACAATTTGCTGGATACTAGTGGAAGCATAATCGAATTTGTGAGTTTTTTTCCAGGAGAGAAGGCATTTTTTTTCAGGTTGTGTCAAATTTGAGAACTTTACTCCTACATACCACACAGTAGATATAAGTGCCTTTATTTTTGATTGGTTATGCATAAGATGTATAAAGTAGGACTGGTTTTATTGGGTCAGCCTAATCATAAATTAAACAAGATTTATTCAACAGATCATTTTAACAGTATGTGCCAGATCTACACTAGCCTCTGAGAGTCAACAGTGAACAAAATAGACATGGTTTGGAGCTCTGAAGAGCTTATCGGGGAGCTAGGAAGATAGCCTGGAAGGTAAGAACGCTTGCTGTTCAAGCATGAGAGCCAAGTGGAAATTCCCAGAAACCGTGTAAAACACTGGAAGTGGTCCTGCTCTTCTGTAGTCCCTGCACCGTGGGGATGTGGAGACAGGAAGCTCTCAGGCGCTTCTCAGCCACCAGCCTCGAGCCAGCTTCAGTGAGAGACCCCGCCTTAAAGGACTAATGCAGTGAATGGTAGAGTAGGCCACCCAACACCTCCACGTGCTCTCTGCAAACACATACACAGGCACACAGGCACACGTGACCATTAATATCCACTCCAATAAGAACAATGGAGCATGCCAGGCAACCCTAGGACTCAGGCAACTGAGACAGAAGGCTCACGAGTTCAAGACTGCCAGGAATATATACTAAGACTCTATCTCCAAAAGAAAAATTAATAAAGGTTTAGAGCAGTGGCTCTCAACCTGTGGGCCACAGGGGGGAAATGGTCCTTTCATAGGGGTCATAGATTAGATAACCTGTATATCAGATACTTACATTAGAAATTATAAAATATAAAATTTCAGTTAATAATATTGTGTTAGTTATATTATACCAATGCATCCAGACATTCAGGGTGAAACTGAGTATGAGAAACATGAAAACTCTTAACAATTTGTCTGGAAACCTAACCCCCTGCCCTTTGTTATTTTATTTTATTTTATTTCCAGAACGGGAATAAAACCCAAGGCCTCACAGGTTCTAGACAAGCACTGCTCCACTGAACTACGTTCCCAGCCTTAAAACCAGTTTTTAGAAACAACCGTTTTGACTCATTCCAACTACACATGCCTGCTGTGCTCATTTGGCAGAATTTTCCCTTTGTGCATTTGTTACATGAGATGAGGTGGGGAAGAAGGGAAGGAAGAACATGAGAAGGGGCAAACAGCTAAGGCTGCCTCTATACTCAACTTTCAGTGTGTCAATGTATCTTTTGGCTGCATAACAACCATCTCGAATTGCAGTCAGTAGCTTGCAGGTAAGACAGGTGCTGTCTGAAAGTCACACTCATCCCTGGCTTCTTCCATGTTGGTGAAATTCTAACCCTGTCTGCACCACGGTGCAGCATCCGACTGCCTTGTATCTGGCAACAGTCTCCTTAGTTCCTTTTTAATAGCAATGATGACAGGCCATGAAACAAAGTGTCTGATCGGCACTAGGGTTTTCTTATATTGTTTCTTAAAATTTTATCAAATTGTCACTTTATCGATTATGACTCTTACACTTGGCAATTTCACAAAACTAAATCAATAGATACTTAAACAAAATAAGACTTTATAAAGTCACCTAGTTGAAAGCCCAGAGATAGATCTGGCCAGGTATAATTCTATTTAAGTGCTCAAGTACTGTCTTCAGAACCCAGTGATTCTCTGTCCTTTGCTTCCAGCTCCACTCTCAAACCCTGCATAGTGGCTCAAGCAATTCAAATCACATCTTCCCAAGGCCAAACTCACTGCCTAGAGAGCCTGACTTTCACATCACGGGTATGGAGATTGGAACATTATATTTTCGTGGTTACAAGCGGAGCAGAGGTCCATCTCTGAAGCATGACTGCCCCCATGCATGCTCACAGATGGAGGTGGGTGCAAAAGTGATACCCCCACACACAAATGGCACATAAGCTGAGACACGGGAAGAATAATGGACTAAAATGGAGCATAGAAAATGGAGGAAGAGTATCAAATATCCAAGCAAAGCAGAGAAACTACTGCAGATAAGCATAAGCAGAGCGTGCAGCCCCTCACAGGTAATAGAGTAGCACCCTTCTCTTTCACAGCCAATCGTTTTCCAGGAATATATCCTTCCATTGCCCTGTGTGCAGGCTTCAGTGATGTGTTTGATGAATCTGCCACATTCAGAACCGTTCTCCATTGTCTGCATCCCCACGCAATGTACCGCTCCACCCTCCTTGGCTGTGTCAGCCCACACTCCTGTCTCATCCACACTACATGAGTTGATGGGGGTGAGAAGGAAGAAAAAATGATCCCAGAGAATTAAGAACTTGTGCTAGGCTGTATCGCCAGGGGCAAATGATCAAAGAGCAGGCAACCGAGTTCATGACCAAGACACCCACTGCTCCCCTTACTAGGGCACCCACATGGAGACTGAGCTGCCTATCGGCTACATTTGAGTAGGGGCTCTAGGTCCAGGTCACAAAGGAAGAGGATCCAGGTAGTCCTGGTGAGACTTGATAAAATAGGGGCAGACTGCAGGCGAGAACTCTCACTTCCAGTAGACTAGGGGGAGGGAATAGAGAGGAAGAGGAAGAGAGGATGGGGCTAGGAGGAGATGAGGGAGGGGGCTACAATCGGGATATACAGTGAATAAATTGTAAAAAAGAAATAATTAATTTTTAAAAAGAATTTATGCTAGGATATTTTGCAAAAGACCTTTTCTGGGTTTTCTGTGTTAAGAGAGAGAAAGAGGGGTTTCAAGGCATCTTCCAGAAAATGTAGATTTCTTATCCAGTTTTGACCAGATATCTTATGAACTTTGAAGTCGCTTGCCCTTCTCTCTGGGTCCACTACTTTTATGTAAAATTGAAGGCATTAGATCTACAAAGAGCCTGCGGGCTCTAACCAGAAATAATGCTCTGACTAACTCCCAAAAACCTAGCCCACCTTCTAAGCCTCTTATCAGCTCGCCCTGAGTAATTCATTTTTCTAGTCACAGACAAGGAGGGGTAGATAGTAGCACATACATGCTGAGTAAGCATCGCAGGGCTATTCGTAAAGCACATTTATAGTGCTGCTGTGCATGCTGTGGGCATTGCTGACAGAACAAATAATAACAGAAAATGGAATCAAGACAGAGGGAGGAAAAGAATAACAAAATTTTTTACTTCTTCGGGTTTGATACGACAACTACTGCCGGGAAGGTTTGTCTGCTCCTGCTGTTGGTGACAGAGCCAGTTTCTGGCATCAGGGTCTGTCACTACAGCAAGCCCCCAACGAGACAGTGTGTCCTTGGTTGTGGCTCCCTCACAGTTTTCTGAAGGTTGGGAAAGCCTAGGTTTTCAGACAGACTGTTGGGGATGTCCCCATCAAGTTAACACGCGCTCAGACCTCTGTCCATATAGTGGAAAGAATAAAGGTCATGGGAATTGAAGCTTTATCTCCCGGGGTAGCTGGGTGGTCTGGATGCTGTGTATTCCCACGCAGAGTTACAAGTCCACAGAGCTCCATTAGGGTCTGTCAGCTTTTCTACCCTTTGACATCACTGACCATAATTAAGCTAATTAGACGCTTCACAACGACAGGTCCCTTACACATCCATTTTCCCTTTCACCAGGCTGTCAGTAGCCTCAAAGCTAACCTGTCCTTGGCTCAGTCTCACTATCACATATTAGGAGCCTCGGTCTGCAAGTTCTCTCTTGGTACCATGTTCTACATGTTATTGCCTCCTTTGCATCTTAACCAAGCATGTGAACCCTGTCGCATTCTTCCCTAGGGCACTGCCCTCAGCTATAGCAAGGTTGGAATTCTGAGACATATTTTGTCATTGTCACTCAACAGCTTTTGAAAAAATGGCTCCTGGCTTTTACAGAATGAACAAAATCTGCTCATCTAGATTCACTTTTAATCCAATTGCACCCTCATGCCTTTTGTAATACCCTCCATAGAGATGTCCCTGAGTAGCCTTTCAGAAGAAGGGACCCCACTCTGTTCCCAGCCTCCAGCTTATGACTTGACTCTGCCTTTCATCTGCCCTTCACACCACTAACTCTGCCCACCTATTCTACCTTTTCCAACATATCTTGATTCCTCCATTGTCAAAATGAACATGCTTCTTTGCTTTTCTAAACACTGTACTTTATAGCAAGCGTAACGTTTGTGTTATCTGTCTACCTATATGCCTGTCAGACAAGCAACTGTGCTATCATGATCTTCTGCCCTCTCATCCCCTGATAGCACAAAGGCTCTAGCTCCTTTCCCAGGAATTTTTACATGCACTCTTTCCTTTGATCTTCAAAACTTCCCTACATGCAGTTGCTATCATTTTAACTATACCATTCCTTCTATAGAAGAAAAACTTAGGCACAAGTAAATTCAGTGTCTAACCCAGGAACACATAGGCAATGAGTGATGTTAGCCTGCAGGGGGTGTTGGGTGTCCCACCATGGCACACAATTGGGTACAAGGCAATGAACGCCTAGGATCCCAGCTAGATACTAAGTTAAATTTCTACCTGACTAAGAAATGAATGCTAACAACTGGTCATTTGCAACATGTTGTAAAAACCAACTAAGATTCTCTGGCTCCAATGACAGACATTTTGGTCCTGTTCTTGTTTTTGCTTTTCTTCTCACTTTTAAAACAGAAAGTTAATTAGCCCTTAGTCTCAGTTCTTCCTGTAGAAAGCAGCTTCTCCTCACTTCTTTCCAGGGCTTTCCCTCTCTACCTGCCCACCACCCTTAAGTTATGCAGCTCCATCAATAAAAATACCCATCTACAGACAAAGATGCAGAGCCCTCACATCAGAAAACTTGCAAGGAATTTAAACAGATGGGATAAAGACTCATCAACTAAGTTCTGAGCCTGAATCTTTTCTTCCTCAAACCCATTAATCTGTTTTAAAAAAAAAACATTTTTTACCAGATGATTGAATAATCTGAATAATGACACATTTCTTTTGTCACAACTTGAATACAATGGCTAAGCCCCAGATCTACAGGTGAGTGTGTGCTTTCTGGGAAAGTGACAAGCCAGCCTTATTGCTTTTGTGTGGGAAGCATTTCAAGTAGCAGAGAGAAGCAAGCTCCATCAACTGCAGGCATGGAGACGAATACACAATGAGTGGCAGTTCTTTTCTGCAGGAACATTAATTAATCAAGCAGAGCTGACAAGGATAAGTGGTCTCACAAGGCAGGGAAGCAAAGGTTCTTGCTGCTTTCTAAATGGTCGAAGTATCTTTCCCAGCATCCTGCTTAGGGGCAGTGCTTACCATTTCTTTGGGTGCTAACTCCCTTTCTAATGTTGCCATAGCAACATATGTGGGTTAGGTTTTTGTTGTTGTTATTTTGTTTTGTTTTGGAGGTTGTGTCATTTTTTTCAGGTTACCAGGTGAAACCTTTGAAGCAAAAGATTTTGTTGCATTAGTGCAGGACAAGAAATGTACTGGCGCTTTTAGTCTGTGATGCTATCTTCTGTTTCTGTGGCCCACTTTCTGAGACAACTTGGACAGGCCAGATCTTGCATACTTTCACAACAATCCTGTGAGGAAGGGCACAGTTTGCCACAGTCTTACAAATTTTACATCCAAGATAAATGAGAAGCAAGGAGAAGAGTCATGAAAAATGCCATGTTAGGAAAGACTAAGAAGAAACATATAAAGGACCTAAGAATGTAAATGAAGAACATGAAGATGAGCAACACTGTTTGTAATTACCAACAGCTAATAACATGATTGCTCCTGTCTTCTTTGCTACTGCATGCTAATTTCAGTCAATCCCACTAGAAATTTCAGGGGTGAACTATAGTGTTTGGACTTGAGATTACAACCAAGACTGTAGAAATGATGAGAGCAGATAGCACAGGCTATTTGAAGAGTAACAGACAGATTTTGGAATAGTTGAAAACTGCATGATATGATCTTCTGAAAGGAACAATCAGGCTGTTGTGAGGGAAATAGATGGAAAGGTGGTGGCAAGGACAGACAGGAGGCAACTGCAGAAGTTCATAAAACAGATGGCAATGGCTCAGATGGAGATGGGAGAAGAGGCAGTGGAACTTGATCAGATTCCAGACAGATAGCAAAGATAGACTATAATACTTAGATACGAAGAAAAGAAAGAAAAACCAAGGATGAAATCCATGGTCTGGGACTTGAAAATGGAATGCTATCAAGGAGAGGTAGTCTACAGCTGTTGTGGGTTTGGCAGGAATAAGGAGAACGAGAATTCAGGTTTGAGAGACTTTCAGCTTGAGAAGATGATCTGTCTTTCAAGCGGAGGTGCCAAGTAGGCAGCTGGCTGTGGGAATCCATAGTGTGAAAGTCTGGACTGGTCCTCTAAGCCTTCGTGTTGCTGGCATGTAGAAAATAGCTATAGTCATGGAACAGGATGGGCTCTGGAAGAGAGTGGATGGATTCATGAGAGAACTCAGACTCTCCCAACAGTATGTCAAGAGGGAGGAGGAAGATCCAGCAAAAAGTTCAAGCAACAATCATGAGCACGCAGCATGCTGCAAGCCAAGTGTGGACAGTGTATCGAAGAGATGGCAAGGAGCGCCAGTGTCCAACCATGCTAACCATTCAAGAAAAATAAAGATTAATGACTAACCATGCACTGGAACAGCATGAGCATCATGGGTAACGTTGATAAGAATGATTTTCAAGGAGGGATTTGCGAAAAGGACTGATTAGGCTGGAGTAAGAAAGAACAAGAGAGTGTGCATTGGAAGTAATAAGCATAAATGCCGTTTTTCCAGCACTTTTGTTGCAACCAGTGGGAAGAAATGAGGGGACAGGCTGGTGGAGAGAATTTTCACTGTTTGAAGAGGCCAGAGTAACCGTATGTTCATAATAAGGATACAGGAAAGAACAGGGGGCAGGGATGACATGGAGAAGGGAAGACTGGCTACAGTCGCAAGCTGAAAGAGCAATGCGATGGTGGTGACGTAGCGCACAGGTGAAGCTGGGTTGGCTTTAGACAGGAAAGCTGGAGCACAGAGGACATGGCCAGGTGCTGGCAGGAGAGCCTCTGTGGAAGCCTCTTCTAAAGGCTTTATTGTTCCCAGTGCAGTAAAACACGTTTGCTGGCTCCCAGCAATGTAGGAGGAGAAGGTGTGGAAGGTTGGAGGCGGGAAAGGATTGTTTCTCGAAGGTACAAAGAGAAGCGCTTCACTGATCTTTTAAGTTTAAAAATATGCACTTGGCTACTCATACTGGCCATGTTATGGAACATGCCTACATGTCCTTTGCTAGTTGAATGGATTTAAAAATGTACACACACACACATACACACACATACACCAGTAGAGTTTTATTAAACCACAAAGAAAAACAGACTATCATTTTCAAAAAAATAAATGGATGTAACTTGAGATCATTGGGTTGTGTGAAACAAGGAAGGCAGGTATCACATATATTTTGTTATATGTGGACTCTAGGGGGACAAGGGGCATGAAAACAAAGGGAGGACTGTTAGGCATGTGAAGGAGAAAAAAGAAAAGAGAAGGCAAGAAAAGATTAATATGATCTTGTATGCATATATAGAAATATCACAATAACCCATTATTTATTATATAATTAATATATGCTAATAAAGATAATCAATAAAGTAATAATTATAAGCCCTTGAAATCATAAATGCAATAAAATCCATTCTACCCAATGTGGGGAAAAAAAGAGAAAAACTCCTATGACTATTATAGGGATTAGCTTCAAACTTTAAACTTGAGAAATAAGTTGCTTGCATCCAAGAACCAACTGAAATATTTCCAAGTGGAATTTCCCCAACTATTGCCTATGGCTGAGATAATAAAAGCATGGGCTATCAGCCTTGAGGGAGAAACCATTAAAGCCCTTTCCCAGATGTTGGAACTTGAGGCTAAATCTAAAATTTTTTTTTCTTCATTTGCTATGAAGAAAGTTGTAGCTGAAGCCAAAATAGTGGTAGAAGCAAGAATGTTAACGGAAACCACAGTACAGGAAGAAAAGGAAAAGAAAAGGTAACTTTAAACCAGTGTGGAAGACTTGGTCAGGATGTGGAGTGAATGAAAGGCAAACTCACTGACTCCAGAACTCCAGGGACAATCGCTACAGTTTTCCATGAGCAGAAGGCTGTGTCCGGGATAGAAAGATCTGTCCCACCAACCACAGCAGAGCATTCGTCACAGCAAGATTGCCATCAGAAGGACAGTATCCAGTTGATAGCTGTAAGGCTCCCCACCACTGTGGCCTGGAATTTGGCCTTTCTACCACCAACCTGCCAACTGCTCAGTATTCCCTAACTACTACTGAAAAACAAACTAGGGAATGTTCACAGCCTTTTATGCACAGGGTCCAGGCAATCTAAAGGATACCACCTAGTTGAAATGTTATCCTATTCACATCATCTCAGGAGCTTTAAGGTCTTCTAGCTGATGTGTCAATAAAGCATTCCTGTCCATCTTTTCAGGAAGGGCTTATTTGATCCAAAGGAGTGGAGACTAGTCATGTGAGAATTAGTAAAACTGCATTATGTATTGCTGTGTATCAAACTGTCCCCAAAGCCCAACATATTTACCACACTCACATTTTCTGGCCACTGCTTAGATGCATCCTCATAAAACATAATAGTAAGGCTATGCTAAAAAAAAAAATCAGCCACATGGGGTTGTAGGGTTATCTCAGGGTTAGAAAGCTTGCCTACGGAGCACAAGGTCCTAGGGTCAGTCTCAGCTCAAAAAAATTAATCAATCATAGCTCCAGTCACGGCAAAACTCAACTAGGAAGGATTTTCCTCAATGTCCATGTGCTTATGGGTAACATTCAGTTCCTTGAAAAGTGATGCAAACAATTTCTCAGTTTCAGAAAGTCACTCAATTTCCCAGACCCTTGTCATGGGAATCTCTATAGAGAAGTCCACACATGACAGCAGATACCAACTGAAAAGCAAGTGAGAGTCACGTGGGGGAGAACAGAATGGAGCCTCTCTCTCTCTCTCTCTCTCTCTCTCTCTCTCTCTCTCTCTCTCTCTCTCTCTCTCTCTCCTCTGCTCTCTGAAGTGAGTGATATATCCATCCATATCTTGCTTCCTTTTATTGGAGTCCGCACTACATGTGGCCCCCAGTCAAGGTTGGAGTGAGGCAATGCTTGGATTGCACATTGATGGGACACCAGCACATGGAAATTGGTCAGATCCACTTTAGAGGCTGCCTGCTACAATAGTGAACTCAAAACTAAGTTTCTATTGCTGCTAAGAATGTGGACTCCACTCCTGGCTCTGAGAAAAATAAAGCTGAGAAAAGAGAAGATCCAGCCATCTGCCTTCTAGCATGTTGCCTTGCTACATTAGAGGTCTGACCCATCAGGTCCCAAGTAACAAAACTCACTTCCCTTTTCTATTTTTCCATGTGTATAAGTGGTATGAATGTATTGCATGTATGTTTGGGTGCACACTGTGTGTGTGTGTGTATGTGTGTGTGCATATATGTGCCTGCATGTGTAACCCCAAGTGGATTTCATGAATCATCCTCAATCATTCTTCTACATCATTCATTGAGGTTGGGGTTTCACTTAAAAAACAGAGTTTGCCAATATGGTTGGTCTTTCTAGACATCTTGCTCTGGCGACTCCCTGTCTCCCACCTTCTCAAGCTGCAATTACAGGCAGACCCACATCCACCAGGCATTGAAGTGAGAATCTAAATTCCAATCCTCATGCTTGCCTGGCAAACACTCTAATTACTGAGCTATCACCCAGACCTAGTCTCCTTTTTAAGGCAGGCAAGTCTCTAGAATAGCTACAGTATATAGCACTTGAGCTCACAGCTCCCCTGGGCTCATGAGGTCCCTCGAGATGCTTCCTCTTTGGGCACCTTTAAGTTTATTTAGTGTCAGACCCACCACATTTCCCCCACTGAAGGCCTCTCTCAAGGTTAGAGACACCATGCCTCCTTCTGCCCCCTATTGAATATCCTATGGAGAGTGAATGATTTACCTTTTCTCTCACTCAGACTCTAACCTAGTCAACTTCCACCAAAAGGAAAAATGGGTGACAGAATTAAATAGGTGAGAGGTAGTGTAGAATATTTCCAAACTTCGCTTGTGAGGAATTAATTATACCTTGCAGGAGCAATCACCGGCATGACCGTTGCTCATGGTTCACGGGAGAAGGCCGTACCCTCTGGGAGCAAAGGAGCGCTTTCCTTCCCCATGGTTTCTGCAGCTGCAAGGAGGGTTGTGGGGTAGGTGATAACTGTTTCCATATTTCAGTGCCTCACAAACCTGGGCTTTGGTCCCAGCTCATTTTCTTCTCTTTGCAACCCTGGGCACACATCTGAGCCTTCTGTGCTTGTTACGAGGGGGAGGACAAAAAAAAGTTTATATAGTGTGATTCCTGGCAGAGATCAGAGGCCAAGGAGCTACACCACCCTCGCAGAGACTCCTCTTCTTCCTGGGCTCTCTTCCTCTCAATTCCACATCTCTCTCGTTCCTCTGAGCTATGCTTGCCTTTTTCCTCAATCCTTCCCCTCCTCCCCCAACCCACCTCCAACATGTGGTGTGTCAGAAACACCTCCTCCAGGAGAATCTCAGGTAGAAGGTCAAATGAGTGCCTTTGTGCACTCAAGACCTGAGAAGTGTGTGAGTCATCCATCAAAAATGGCTCCACGCTTAAAAATGGGTACGTAGAAATACCTTGAAGTATCCCTCTCAGATCTAACCCCAACCTGTAATCATGCCAATTCCCAGCTCCAGCTAAGCCAAATCTTCCATTTTATCCACTCCTGTTCCCAAGCTGTTGAAAATTACAAATGCCTGATGACCAGCCCCCATTACAAATCTGTGCTGTTCAGCATCACTTGCTCGCTAATCCTTTTATTCATTCTTATTAACTGTCTAGCCTGCTCCATATGGCAGCAATTTAGGTCTATTTTACTCTTCTCTAATACCACACCCACCTCTTTCATAGCTTCCTGCATGACTACAATCCCAATGTCCTTTACCTCAGTTCCTCTTTCCTGTACCCCAGACAGCTGGCTTGCCTCACCCAGCCCCCTGGCCTCCATTTGTGCAGAGGAAGAAATGCATCCTTTTCTATTGTTAACTGTGAACTTTTTCTCATTTATTTGTGTATTTAATCACTTTAGAACCTGATAGAAACCCCCCCACTATTCTCAGCCCCACCCTTGCATGCCCCTTTTTCAAACTCCTTCCTCTTCTTCTCAAAGAAGGGGAGGCACCCCGTGAGTGTCAACCCACCCTGTCACATCAAGTAGCAGCAGGACTAAGCACATCCTGCTTCCACTGAGGCCAGAGAAGGAAGCCCAGGTAAGAGGAAGGGATTCAAAGGCTGGCAACAGAGTCAGAGACAGGCCCCTGCTCCAACTGATAGGGGACCCACATGAAGAACAAGCTACACATCTGCTACATGTATGTAGGGTGCCTAGGTTCAGTCCATGCATGCTCTTTGGTTGGTGATTCCGTTTCTGTGAGCCCCCATGGACCCAGGTTAGGTTACTCTGTAGTGTTCTCTTGGTACCCTTGACCCCTCCAGCTCCCTCAATCCTTCTTCCCACTCTTCCGCAAGACTTCCCCAAGCTCTACCTATTGTTTGGCTGTGGGTCTCTGCATCTGTTTCCATAAGTTGCTGGATGAAGCCTCTCAGAAGACAGTTATGCCAGGTTCCAGTATGCAAGCATAGCATAGCATAGTATCACTAATAATGTCAGGAATGGCTCTCTCCCGTGGGGTGGGTCTCAAGTTGGGCCAGTCATTGTTGGCAATTCCCTCAATCTCTGCTCCATCTTTATCCCTATGCTTCTTGTAGACAAGACAAATTTTGGGTCAAGTTTTATGGATAGGTTGGTATCCCTCTCCGTCCACTAGAAGTCCCACTTGACTACAGATGGTGGTGACTTCAGGCTCCATATCCCCCATTGCTAAGAGTCTCAGCTAGGGTCACTCTCATAGACCCCCCAGGAGCCTCCCCTGTTCCAGAGATGCCCCTCCACAGATTTCCTTTTTCATTCCCAGTCCTCCCCCACATTCCACACCTGATTCCCACCCAGTTCCCTTCCCCTATCTACACCAGGTATCTATTTTATTCTCCCTTCTGAGTGAGAATCAAGCATCCTTCCTTGGGCCCTCCTTGTTAGTTAGCTTCTTTGGATCTGTGGTTACCCTCTACGTTATAGCTAATATCCACTTATAAGTGAGTATACTCCCTGGCTGCCACAGTGGGCAGAGGAAAAACTTCATCCCTTTTCTATTGTTAACTATGAACTTTTTATCCTGTCCTTCACGCCTAAGATTTTGTCACTTGAACCAACACCTCTCTTTTTACAGGTTCAATGCCTCCCTCTAAGTCAATGGTTCTCAATCTATGGGCTGTGACCCCCTCAGGGATAACATATCAGGTATCCTGCATATCAGCTATTTACATTACAAATCATAACAGCAGCAAAATTACATCTAGAAAGTAGCAGTGGATAAAAGCTTTATGGTTGGGAGGCACCACAACATGGGGAACTGTATTAAAGATTGAGAACCGCTGGGCTAGGTCTTTTCTATGTCCTCCTCAGCTTTGTCCCACGTCAGCAACTGTCCCTCCACCCACCAACATCACAGCCAAATCATACTCTCCATCCATGGATCCACAACCTTCCTCCACCTCTCAGCTTCCTGGGTGTCTATTTTCAATATTTCATGGAAAATACTTTCTCAAATGTCTAAGTGACAGTTTCTATCACCTGCTATGTCACACACACACACACACAGGCTCATGAATTCAAAGTCCGATTGCGGGGCTACTTTCAGAAACTGTGCCATCTTGTGGAGGCAGGAGTCTACTTGTTGAGAGCAGCTCACCAGGGACCTGGGTCCGGCTGCCTTGTTTGCTGGCTCACCCCAACATCAAGAATCTCTGCCACTCAACCCTGCTAACATGAACCCTGCTTTATTTTCCCCACTGCAGTGAAAACTTGAGCTGAAATGAACTCCTCCTCCTTTAATTTGTTTCTGAGAGGTACTTTGTTCACAACAGGGCAGAAGCATAATAGATTCTCATCTACACCCTCTTCCAGCCTCTGATGAGCAAGCATAGATATTTTTCTTCCGTCTTCATCTCTTCCTCTCTATGGTTCAACTAACCTGCCCAGACCCTATCTACTCTTAGTCCTTCAGTGTAAAGATGTGTTCTAGGGGGCCTCCTTTCTCCTTTTCCCATCTTCTCTATGTACCACTCTTAGTAGGTAATTAAAGCTACTCCCTTGGACTATTAACCATATCAAAGCAAAGACTCACAGCTGCTTCACTAGAGCTGGCATCCTTTGTGGATCTCAATTCCTTCTGAGACTTCCTATTTTACATAAAATACAACCCCATACTTTCTCACCTTCACTGCTACCTTAGATATTCTAGAACCGTTCAGAAAAGAATTCATCACTTTCCCCACGCCTCCCAAACACTGCCTCACCTGTTTCCTCTTCTGCCATCTTTGCCATGCTTCTTTTTTCCTTTTCAAGATAGGGTTTCTCTGTTTAGCCTTGGCTGTCCTGGACTCCCTTTGTAGACCAGGCTGGCCTTGAACTCACAGAGATCTGCCTGCCTCCGCCTTCCTAAGTGTGCCACCACTGTCCAGCTTCTTGTCATTATCTTGTCTTCCTAACCTCCTGATGTGGTCATGCTCTCCCATAGCTTCCTGTGCAGAACTGCAGTTCCCCACATGATGAAACATCACACAGTCACCAGATCTATTTATTCCTTTTCCACTTTCAGCAGCAGAATCTTCAGCATTGGTCACTGGAGTATAATGGCTGAAAATGAATCTTGAATCTCTCACCTCCCCCAAATGATGTATATTATACTGGAGAAACCTGGGTTCAAACAGTCTCAAGCAGTGAGAGCAGGTCACTGGAGAAGTCCAGTCAGTGACAGAACAACTGAGTGAGCAAGACCAAGTTCAGGACTGAGCGTCAGATGCCCTCACTTCTCCCAGTGGGTGGTTAAAAAGGGACAGGGCAGTGTTAGGGGTGGCAAGTCACACACATATGTGTTTTTTAACTGTTGACCAGTGAGAATGAAGACTATTCTTTAAGGACTCTAAACCAGAGGAAGAAGCCTTAAATCCTCCCACAGAACCACCAGGATGGTGAAAATTCCTGTCAGGTCTTATCCCTGCATGTATCATGAGAACACTAGCAAATGTGTGTGGTTTTCTTGTTTAATTTTTTTTCCACTGGTGGGGTGGGGCAGAACTGTGACCATGGAAATAGACACAGCACATCAGGGAATCCTAAATCAGCACTTCTCTCCCAGGGATTTGCCTCATCAGGAAAGATTCTACCCTCGTGGGATCAGCAAAGCTGGCCACACCAACAGGAGGCCAGAATACAAATGAGTTATTTTCTCCAGTCCCCTTCAGCTGATTCAGATGTTCTTGGGGTTTATCAAAACATCAAAAAGAGACAAGAGCAAGTTTCACAGGAAAGTATGTTTCTGTGTTGGCAATGAACTTGTGAGGGCAGAGAGCATCGGGCAGTCACCAGCCAAGCGAGGCCAGCCTCGTTAACCTAACGGTTCAGACACATTCATCACTCCCCACCTGCTGCCTGAAGGCACCGCATCTTAAGATCTCAGGGCTCCTGCCTGCTTCAGCGGCCTTATGTAGAAACATGCAGCCTACTCCCATCTCCCTCCACGCCACATCTATCATTTCTCTTCCTAGTTCCATCGAGATTTATAGGGATGGCTGGCAGCAAAGAGTTAGCAATGATTAACTGGAAGAGATACCTCTAAGTTACAGATCAATTCACGTCCTTCTGTGGCAGTCTGAAGAAGGCATCTCATTTCTCCGGGCTTTTTTTTTTTTTAGTATCTGAATCTCAGTAATAAATGAAACCTTCAGAGTCCCTTGCTCCATTGGACACTGAGACTGATACTATCTAAATTGGGGGGCTGATGCAGGACTGGGAATAAGAAAGTTTTCAATGGGCCTCTCCTACCAGGTAGCCTACCCTGCACTGTGACCTCTCATCTCATTTTATGGTCCGTCAGAGGGTCTGCAGTCACTTCTCAAGTGGCAAGAAAAAAGGAAGTCTCAAGATTCATGTTTTAAAGCAGGCCAATGAGTTCATGTCAGAGACAGTCCCTATTCCCATTACTATGGAACCCACTTGGACACTGAACTGCCATGGGCTACATCTGTGCAGGGGTTCTAGGTTTTCTCCATGCATGGTACTTGGTTGGAGTATCAGTCTCAGAAAAGACCCCTGTGCCCAGATTTTTTGGTTCTGTTGCTCTCCTTGTGGAGCTCCTGTCCTCTCCAGATCTTACTATTTCCCACTTCTTTCATAAGATTCCTGCACTCTGCCCAACTGTTGGCCATAAGTCTCAACATCTTCTTCGATATTCTGGGTAGAGCCTTTCAGAGGCCCTCTTTGGCAGGCTCTTGTCCTGTTCCCTGTTTTCTCCTTCTTCTGATGCCCATCCTCTTTGCCTTTCTGAATGGGGATTGAGCATTTTAGCTGGCGTCCTCTTTCTTGATTAGTTTCTTTCGGTGTACAGATTATCCTATATTATATGTCTAATATCCACTTATGAGTGAGTATATACCCTGTGTGTCTTTCTGTTTCTGGGATACCTCACTCAGGATGATCTTTTCCTGTTCCCACCATTTACCTGCAGCTACTCTTTGATCACCTCCCCTGAGCGGGGAGCAGCCTTACACCACAGAGGAAGACACTGCAGCCACTCCTGATGAGACCTGATAGACTAGGATCAGAAGGAAGGAAAGGAAGACCTTCCCTATCAGCGGACTTGGGGAGGGGCATGTGTGGAGAAGGGAGAGGGAGGGTAGGACTTGAAGGGGAGGTTTATGGGGGGATACAAAGCAAATAAAGTGTAATTAATAAAAATTAAAATAAAAAATGTTAAAAAAAGATTCGTGTTTTATTCAATAAACACCTGGGAAAGAGACCTCAACACGCAAATCAACAATGAGCAAATTACCCTTTTCAGGTTAACTCAGTCTTCCCATCATACCTCAGAGCATTTGACAATAAAATAGTCAAAGCTAGTAAGGGGCTGGGGAAATTTCTCAGTTAGCAAAATGCTTGCCTTGGAAGCATGAGAACCTGAGTAAGAGACCTAGTACCCCATTTTTTAAGAAAATCTGGGTACAGTAGCACAGGCTTGTAATCCTAGCACTGAAAAGCAGGCAGTCCCTGGGGCCCCACTGGCCTGTTTCTCTACTTGCAATAAACTTAGGAGGCCAGTGAGAAAAGGCAGAGGTGGTCAGATGGCCACTAGCCAAGCGAGGCCAGCTTTGCTAACTGAACGGCTCAGATGTATATCCTCATCTATCATTATATTCTCCTCCTTCCGCCTACAGTTGCTGCATCTCAAAATCTCAGGCTTTCTGCTTCAGCAACCTTAAATAGAAATATGCAGCCTATCTCCACCTCCCTTCATGCGGCATCTATTCTTTCTCTTCTTCGCCACCTAGCCTCGTCAAGCGGGAGCGTTCCAGGCTAGTGACAGACACAGTCTCAAGGGAAAAAATGTAAAAGGTGCGCATTGCCTGAGAAACAACACCCAAAGTTGTCTTCTGGCCTCCACATGTACACATATACATGTGCACAGACAGACATACACACAGAGAGAGTGAGAAAACTAACTAGGAACGTGGTGCAATAAGCCTATTCTTATAAATTACTGCACGAATGTTACAGAAGGTAGCTACAGGGTCACACTCTGAACCACTGGAAGAGAAGTTGCTAGACACTTTTGATAACCAACTGGGAGACTACAGGTCACACCCTCATTTGTTTAGGCCCTTTGGTTTGATTCCATTAACAACTTTATTGTTGAGGAGGCTCATTGCTTCATAAGATTTTAGTTCTTATTAGTAGAATTCTGTGTCTATGCTGGTTCCAAAATACAACTATACACAGTACTTTCTGGACATCCTGATTATTAAAAAGAAAATCATTAAGTAAGAACCAAGTCAGTAAAATGACTATCTATTTTCTTGCTTTGAAGGACATTTAACCATATTAAGCATCTGTAAGATATAGGGTTGGTGAAGATCCTTTCCCAGTCTGTACCCTGTTGTTTAGTTTTGATGACAGTGTCTTTTGCTTTACAGAAGCTTTCCAGAGGGCCTCGGAAAGACTATACCTAGCAGGGTATCAAAGCAAATATTAAGAAACATAACCAATCCTTTGGCAGTGTGCAGGGAATCATAT
>CM053755.1:42570209-42593175 GCA_028658305.1 Pachyuromys duprasi
AAAAAAAAGAAAAGCATCTGTAAAATGGGGATTATAAGAATACCCACTATCCCATAAAAGTGAGGTTTCTCAGTCTTAGTATTATGATATTCTGGGATCAAATGATCCTCTGCTGTGGAGACTGTCCTACTTATTACAGGATTTGGGGGTATAATCCCTCACCTCCAACACCCCTTTTCTAGCAGTATCTCTTCTTTGCCCAGTTATGATCATCAGAATGTCTCTATATACTGCCAGAAGTCTCTCTCAAGGGGCGAAAGTCACCCTTGCCTGAGAACCACTGCTGCAGAAGAATAAAAGAAACAAGATAAATAAAGTTCTTAACCCTGTTCTAGGCACAAATGACTTGACTCAGGAGAAGACGGTGTGTTTTTAGCAGAGGATTTCAGTCTGCTGGCAGAGATCCTAAGAAAGCTCACCTTTCTAAACTACTCTCATCCTTCAAAGGCCTTGGTGAGAGAACCCAGGGAGCACAGACCACGTTATAAACTCATAAGCACATTTGTTATTATCTCTCCCACTTCTCTATTGACTGATGCAAGCAGTTTGTTGGAAAATAGACTTTATTACACACACACACACACACACAATACCTGAATGTCTGCCCAGCCAAAGACATTAAAGACAATAGAGAATATTTTTATTGGATTTTTACAAACAATAAAAATAACCCATCTGGTCTCACCCTTTTAATCTTTGCTTAGAGGCCATTTGTTAGAATATGGAAATTTTGGCTTCCCTGAAGCACAGAGGGAGAACACTACTGTAGCTCCTTAACTCTTCAGTGCCCAACACTGCTCGGGTGCTCCCCAAATAGTAAAAGCAGTAGGTGTGTCAGCTGACAGCTCGCTAGAGATGGGTGTGAGTGATGGCTGTCTTTATCCTAAATCTGCCCTTCTTCTCTGGAATCTCTCCGCACACGTTCAGTCACATTCATAACAGTTGCTATGCTCTGGTCCCAGGGTCCTTAAACCTACTCATGAGCCCCTCCGCCTTTCACTGTGGAAATCCAGGATTGTGAAAATAACGGTTGCTGTTCAGTTTCATCCTGTCTCTTTTCTTAGTAAAGGTTCACTAGTCCTTATACATGATGCCGCCCAGGCCCATAACCATACAGGTTACGTCTGAATGAGCTTGGATACTTGAGTCAGTGGACTCTTAAAATAAGTCACTACACACCACACTGCCTACGCGATCCTACCCAAGAGTTGGTGAGCCTGTATTAAGTTGTCTGTTCCGTAGTCTCAAAGACTCCTAAGCTTTAGGCAAAGTAAAGTATTTTTCATGCAAATCCCCACCTACAGAGTCCTACCCTCTGTACCTCAGGTCATTTTTTAAACTAAAATGTTTAACTGTCTATTTATCCTTTCCATTTCAAATCACAGCGCCTTAAACTGAGACCAGAATATCGAGACAGCTTTGAGTCTCTAAGTCAACCTTCAGCTAAACCCTCTCAAATTGTGACTGAATTAATTATTATCGTCATAAAAACCAATAGCCAACAACCCAAATCCAACCACAATCTGCTTTTCTAAACAACATTTTGTTGGAACACAGCCATGCTCACTTGTTTATATGTTATCAAAGCTGCTTTCCTCCCACTGCAGAGACCATTAATTGGGCATAGATCAGAAATATCTACCATCTGGCCCTTTATGGAAAATGTTTACCAAATCCCCCAACCTAAGCCTTGAAGTATACAGAGCAGCATGAAACCCAAGTCAGGTTGCTATGGATTTCCCATTTGTTTTTAAAGTCACTAAGCAGTATGTTTAGAAATCGTATCTCACACGGTTTTGGATTCATGTAAAGTTGTGATTGTTCAGAGAGGCTTCTTCTTGCAGTGGATGATAATTAATGCAGAAATCTACAACTAGCCAGTGTGCGGAGAATGAGAGACTTTGGATCGCTCAGCCCTAAATAGGACATCTTCATCTTTTTCCCCTGAAGGCTCAGGGATCTATGCCAAAGTGGAAATGTTAGGTGATTCCAAGGCAAGAGTTTTCCCAAGATCCAACACCCCTGACACATCTATGAACTGACAGAGACTACAGCAGCATGCGTAGGACATGCCCAGGTCCAAACCAGATGGGTCTTCAGCCCCGGGAGTGGGGGGATGTAGATGAGCAGTCCCACCCCTAACCAAGACACTATTTGCAATTCATATATGTTGGCAAAGGAAAAGCAGGATATTTCCAATGGAGTGTCACTGAGCATATCACCCACAGTCCAGGCCCCATGCCCAGGAGTAGTTGGCCAACACAAAATAAACTCCATGGGGTTTTTGTTGTGTTTGTATGTGAGTGTGAGATTTTTTGTTTGGTTTCGTTTTAGCGTTTACTGTTGGGTTTTGTTTGTGTGTTTTGATTTTCCTTTGGGGGATTTTTTTTTCTTTTGAGAGAGAGAGAGAATGAGGTTGTGTGGGAAGAGGGAGATAAGGAGAGTCTGGGAGAAGTTGGGAGAGGGAAGAAACATAATCAAAATATATGAAATAAAAAAATCATTTTAAATGAAATATAAATAAACAAATATGATCATCCTTAGGAGCCGGTTCAGAATTCAAGATACACTCTGTTATTGGTGTAGCTTGATCCTAATAATCTCATCAAAGTCAAAAGGATTGATTAGTTAATAAACTGTTAATCATCTATTTCAAAAATGTTCATCTAAATATAATGGGAAAGGATGGAAAGTAAATTCTGAAGAAACAGTAGAAGGCTAGAGATAAAATTGATGCTAAGAAGCAGCCAGAGGCCTAGGACCAGAGAAGCTTCTGCAGAGATGAATGAACTTGTCCCAGTACTAGATAATGCTTTCCACTCATGTGGGCCTGGCTTGAAGGTTAACATGGTTACTGCTTGAAACAAGGCTCCCTCTTTGTTGGCCCTATACACAGGGGGCAAGGGGGGAGGGTTACTTATTAAACCTAACTGTATTAGATTCAACATCATTGTATAAAAGTTAACTCTCACAGCCTTGAACCCAGAGAACTTACAGCCATTTGTCTTCTTTCAAACTTTGGAACATTCTCTTGCTTCCAAGATCTGGATCAGTTGCCTGGATTTTGCAATGTAGAGGCAACTGTTCAAATGAGAAAATATATACACATTTGGACTCATGGAGACACTAAACAAAACTACTGTTAAACAAATACTGAGCATAGGAACAAGCAGAGGTGGGTCATTTGCAGGAAAGAGGATGTTACAAGTCATCCAGAGAGCACAGGTTGGGTACTGGCAACCTTGTATTAAAACCTTTCCATGTCACTTGATATTTTTTGTCCTAGATAAGTTTCTGTTGCTGAGACCAAAAACAACTTACTGGGAAAAAAAAAAGAGTTGTTTCATCTTACAGTTCTAGTTTTACATTCAGTCAGTGAGGAAGGGCAGGGCAGGAACCCAAGGCAGGAACATGGAAGCAGGAACTGAAGCAGAGACCACAGAGAAATGCTGCTTACTGGCTTGCTTTCCATGGCCAGCTTAACCTGCATTTTATATAACCCAGAACCACGGGCCCACCAAGTACTACCACCTACCATGGGCTAGACCTCCATCAATCATTAAATCAAGAAAATGCCCCCATATACTCGCAAACAGGCCAATCTAGTAGAGACATTTCCCCTCATTAAGATTCCTTCTTCCCACATGACCCTAGCTTGTATCATATTGACAAAAAAAAAAAAAACTACCAGCATACCTTCCAAGCCTCAGTTTGTTCACCTGAAAATTAGAAATGATAGTAATTCTCCATTAGAGGGACTATATAAGGATAAATGGTATAGTCTATATAATGAACATGGTACCTAGAACCCAGCAAGCACTCCGGAATATAGAATTCTGGTGACTTCTAAGGTGATTCCCCAAATACTCCTCCAAATATAACACTGAAATCATATGTCTTGCTTAACAGATGAGAACATGAGGACCTAAGAATGGCTCAGTTTTCTGAAGGCAAGAAACACACTCTGGGATTGACCTGGAAAGAATATTCTCAGTCCTCTTGATGAAACTCCCATCAAAGACAGATGTTATCACATTAAACAAGCAATCACCTTTGTTTCGTTATTTTTCCAAAAAATAGTCTCCCATGTTGAACTTGGGCACCAGCTGCACAGGCATTCCCATGTCCTCCAGCCTCACGGAGGCTGATCAGGCTTACCTGATGAGGCACTGTGGCTCAAACTAGAGTGATCCTTATTCTACCCTCATGGGAATGGCTCAAAGGTGACACAGGGTGTTAAGAGCATCAGGGATTCTGGATCCTTCTCCTTGGCTCTCCCACCTCCTGTGGTTCTTTAGCCAGACTTGGTTGGTTAAAGTTACACTTGGGTGGTTAAGGTCATGCTTGAATAGTTGAGGTCACACTTGGTTGGTTACGGTCACACTTTGGTGCTTAAAGTTATACATGATTGGTTAAGCTCACCCCTGGTTGGTTAAGGTCATTCTTGTCTGGTCACACTATAATGATGAGTGTGTCTGCAAAGGTTTTGAATGAGTGCCTAAGCTAAACCTACACTAAGCATCTTGCATGCAAGTCTATAATCTTTGCAGCAGTCTGTCTGCCTTTAGCTCCAATTTTAGAGGTGAGGAAATTGATTCACTGAGAGACATCACCAACTGGAATAATGTCACACAACAAACTATAGTGCTGAGAAAAAGTCCTGTCTTGTGGAACCCAGAGCTCAGGCTCTTCAGCACTCTGCTTACCGCAGCCTTCTCCCAGTAAGCCATGCCTTTCTCAGGGAAGCTCCACAGAGCCGCTCCTTCCTACGATGAGATGCACATCTGGATGAGAACAGAAGAAATTGCTGCTTTGAGCAGCAGTTCTGAGAATTCCTCCTGGAGGCCAAGATGCCAGAAAAGAGTGTTCCTGGTTCCATTTTATCTTTCACCCGGACCTCAAGCTACACTTGAGAAAATGGCTGACACCTCACAGGTGGGCCAACTGCACTAACCCCCACACACACATGCTTCATTCCAATTTCTGCCATCAGGTCCTTTGTCCCCAGACTAGCAGTTCAATGGTCCCCCATCTAAACTCACTTACTGTCAGCTGTGGCTCTCATTCCCCAGATTCACAAAGGCCTGGACGCCACTGACTTGGTAGAAGTTTTGTGTGACTGTGGGTGTCTGGCACCCTCCTCCTGAGATTAAGCCCATCTGAAGTGAGGAGGGCCTCTTCCAAATTCAAAGACACCCTACTTTTTCTGCATCAGTATCACTGCTGATGTGTTTTCTGCTCAGCGAATTAAAATGTATATTTAAAGAAAGGAAGAGTGGGGAAAAATGAAGGAAAGAAAGAAGTTATTTTAGTCACTGTAAGGGCAACCTTAATGTCCCCTTGGTCAGGTGACAAGGGCCCTACAAGTAGACTGGCCCTTACCTTCAGGGCCATCCCCTTTGTACCCACTACAGCAGATCAGAGCATGTGTTTCTTTTCGTTGTTTTTGAAAGGTGATTGGGTTTTTGCTGTTGTTTTTGTTGTTGATAATGATAACAATGATGGTGATGTTTTGGGTTTGTTTGTTTCTCCTCAGGTTTTTTTCCCTCTCCTTTGAGCATCTGAAATGTTAGAATTCTGGAAATCATTTCATTTAAGCAGACAACACTGAACGGCGAAGCTTCCTAAGAAGCGTTTCTCAGCCGTACAGGAACTCGGCTGACTTGGCCCTTTTTTCGAGGCTGCCCTGCTTCCTGCAGAGGCAAGATAGCAGCCATCCAAGCACCTCTATTGCTAGCAGGCTTACATCTGCCTAAGTCAGGCAGCTTTTCCCTGGATGGCTTTGGTACCATTCTATTCAGAGACTAGACAAATGGAATACCATTGGCAAGGAAGACAGAAGATGTTCAGAGACTGCCAGCAGCAATCTGTGCAAAGAAGAGAAGGAGTTCTATTGAACCAGAGTTGCCAGGAGCTGGTTCACAGCCCCAACTGCACAGAGCAGCTGTCTCTACCTCTGAAAAGGAAAATGAATCTAGAGGCTCTCTATGCCTCTTTAATGGGGACTTCCTCAAAACCAGTTTAATTCCCATCTGCTGGGTGATGGGAAAGGCTTCGTCCGTGGCTTTGCTATATGGTGATATTTCTTTTCTATCACAAAGCTTTGTATTTGTCCCACAATGAAGCAAATACATGTCTAAAATCCAAAGCCTTGAGCTGCTTCCCAACCTCGCCATCCCAGAGAAAAAGGAATCCTACCACATAGCAGTGTCCATTCTCCTCAGCTTCTTCTAGCATTCACTCACGGGGGCGGGGGGGAACACAGCTCTCACTCTGAAAGGAAAAGGAATACATAGAGTTCATTCTGGAAATATGAGTGATGGTTTACCCCATGCTATGTCTGAAAGAGGTAAGAGGTAAGAGTTTTGTCAAGCTTTTATAGCTACAGAACAAAAGAAAGGCATAAGTCAAGGCACTTTGCAAAAACATGGGTGGGAACAAGCAGTCTCAGCAAAGAACTCTCTGCCACAGGCTCTGATGCTGCCTGATGGCATGCATAGCCTTTGGATTAGTGGAAGTTAGCAGTCTGTTATGTTTACTACTTCTCAAGTTGCTTCATCTGATACTTATGAGGACATACAGAAGGGTAATAAATGGTTATCAAGAGGCTAAAGATAACTAGTCCTAGATCTGCAACATTCCAACTCCCTATAGTCACAGGAGTTCTAATCAATCAATCGGCTTTGTAGAATCTTTAACACAGGTGTTTTGTTGTTGTTGTTGTTTTCAAAGAACTCCAGTTCACACAGTGACATTAGTGGGGGGACTGAAGGATTCTGCTGAGAGGTCTGTTTCTTCATCCTGTATGGCAAACAGACCCTTTCTGTCACTGGAGACACCATTCAGGCTTCCCTGGAGCTGAAGTCCAAGGATTTTCACAGATGACCTTCTTCGGGAGTCAGGAAGCCTGTCCTGGGGACCCTGTGAAACTCCCCAAACTTGATTTGAGCCATGAAAAGAGACATTTCCTGTTTCTGCAAGATGAACAGAGCACACTGTGGATAACCCCACAGGCTGAGCTCCCTTCCCAGGGAAACCTGCAGTTGTCAGTGAAAGTCATACCCACAGGGACGGGGGGGGGGGGGGGGAAGAGTTGTCACTCACTCAGCAGCTCACGGAGAGAGAGAAAGGAGGGGCTGCTTGCTCTGCATGGAGAGGCAACAGCTTACTGAACTCGGATCACCCTGAGAATCAGGCTGCCATCAGCCAGCTTCTTCCTCGGTTCAATTTATCAGGAAGGCTTTTATTTTTTTAACTAAAAAAGATTAACTGTTTGGGTGGGGGGAGGTTGTCTTAGTTTTTGGAAAAATGTTTTATGATTATATTACTTTGTTTTTTTTACTCAAATTCCATTGAAACAGCAGCCACAAAAGCCTACTGCTTTTCAAATCAAAGATGGCTGTGACATGAGACACGTGGAATGTGTTGATAGTTGGGTGTGATTCCCGGGGAGAAAAGCCTGTGAACCGTGGTGCGGAGGGGCCCTGCCTTCAGCTGCACGTGACTGGCGTGATTCTCACCTCTCTTGCTCCATGTGTGCCACCGGCTGAGGTGACGAAACGGGGGCGAAGGACAGTCAGACTGCTGGAAGGGCCACGAGCCTTTGCCCAAAAGTTTGTCACAATTTTACATGCCTGAATCAAGTCTGAACACTGATCAGTTCAGCCTTCCTCCCTGCCCCCACCCCTCCCAACCCACTCACAAATATTCCCTGAACTTGGATGGAGCAAAGACACAGAGTGACCAGGAAAGGCCTTGACATTGGTGAGGCTCCTGCTTATGGGTGGCCAGTTCATGGGGTTGGAGACATATGGCCACATGTGCTCTTTGTACTCCGTGAGTCCACGTGACCCACTTTAGAAGACTCAAGGAGCAGAGGCGTGTCCTCTCCCACTGAGAGTTTGTGTGTGTGTGTGACAAAAAGAGCAATGAAGAACGAAGCTGATGCTCTCCCAGGCCAGGTTCCTACCTGCCAGGCACTCCGCTGAGAGCGCCGGCATGTCCTGACCTGATTTAGGAGGCCTGAAAAATGAGCAAATGGAGGCATGATGGGGGCTAGATAGTTTGACCAAATGCAGCAACCCCTGCTATGAAGTCAACTTTGAAAACTCAGGTCCCTGCGACCCTACAGAGCAGGATCTGCGTGTGCCGACAACAATGTTACTCCTGCATTGTCTTCCCTTACAGAATGGGGAGGTGGGGGGACGCTGGCTGAGAAAGGAAATGAGTGAAGTGAATCCTTTACCGTCAGAATGTGTTTATGTGTCACGTGTGCCACTAAAATATAATACCGGTAGGGACGGCGCCTGGTGGGGAGGTAGCCGCAGCCACGCCTGTCTGCCACAGAGGGAGCCCATAGGGGGAAAAAAAAAAACTAGTCCTCTGCCTGTTTGACGTGGACAGGACCCTCATGCCAGCTCACCAGGAAAAATAAAAAAATGACACTGAGGTATCATGCCTCCCACAGAAGCTGTGAAGTAGAGTACAGATGGGTGTGGTGGGTGGCTCTGACAGCGGGGTGCTGGGGAAGAGGGTCACTGAAAAGCCTGACTGTGTTTGCTGAGGTTGGGACAGTGCAGCACAAGCACTACTCTCCAAGCAGACGATCCAGAACCACCTCGGGGAGGAGCTCCAAAAGAACTTGATCAGCTTCTGCCTCAGTTACATGGCCCTGCTCGGACTGCCCAAGAGTTCCAGAATGGCATGCTGACCATCTTGCCCATCCGCCACAGCTGCACCCTGGACACCGGGAGCGAGTTCTGTGAACAGGGCATCTGTGGTAGCCCTCAGGACAGAGTTTGATGGCAAGGGGCTGAGGTTCTCCCGAGGCGGCATAAGCTTAGATGCCTTTCCCCAGGGCTGGGAAAAGGCCTGCAGTCTGTGTGAGGACAGCTTCGACCAGAGTCACTTCTTTTGAGAATGAGACCAGTCCTTGAGGGAACGACTTTAAGATCTATGAGGACACCCGGTAGTTGGTTATAGCCGAGGTCTCCCTTCAGGACCCTGTACAATGATGCAGAGAGCTTTCCTTCCCAGAGGCAGCCCAAGAGGCAGACCGGTATCCACAGCTGAGCATTGGAAGCTTCAAAGAGCTCTTTCCAGGCTTGAAGAGAGAACCTGGGGGTGCCAAGGTTCCCCTCCCTCTGGCCCAATATGTGGAGCACAGTGAGCCACACACACACAGGACCACGATCTGTGTGTCAACCATGCTCAGTCAGGTGGCTCCTGGTGAGATGCATTCCTGAACTCTGTATCTATGGCCCTGGCTTCTGGTGTTGCTGATCTTCAAGACAGAATAGGTTTCATCCCAGAGGGAGGCATGTGAATTATGCTATGGAGCCTGGTCGCCACAGACGGACAAGGGGCAGAGTGGCATGGAAGGGGCATTACTCAAAGGACCTTGTCACAGATATTAAAGATATTAATAATAGTAGTAAATACAAAGTGAACCAGTTAATTCCCGAGGTCCCTTCCACGTGTGCCGTTGTACCGTGTTGCTTAGCCAGCAACCAACTGCGCTACCTCCTGCAGAAGCACGGAATGGTGTGGTTTTACTAACACTGTGGGGCAACTTTGCCATCTACTGGGCACTTTAGAAATTACAGCCTCTTCCCTCAGCCTTTCAAGAGCATCAGCGTGCTAAGCTTCTAAACGCAAGTATTTCCCCTGAAGACAAAGGGAAAAAAAATATTTTTTAAAAATCTAGAAGCAAAAAAGCATACCCAAAGCTGTAGAAATTGTTGGATTCGTTGGGGCTACTTCAGAGAGTAAATACTTATGACCTACTAAAGGTAATTTTGAATTTAAAAAACTGACTTGCAGAGATTGCCGTGGTATGCTATTGAGTGAGGAAAAAAAACAAATTGCAGAGGAAAATCTTAATACACATACAAACATACATACATTCATACACACAAACATACACACACATATTCGCATACAGACAACAGACATACATACACGTACATACACAGACACATGAACACACATACATACAATGGGAAGAATATGTCTAGATACACATCAATTAAAGCAATTGTGCATAGTACACTAACTTAACAACATATCATCTGGACAGATAATTTCAAGAAAATGCTAAACAAATTACCAAAGACAGTATAGATGGCCTTGCCTAAGATGACCATATTGTCCCCACTGAATCCTCTGCAGTGTATGTTGGACCTCCCTGGTGAATGAGGGGAGTGGATGAAAACATTAAACACATACATTTTTTAAATGTAAAGAACCTAGAGAAGGTTTTGATAGACGTCTCCCTGGTCTCCAGCACCTTTTTAAGCAGGTGACCATTAGCTCCTGCACTCTCCTCTGGTCCAAAGACAATGTCTTTGAGCTAGTCACACCCACACTGCCTTTTTATTCTGTTTCAGGAAAACACTACTCATCTACAGAAGTCTATTTACCTGCTAGCCCCAGAGCCTCTCTGGGCAGCAGACAGAACAAGAATCACTATGGTCACTGTGGCTTCATGTTCAAAACAGCAACTTTGGAATGAACCAGGGAAAACTTGTGACTCTTACTTCTGGCCTGGGATAAGTCAGTGTGTGGCTCTTCCTCTGAGTCACAGGGCAAGGAAGGTTGTGTCCCAGCAAGGGTATGTGCTCAGGGTTCAGAACAGAGCCCAGGAGATGGTGAGTGTTCTGGACGTGACTTCCTTCCTCCACAGAAGAGTTTGAGAGAAGCCACACACTGGTGATCACCCTTTGCCCTTCCAACTCCAGTCCTCAATCTTCATACTGCTTGCCCAAGTGCACAACATTGATGTTGTGGTGAAATCTGAACGTTGAGAAACTCTAATCGAATACCAAAAGGAAAAAAAATCGAGTTCTGGTTTCAAATATTTCCCCACTACTGGGTCAGCGAGTTGGATTCAGACTTCTAGCAAACGCCACAGCTGTGGTCAGTCATAAATCTCCCTGTCCAAAAGATTGTTCTCTTCAGGCTTCTATAAATACCTCCTCCCCTTGTAGAAATAGCCCCAAGGCCCTTGAGCATGGAGTCATGCACCCTACTGGTTCCTAGTCTGCACCACTATAAGCAATCCTATTGCAAAAGACACCTTAGTTACCTCCATCAGGGTGGCATTTGCTTCCTACTGGAATTTAACTGACTTAACAGCAGTTGACAAAACAAATACCTCAGTCCATAGTGCATGTGCCAAATGAAGCAGACACAGACACACACGTGTGCATGCATGCCAGCATTTATTCAAAACAGAATCATGCTCACATAGCTATGCACTCATACACACGTCTATACATAGCCATGCACATACAAACATATGCATGCACACTTCTGAACGTACTTCTCTGTGTGTGCATGCATTGCTGTAAGCACAGAGCCAGGACAGCTAAACTGGTGAGCTCCAGATACCTTGTCTCAAAAATAGGGTGGGAATGATGCTCCACATCAACCCCTGGTCTCCATACGCATGCACACATGTGTGCGCGCACACACATACCTAATAGTTATAGGAAAGCTTCATAATTGGCCTTGGAAATGATCGGACCCAAATTCTTAAGCAGCAAAAGGAGAAAAGTTAAACTCCGTAAAAGTAAAAGAGCCTCTGAACAGGAAAGGAAGTGATCAGCAGGGTGAAAAAGAACCTTCCAAACATAAGAAAAGGCTGGTAAGCCATTCATCCAGCTGGATAATGTCCAAGCTGTGTAAGAAACTCCTATGATTCAATAGTGAAGAAAGAGGTTATTTAAAATTGAGCAAAGGTGTTGCACAGACACTTCTCCAAAGAAGACATTCCAAAGGCAGCATAACATAACTGACCATCGGGGAAATACAAATCAAACTTCAATGAGTTACCACCTCACTCCTATTAGGATGCCCTTTGGTTGTTAGTTATTCACTTACATCTCAGTTGTAACTCCTCCCTCCTCTCCTCCCGGTCCTTCTCTGTCCCTACCTCATACCGCCTCCCCTGCCCCTCCGAAAAGGAGCGAGCCTCCCCCACAAACCCACCCCAGCACATCCAGTTTCATCAGGACTGTGTACTTCCTCTTTAGTGTCCTGGCAAGGTAAAGTGATCAAAAGTCATGCAACAAAAACCATGTCAGAGACAACCTCCATCACCTTTCTGGGGGACCTACATGGAGGCTAAGCTGCCCGTTGGGTATATGTGTGTAGAGGGCCTAGGTCTAGTCCATGCCTAGTCCCTGGCTGGTGCTTCAGTCTCTACAAACCCACTCTGGGAGGTTAGTTGGGACTCTTGGTCTTCCTTTATTTTTTAAAGAATAACAAATGTTGGTGAGAATGTAGGGATAGTGAAATCTGTGTGCGCTATTGGTGAGAGTATATAATGGTGTTGCTACTATGGAAACAGTATGGATGGTCTTTAAAAAATAAAAAAGAGCAGGCCAATCAGTTCATGTCAGAGGCAGTCCCTGTTCCCATTACTATCGAACCCACTTGGACACTGAACTGCCATGGGCTACATCTGTGCAGGGGTCCTAGGTTATCTCCATGCATGGTACTTGGTTGGAATATCAGTCTTAGGAAAGACCCTGTGTTCAGATTTTTTGGTTCTGTTGCTCTCTTTGTGGAGCTCCTGTCCTCTCCAGATCTTCCTATTTCCCACATCTTTCATAAGATTCCCTGCACTCTGCCCAACTGTTGGCCATAAGTCTCAGCATCTGCTTTGATAGTCTGCAGGGCAGAGCCTTTCAGAGGCCCTCTGTGGCAGGCTCCTGACTTGTTTCCTGTTTTCTTCTTCTTCTGGCCTGCTCTTTGATCACCTCCCCCTGAAGGGGGAGCAGCCTTACCAGGCCACAGAGGAAGACAATGCAGCCACTCCTGATGAGATCAAATAGACTAGGATCAGAAGGAAGGAGAGGAAGACCTCCCCTATCAGCAGACTTGGGGAGGGGCATGTGTGGAGAAGGGGGAGGGAAGGTGGGATTGGGAGGGGAGGAGGGAGGGATTTATGGGGGGGGATATAAAGGGAATAAAGTGTAATTAATAAAAATAAAATAAAAAGAACTAAAAGCACACCTGCCTTGGGGTGGGGGCAATGGAGGAAGAACTGATAGGAGGAATGTAAATTATGTAAACGTAGTACTCATATATAAAATTTGAGAGAGAAAGACAGAGTGTGTGTCTGTGTGTCACATACTCCAAATAAAACTTTCAAGTATATATAGCTCAATTTTTAAATACAGGGTTTCTCCATGTAGCCCTGGCTGTCCTAGAACTCTCTCTCTCTCTGCAGGCCAAGCTGGCCTCGAACTCACAGAGGCCTGCTTCTGCCTCCTATTTGCTGGGATTAAAGGCATGTACCACCATGCCCAGCTATAGCCCAAATTTTTAAGTCAAGCTCTCAAAAATATATCTGTACTACCATATTTATTGCACATCATTTACTATTTTAAACAAATTTTACAGTTTATCCTAAGGCTTACATCCCACAGAAACAGTTCTTGATTAGTGATCATTTTGAAGCCAGGACACATTTGATAGTATCCAGAAGCATTTTCTCTTAACATAAGCCATAAACAAACTTATTTCAACAAATAGATTTTACTAAGCCAGTTGTCATTTAACAAATGTTGCTGGAGCAAACAGATACATACAATAAAGTAAATGAACCTGAACCAAAACAAACCTCAAAGACCTGAAAGCAATCACAAAACCAAACACATCTAGAAGAAAACTTAGGGAAATATCATGATGACTTCAAGGTAATGATGTTTTCTTGAGAAAGATCCAAGACTCCTGACTTTTGGGTCTAGAAAGATGGTTCAGTGGTTAGAAGCTCTTATTTCTCACCCAGAGGCCCTGACTTCAGCTCCCAGCACTCCTATGGAAGTTAACAACTGTCTTTAACTTCAAGTCCAGGAGATCGGATGTCCCTCTTCTGACCTCTGTGGGCACCAGGAAGCACATAGTACATACATATACATACATACATACGTACGTACATACGTACGTACATACATACATGCATACATACATGCATACATACATACAGGCAAAACAAAAAAATTAATTTAAATTTTATTTATTAAACAGAAATCTTTTTTTTAAAAAAAGGATTCATGTACCATAAAGGAAACAGATTAGACTTCAAATTAAAATTTTCTGTTCACCAAATAACACCACTAAGAAAAAGAAAAGAGAACTATTGACTAGAAGTAGCTACTTATAGCATACATATGTAACAAAAAAAAGTCTATGAGTAGCGAATGTAAATAACTTGAACAAACTATCACAATAAAGAGATAAAAGAGCTCGTTTAAGTGTACAACATGGGGAGGCTTCCCCTTTTCCAAGAAGAGGAGAGATGAGAGGGAGGGACTGGGAAGAGAGTAGGGAGGAAAAGCTGAAATCAGGATGTAAAGTAAACAAATAATTTAATGAAAAATTTAAAAGACAAAAAAATAACAAAATGTGGAAAATGCAGGTAGACACTTTCAACTAGATATACAACAATGGCCCGTGGGTATGTTCACCATCATTAGACATAAGGGAAATAAAATTTAAAAGCACAATAAAGTATTACTTTATTCCCACTAGAATGATGAAAATTAAAATGACGAGCTAAGTGTTGGCAATAATATGTTTTATCACAGCTCTCAAACACTACTGGTCAGTGTGTAAATGGCACAGCTGTGATGGGTGACTGTGACAGATTGTTCAGTTTTACACAAACTATACACCAGTCACAAAGAAATTTTTGCCTGTGAGAACTGTGCGGTCCTGTGTCATCTCGCCAACAAACAACTTACCTTTACTTCCCTTTGCTGATCACTCCAGAACATGACGGCAGCTATGAGTAACAGCCTTACAGCTTTGTTTTCAATGCCTGTATCTTAAAGGGCTGGGTGAAATATCACTATTTGATCTTGAAAGACTAAGGGCACCATTTACACTACCCATTCTTGACATTTTACAGATAAATGAATGAAGACCAAAGAGATGGAGTGGAGTGGTTTGCCTACAGTTTCTCATCCGGTTCTCATCAGTCCAGATCCTCCACATCTCATCCCAGGGTTTCCTCTTAATTATGATAGCAAGGGGGAGGGGGTGGGAGGAAAGGGAGGGGCTCTCATGTACCCACGTGAGATATAATAAGCCATGGAGATGCCTATAGAGTTTAAAGCTTAGGTCTTTTGCTGGTGTAGACTCTAAGCTAGCTTCTAATTTAATCTTATTTCCCAGCCTCCCCCAGCCATGTGGCTAGTTCTCGTTCTCTCTCTCTCCCTCTCTCTCTCTCTCTCTCTCTCTCTCTCTCTCTCTCTCTCTCTCTCTCTCTCTCTGCTCCAATCTCCCTTCCATGCCCTTCCATGTCTGTCTTGAATCTCTCACTTCTGCCCTTGTCCTTCCTGACTCCCTCTGTGTCCTCCCTTGTACTTCCTGCCCCAGCCATTGGCTGTCACATCTTTATTATAACCAATCAGCAGTAAGCAAATGCCAGAACAATTCTTAGATTGCCTTTAGGCAACGAGGGCTGTTACAAATAGGAAGCCTGTGATGGGCCACAAAAATAACAACTAAAAATTCAGAGACGCACCTTCATACAAAGTCAAAGTAAGCAAGGTCACCCCAACAACCCTTCATCTCACAGTCTCTCCAGTCTGAATTGGAAGGAGCAATCCCCAGAGGAGCAAGAGAATTGAAGCCTGACATTTGCATCTTACCCTTCATCTCTAAATGCGATTTTCCAGATCCCTGTCATGGCAATTTCTTGATGTGTTTCAAAGGGGAGAAACTTTAAAGCTGAAAAAGGAAATAAATGTCAGCAAGCTTCCTGCTAGCTCCCCAGAGAGATGCCTGATCCAGGAGGCAGGTGCTGAGTGGGCTATCAAAGACAGTGCCAAGTTGTCCCAGGCAGGCATGCATGAGAAGGAAGCAAGCTTCCTTAGCTTCATGATAGTCTAGTCAGCCCCTTATCCATTGCTCTTGGTCTTATATAGCCTGTAGATATGGAAGCTGGCATCCCAGAAGCTGATCCGGTGTTATGAGGTTCCATGTTATCCTCTGCTGTCTCTACCTTTCTTCTACCTTACGTCTATGCAGCTGACACTGGGGGAGGGGCAGAAGTTTAGATAAGAGCCCTTTCCTTTGAGAATTAGGCATTCAAGAAGAAGGATACGCAAGAAGAGGAAGACAGGAAGATGTCCATCCAGAACCCTGTGCCCCTCAGCTGGAGACAGGAGGCTGAGGAAAGCTCCTCTACAATAAGATGAATGGAGAAACCAGAGCCGAGGTCCTACCAGGGCTGAGGGAAAATACCGGGATGTAACAAGATTCCTTGCAGCTTAGAGCCATCATGTAAGATGATCCAGCAGGAAGCTGCTTTTAGCAGCTCACATCACAGAATCTCTACCACAGCTCTGTTGGTCTCTTCATAGCACATGGCAGTTTAAGATCCAATTCTTTGTTTGCTTTTTTGTTATGCATTCCCCCACAGGAGCAAGCTTCCCAGGACAGCACATGAGATTCAGCAGGCGCCTAAGGAAAACTACCAGTGGAGATTGTTAGATGAACAAGTGATTCCTATGAAACACCCTCACTCCCTGAAAGGCAAAAATTCTTATATTGTACAAAGGGCCGATTACTGGAGATTCCTGAATTGCAGCCAGAGTTTCTCAGGCACAAGGCCACTTTCCAGAATACCCAACCATCTAGGCTCAGTCCCCTGCTCCAGTACACCAGTTAAAGAGACTGGTAACAAAAAGATTTATTCAACGTGCTCACACTGGAAAGAGGGACAGGTAAAGGAGTCAAGTGACCACAAGTCCACCTTCAACCCAGGCACTAATGAATGCTTGAAGTTTAAATTCAGGAAGACTTGAGGGTGGGGGCAGGAAGTACGTGTAATCGAGCAATCCAGTCGGAACAGTTGATGGTCACTGTCATGCTATAAGTTCGTCTGCGGAGATCTATGTTGTTTGAAGGGTCCGCCTGCTTCCAGACCGCTGCTTCTGTCCCAGACAACAGACCTCTCTTCTGGATCATTTTCCTCATCCTGAGTCACTCTGGCTGGCAAGGTTTTGTTTTTCCTAGAATCCGAAGTGGCCACAGGTTTAGGACAATGATTCATCTCTGTGCCTGCAGCCTTGCGGGGGGAGATGAATGATGTTTGACAGACACTCTTTGAGTGCTTAACATGGCAACTGAAATAAAGAACATAGTGCAAATGGAAGGCAGAGATGCCAAGCTTTCCTCTTTCACCTGGGCACCTTGGGGGTCCACACAGGAAGTCAACATCTCTTAGGAAAACCTAAGTGTCTGTCTCAGAGTCCCATCCGGCTGATAAGAGCCCACTATGCCAGTAGACAGGGACAGCAGACAACATTCATAAAGGGCTCTGCTTGTGTTCAAGCACTTTCACATCCATTAGTTGAACCTCACAAACACCATCTTCACCTTTTATTATCATTTTTCGACTTTTTATTGATTCTTTGTGAATTTTACTTCATGCACCCCAAACCCACTCATCTCCCCATAACTTAGTATTCAACCCCTGCCCTTGCAACCTTACCCTCCAACAAAATAAAAATAAAAACAGAAATTAAAAACAAAAATTAAATCTCATCGTGTCACACAATGCCCACACATCTTTACTTGAAAGTGTTCATTGAAGTGAATCATTGATCTGGTTCAAAGCCTCTGGCTTGTGCTACACTATCAATACCGGATTCTCACCAGGACTCCTCTCTGATATCCTGTTGTTGCCATGCTTCATGGAAATCCTTCAGCTTCGGATCTGCAGAACCAGCCCTTTCATGTACTCCAGCAATTCAATGGCCCAATGTAGAACCCTCAATCTAGGCCTGAGCAGTAGCTGAGTGGGTCAGCCCACCAGCTCTCCCACACCCACATCACCAGGACCAGCACTGCCCCAGCTAACTCACCCAAGGCCTCAGCTAGCAACAACCAGGGGGTGTGGGGAAGGAGCTCTCCTGTTCTTATGCCCTCACACTGGCTCACCCATGTCCATGATACCAGGGCCAGCTCTATTGTGCTACCTAGGTGAGATGTAGGGGCTCTCCCCTGAGTGCTGCAGACAGTGAGGCACAGGGCCAGCTCCACAAAGCCATTGTTCTATCAGCATGGTTCCAGGTGGCAGCCCAGACCAGGGATGTTCACATACCTTTTGGTGGTAATATGGGCCATGTACATTGACACAGAACTCAGTTGCTACATGGCCATCGACCCAGACATGGCCCTCAGTGGCAGCACAGGCCAGGACTTCACCCTGATTTCAAGTGGCAAAGCAGGCTGCTCACATCAGGCTGTTCCTCACTACCCTCACGTCTCCCGTTCCACCTCTCTTCATAGTCAGAGCAGATATTAAGACTCGAGATCAAGCCTCTGACAGAGGGCGAGAAGTAATGATAGATCTGGGGGAGGTTGTTGAGACTTGGGGAGAACAAGAACTCCACAAAGACCAAACTGAGCAGGGCACAGGGGTCTTGTATGAGACGGTTTCTACAATCAAGGACCATGTGTGGATGTGGCCTGGAACCCCCGCCCCGCATGGATGGGACCAATGATAGCTCATTGTTGGACTGAAGACCCTAGTGAGGGAAACAGGGACTGTTTCAGTCATGATCTTGATGGCTGACTCTTTGACCCTCCCCCATACAAGCTGGGGAGTGACAGACTGGCTAGATCCCAGGGGAGGACATTGCAGCCACCCTGAGGAGACAGGATGAGCTGGGATTGGATGGAAGGGGAAGTGGTCCTCCCCTGTTGGTGGACTTGGAGGGGGCAGGGAGGAAGGAGATGAGGGAGGGAGTGGGAGGGTAGGAGGGAATGAGGGAGGGGGCTACGCCTGGGATTCAAAGTACCTAACCTGTGATTGAGATAAAAATAAACAAATTTAAAAAAAAAAAAGGTTCTGCTACTCTTTCTTTCCCATCTCTCCATTGCATAGTGGCACACCATAGTGGGACAAAAGGCAGGCAGGCAGGCAGTCCTCTGGGTATCTTCTCACTTCCATATGTGGGTGGGCCTCCCATTATCTCTTTTTTTCTTTTCTCTTTTGTTTTGTTTGTTTGTTTGTTGTTTTTTGAGATAGGGTTTCCCTGTATAGCCCTGAGCTGACGATCCTGTAATTCTCTTTCTCTGTAGACTAGGCTGTCCTCAAACTAACTGCCTCTGGCCCTGCCCCTGGCGCTGCCTCTGCCCTGGGTTAAAGGTGTACACCACTATTTTCCAGCTTATCATTTCTTTTTAACTGTAAATGCCAGCGATTCACCAAAAAGAACTGTCTTGCCCTAAATCACTACATTAATTAAGCAGGAAACATTTATACTACCTTCAAATCCATTGTTATCTCTCTGCTCCCACCATCATGCTGGCTGTGAATATATATCACAAGTGAGCATGATTGTCCCGTTTCTGCCAAAGTCAAGTAGAGTCCTTTAGGACAATTTTTCTCTGTTAATGGCAGCAAAGCCTATAGTAAGAGCCCAAACTCCACATGACAACCACCCCTCAGAGGACAGGGCTTGAAATGAAATCAAGGAGTGTTGAAGGTAATCTCTCCCCTAGCAAACAAGAGAGACAAATGCAAAGGAGGAAAGAGTCAAAGAGAAAGGGTGTGTCCCCAGGCCAGGTCCAAATAGTGACATCAGACGCAAGTAACAACTTATCTCCCACGCAGGTAAGGAAGATATACCCTACTCTCCAGGAAAGGCAGTAATTACCCTGCTGCACCTACCGTGACACCTGCGTTCGCAGACTCCTTTGTCTTGAAGAGCAAAGCACTAGTCATGTGCTGAAACTCTCCTTGTTGACAATAAGACCAACCTCGTGGATTAGCATAGCCGCCTCCCCTCCTTAGACCACAAAGCCTCACATGCACATTATCCAAAGTGCTCTAGAACTGTGGAAAAAACACTCCCAGGGTGCTGTGTAATGATGGGAAAGCGCTTTAAGCTGTTTTAATGCATGTCGGCCTTATCTACAACCATCCTCCCTCCATCCCAGATTAACAAATTTCCATTTGATTCTGTTTTGGGAACACTGACCATATTGAAATCAGAGCCCGAAAGAGCAATTGTATCCTTCTCCTCTGGTTGAACTCTTGTATCCTTTCTATAGTCCTGCTGCAATGTCAGCTCCTCAAAGATATCAGAGAACTCACTTCCCTTTCCCACACTCTCTTTGATGGTCTTCCTGATTTTCTTTCTTTCTCTCTTTCATTTTCATTGACTCTTCCCAGGCCCTACATCAAGTCTTCACTGAAACAGAAAGAACCTGTTTCATTCTTCCAGTCCCTAAGCTACAACAAACTGATGCTAGAGATCCAAGAAAGGTGATCTTTTCAATTTATGTAAACTCAGATTATAGGAGTCCATGTATGAAGAAGAGATTGAAGGTTCACAGTTTTAAAGAGTGGGTCCCTCATACTAAAGATATAACTGTAGAATTTGAGAAAAAAAAATGTGTTAGAGAGAAAAGTATGTTAGCCTGAACCCTACCATTCTCTAGTTCAGGAGTGAGCATGAATTCAACAGGAGCATGAATTCAGAATTAAGTATCAAGAATCGTATGACCTTAAATAAGACCTTCTCTAAACAGCGATTTCATCCTGAATTCACTGAAACCAGATACTCACATGTTCAGATAGTGCTAAATGTCAAACAGAAGTCTTAGTGGCCCAAAGAAGACATTCCGTAGAGGAGAAGTCATATGGCCTAGCTTTTTTTTTTTTTTTATTACACTCAAAACAAGATTGGTAGGCTGTCTCTACTTCATAAGGGGAAGTGTCTCAGCTGTCTCTGCAAGCCTGATTTTTATCACCTACAGAAGATTTTTAATTATCTGATAAATAAAAAGGACAAAAGTAATGAGATGGGGATGAAATTAGTGAATGATGAAGAAATAGTCTAGATACCCCTTAATAAGTATGATGATTCTGGACCCAACATTGACATTTCTGTCTACATTAAGGGGGGTTGAAATGATACTAGCAGATTCTCCTTATTTCTTGTTATTCCACACATCATATTTTAAGTGAAATTATATGCATTGTTCAATTTATTGTTATGCCTAATATAACCAAGAGAGGTCTCAAAGATCTTAATTGAACTCCAAAGGACCTGAATCTAAATAATAGATCCCATATAATGTGATCCCCAAGATGTGTTTGTTCCAAATTACACTCAAAATTACACACAAAAGTCTGAACACTACCACCCAGGAAGATAGAGATGCAACAGCATAGAACTAAAAGGTTCATGCCCACACCATCAACCGTTTCAGGGAGGTGGAAAAAAAGCTATGAGGCATGTAACCCTCATTCCTGGCTCAAATATACCCTAACAGTGCAACTGAAACACATAGGAAGGCAAATGTCCCTAAGAGCTATCCTAGAACCTGAAGTCAGTAGGTCATTATAGTCCAAACTTGGCAAGAAAGACGGTAGGAAAATCTTCAGTGCCCTATATGTGTCCACCTCTGAACAGACACTGTACATGTATCATGCCTTTGGTAGTCATGACAGTGGTCTCCCATAAGTAGAACTCTGCTGTTTCAAAAAAAGGAAACCAGAGCAGAGACAGTTAAGACACATCAAGGCCATAACTCAAACTCCAGTCTATAAACTCTGCCCTCTCTCTTCTGCCAAATTATAAATACACCAAAAAGAAAAAAGAAAAGAAACTGTAAGAACATTACCAAAGTGCCAGGGCCTTCATCCTGAGGTTGCCGTCTCCTCCAGTTATAGAAAAAGACCATGAAATTGGCTCAACTGTTTGGATAAGAGACTCCAGAAGTTGGAGTCTCCTTCTTCTTCTTTCCTTAAGAAATCCCATTCCACTGGGCGTGATGGTGCAAGCCTTTAACCCAGGTACTGGGGAGGCACAGGCAGGCAGATCTCTGAGTTCGAGGTCAGCCTGGTCTACCGAGCAAGTTCCAGAACAGCTAGGGCTGTTCTCTCTATAACCCTAGCTACACAGGGAAACCCTGTATCAAAAAGAAAGAAAGAAGGAAAAAGATAGAAAGAAGAAAAGAAAAGAAATCTCATTCCAAGCAAGGCGATAGTGGTACACATCTTTAATTCCAGTACTCTGGAGGCAAAAGCTGACAGATCTCTGAATTCAAGACCAACCTGGTCTACAGAGCAAGTTCCAGGACAGCCCAAGTTAAACAGAGAAACCCTGTGTATCGAAAAACCAAAATGAAACAAAAAAGGAAAGGAAGGAAGGGAGAGAGAGAGAGAAGAAATCCCATGCCAAGCCCGGCGGTTGTGATGCACACCTTTGATCTCAACACTCACGAGACAGAGGCAGCCAGATATTTGTGAGATCAAAGTCAGCCTGGTCCATAGAGTGAGTCCAGGACAGTCAAGACTACACAGAGAAACCCTGTCTCAAGACAGGTTTCGTTAAAAGAACAAAACAACAGCCTACAGACTGGGAAAAGATCTTCACCAATCCTACATCTGACAGAGAACTAATATCCAGAATATATAAAGAACTCAAGAAATTGAACACCAACAAACCTAATAATCCAATTAATAATGGGGTTCAGAACTAAACAGGGAATTCTCAAAAGAGGAATATCGAATGGTGGAGAAAAACTTAAAGAAATGCTCAACATCCTTAGTCATCACGGAAATGCAAATCAAAATGACTCTGAGATTCCATCTTACACCTGTCAAAATGGCTAAGATAAAAAACTCAAGTGACAGCACATGCTGACAAGGATATAGAGAAAGGGGAACCCTCTTCCATTGCTGGTGGTAGTACAAACTTGTACAACCACTTTGGAAAGTAATCTGGCACTTTCTCAGACAATTAGGAATAGCTCTTCCTCAAGATCCAGCTATACCACTCCTAGGCATATATACAAAAGAGGCTCAAGTACACAATAAGGACATTAGCTCAACCATGTTTGTAGCAGCTTTATTCATAATAGCCAGAACCTGGAAACAACCCAGATCTTCCTCAACTGAGGAATGGATACAGAAATTGTAGTACAT
>CM053755.1:42593275-42645406 GCA_028658305.1 Pachyuromys duprasi
AAAACAGGAAACAAGTCAGGAGCCTGCCACAGACAGCCTCTGAAAGGCCCTGCCCTGCAGAATATCAAAGCAGATGCTGAGACTTATGGCCCACAGTTGGGCAGAGTGCAGGGAATCTTATGAAAGATGTGGGAAATAGTAAGATCTGGAGAGGACAGGAACTCCACAAGGAGAGCAACAGAACCAAAAAGTCTGAGCACAGGGGTCTTTCCTAAGACTGATATTCCAACCAAGTACCATGCATGGAGATAACCTAGGACACCTGCACAGATGTAGCCCATGGTAGTTCAGTGTCCAAGTGGGTTCGATAGTAATGGGAACAGGGACTGTCTCTGACATGACTGATTGGCCTGCTCTTTGATCACCTCCCCCTGAGGGGGGAGCAGCCTTACCAGGCCACAGAGGAAAACAATGCAGCCACTCCTGATGAGACTAGGATCAGAAAGAAGGAGAGGAAAACCTCCCCTATCAGTGGACTTGGGGAGGGGCATGCTTGGAGAAGGTGGAGGAAGGGAGGGGTTGGGATAGGAGAAGGGAGGGATACAAAGTGAATAAAGTGTAATAAATAAAGAATTTTTTAAATACCAGATTGAAATCACTGTATACCCATCAAAATGGCTAACATAAAAAAAGTGACACTGCAAAATGCTGGCAAGGATGGAGAGAAACTGGATCATTCCCTTCTGGAAAGATGTCAATGGTGCAGCCTCCTTGGACAATTGTTTGGCAGTCTCATTAAAATACAACAAGGAATAAAGGGTTCAGGAGAGAGTGGGAAGGGAAAAGAGAGGGCAATTGGGATATAAAAAGGACCAAAAACAAATTATATGTATGTGTGCACAAAATCGTCAAAGAGTCAACAACAACAGCAACAAAAACCCAACCAAGTATACAACTGCAATGCCACTCGTTCCTGGGCATTTATCACAGCAAAACGAAATTTTATATTCACACAGAACCTAAACACAAATATTCAACACACCTTTTATCAGTAGTCATGTTATGGGCTAAATGTTTATGAGCTCCCTCCGAAATTCTTATGTTGAAACCCTAATTTTAGGGGGTAGGAGGCCTTTGGCAAGTATTAAGTCATGAATGTAATATTCAAATAAACAAGATGCATGCATCACCACCCCCCCCCCAAAAAAAAACTTTGCCAAGCCATGGTCCTAAGATGGCGATTTGGCCAAGCAGCAAAGAATGCTTACTAGTGAATCTTTGAAAACAGTAGATCTAAGCCGGTTGCAGTGTCTCATGCCTGTAATCCCAGCACTAAGAAAGGCAGAGGAAGGTAGACTCTGTGAGTTAGAGGATAGCCTGGTCTACAAAAGGAGTCCAGGACAGCCAAGGCTACACAGTGAAACCCTGTCTCAGAAAACAAACAATGAGTAGATCTGTTTCCCCATGCCATTATGTATATTATATTCTTCATTCCTGTTTAAAGATGCAGAATGCCCAAAAATAAGCAGAAGTGGGAGCCGAAGATGCTGGAATGAAGAGAGCCCGGCAGAGGGAGGAGGGAGAAGGGAGCCAAGGATCCATGTGATGCTCTGGGCACTCATGAGAGCCTGAAGTGCTGACAGGCTTTGTGATCTCCCAGAGAACAAAAGCTGTTCTCAGCCCAGCAGCAGAAATGTGGGGTAGGGAGTGGACTACCCCACACTGTCTAACAGACACTGCTAGAAATTTCCTGACACAATTAGTGGACAGAGAGCCACTGCCAGAAAGTTAAAGAGCAAGGAAAGGGAACTGAGGAATGGAATGTGAGAAAGAAGTGCTCATTTGTGAACCCAGATAAGGCACTCTAAAAAAAGAAAAAATACACTTAAAAACCTGGGTTTTATGGCTGGGGAGATGGCTTACGTGGTTAAGTGAGCTTCCTGCTCTTCCAGAGAACCCAAATTCTGTCCCCCTGACATGGACCAGATGGCTCAGAACCGCTTGAAACTAGAACTCTAGAAACTTCAACACTCTCTTCTGGCACCTGAGTGCACCCACACACATGTGGCATATATTCATGCAGATATACATGTGCACACTATGTACATATTTAAAATTAAAAAATAAAACTACAAATTTTCTACAATCAGTTTCTGATGACCGTGTGGCTGTATCTGAATTCGTGTTTAATTTCATATCCGTTACTTTATTTGAGCAATGAAAGTCTCATACAGCTGGATGTTTGTGAGTCCTAGGCAAGCTGAGATGTCTGACTACTCTCAAAGAGTACCCCTGTACACCTGATAAGATGATTTGAATATCCCCTCCGAAACTCATGCTGAAAAGTAACCCTCAATGCAACAATGTAGAATTGTGAATGCTCAGAAGTGATTAGGCCATGAGAGCAGAGCCTTGGTGAAATAGGCATGGGTTAGTTTCCAGGGCTTAGGTCCTTCTCCATCTCTTGTGATCATGTGTCATTACCCAGCTCCTAGACTGGACATGTACTGGACCAACCATCTTCTTAGTCTATAGCAAAATGCTCAGCAGGAACCAAGAAAATCAAAGGTGAGGAATTTCCTAAGCTTGCTGTGAGCCACTGAAGTCAGGGTATTGGAAAGGCGGGTGCCTCCAGAGAAGAAGAAACCTGGGTCTGGAGAACCAAAAGGGCAATGGATGTAGTCAAGGTGGAGGCAAGAGTCTGCAGTTCACTGAGTACCGTATAACAGATGTCCACCCTTGCTTACTTTGGGAAACTGCCAAACACCTAATGGGCAAAAGAAAGGCTAGTTCAGAGGCCTCTTAAAAATAAATTAGCCAGGGAACAATTAAAGGCCTTAAATGAACAATTAGCCCAACTGGCAAAGACTTATAAATCCTCCCTTGATCAAAACAGTTAGTTGGAATTATCTGCCTTCAGAGGCAAATTACTCTTTATAAAATTAGTAGTTGTGGGCATTAGGGTGATGAAGAGCTACAAGGGAAAAGGTCAATCAGGCACTTATTCAGAAAGAAGAGGTCTAAATTCCTTACCCAGAACCACAGCAATTAAATCAACAATGTAACCAAGCAGCACAGGTGTCCTCGGTCATTATTTGGATATAACAGGGTATTCTGTTTTACTGTCTTGGAGCAGACAGGTTACATGCTAAGCCGAGCCAAGGAAAATACAAGCCAAGAAGTCTGCTGTGGTCATCCAGATTCAGTCCGTGGAAGGAGCATTAGTGTAGAGGTGCCTCGTGTTGCCACATCTGGTATACCTACTTTGATTCTCCTTGGTTTTTCCACATTGACAAGTATTTACTATTCAGGAAACTGCAATGCGTAAACACATGTTCATACAAGTATATGGCGTACTTTGAGCATGCTGTACCCATCTCCTTCCTTATCCTTGGTTCCTCCCTCTCAGCCCCTTCATTGTTATTGTTTTGGGGATTTGGGGGTGAGTGTGCAAGCATGCGAGCATGCATGCATGCAAGTGTGTGTGTGTGTGTCTGTGTGTGTCTGTGTGTGTGTCTGTGCATGTGTACTTGCATTCACTCACATTTGTTCCTTTGTAGGCAGACGTGTAAGCACATGCAGGTCCAAGCCAAAGCTCAACATCAGGGTGTTGGTCCTCTATCATCATTTACCTTGCCTTTAAAACAAGTTCTCTCATTGGTGTGTAGCTCACCAAATAAACAAAGCTAGCTGGGCCAGTGAGACCTCCCCCTCCCCCGCACAACACCCCACCTCACCCCCCAGCTATTAAGTATATGAGTTCTTGGGATCAAATTTAATTCCTCATGTTTCCAAGGCAGCACTTTAGTCACCTGGTGGTTCCTTTTTCTGTTCCTAGACAGTGTCACATCTATTCTCATGCCAATGTGTATGTACTGATATATATGTATATATATATACATACATATTATATATATACATATATATATATTAAAAAATCTAGGCTCCATAAATGGAAAAACATATCTGTCTCTCTGAGTCCGACTTTATTTAATATATCTCCAATTGCATCAAACTTCCCTTCACTGATGTGGCTTTGTTCTTCTTTGTGGAATAAGAAAATCCTATTGTGTATACATACCACCTTGTAATTATTTATTTCCCTGTTGACAGACATTAATCCATTCACTATAGAAATCAGCATGGAGGTTCCTTGTAAGAACTGAAACTAGATCCACTATCTTGACTGGTGTAGTAGATATTCCAGTCCTAGATGTTTGCCGCAAAGCCTCCATAACAACATATCACTGAGAGACTTGCACATCAGTGTTACACTCTCATTCAAAGACATCCTGTCTTGTCTTCAATGTAGAATCGATGCTGAGTAAGACTTCATCATTTTAACTGCGCTATATTAGACAGCTCAATAGCTTAGACCAGTGCCTCCCAGACATTTAACATGTTCCAGACATTTTTATTTGTCATGCATGAAGAAGTGGAAATTGCTGACATGTAGTATGGACCAAGGACATTGCTGAACTCCATAGATTACAAAGATGGCACCTACAACAGCCAAGAATCTCAGTAGTACTACTATCAAAAAGCTTTAAGATAGATGTATTAATTTCACACTTCAATGTACTCTAAACATCAAAAACATTGACAAATTAATAATACTGGTATGGAAATAGATTTGGTCAGTTGGTTGTTTGGGTTTGAGACAAGATCTCTAGCCCAAGCTGACCTCAGACTCTCCATGAAGCTGAGAATGACCCTGAACTTCTTATACTCCTGCCTCTACCTCCCAAATGCTGGTAATATAGCCATGTATCACTGTCTTAGTTTGACAAAACACCATGACCAAAGCAAGTTGGGAAGGAAATTGTTCTGCTTACACTTCTACATCACAGTTCATCATCAAAGGATATTAGGACAGGAACTCAAACAGGGTAGGAACCTGGAGGCAGGAGCCAATGCAGAGGCCACAGAGGAGTGCTAGTTAGTGGCTTGCTCTCCATGGCTTACTCAGCCTGATTCCTTATAGAACCCAGGACCACCAGCCCAGGGATGGCCCCACCCACAATGAACTGAGTGCTCCCTTATCGATCATTAATTAAGAAAATGCCTTACAGTCATCTTGTGAAGGCATTTTCTTAATTGAAGTTCCTTCCTTTCAGATAACTCTAGCTTGTGTCAAGTTGACATAAATCTAGACAAGACAATTGACCACTTGTTAACTTAAAACACAAGCATATCACTGTTAAAGCCATAACCTTTTCTTTCTTGCTCATCCCCAAGATCATACATTAACATCAACAACACAATATAAAACTTTTTTACAAACTTCAAAAATTCCACAGTCCCCTATCAATGGACTTAGAGAGGGGCAGGGAGGAGATGAAAGAGGGTAGGTGGGGATTGGGAGGGAATGAGGGAAGGAGGCTCCTGTAAAAATCAGAAGTAAATTAAATGCTTTCTTACTTCAAGAAGGAATAATTAGGGCATAGTTAAAAGCTGAACAAAGCAAAACCAAACTCCAACAGTAGAAATAACTCAATGTCCAATGTCTAGAATTCACTCATGATCTTCTAAGCTCCTCCAAAGGGATTGGGTCATTTCTCAGGATCTACCCTCTGACACATACAGCTTGTCTTCTAGGCTTCACTGACTGACTCCAGTCTTGGTGGTCATCCATCCCTAGAGCTATAAATGTTATTGAAACTGAGTAATAATAGTTGCTGAGAAATGTCTTTACATGTTAAATTTTAAAATTCTAGTCTGGGAACTACAATTGATCCCATTGATAAAATTCCTGCTGAGTAAGCATGAGGACCTGAGTTCAGATCCCCAGCACCCTCATAAAAGCTGGGTGAGCTGAACACATCTGTAGCACAGGGCCAGGGTAGATGAAAACAGCTGGTCTCCCAGAGTCCATTGGCTAGCCAGCCTGGCCAATCCGGGTTCAATGCAAGACGCTGACTCAAAAAACAGAGTGGAGAGCAACGAAGAAAGCACTAATACCAATCTTTGACCGTCACACACACACACACTTACACACAACACACGTACATATCTGGCCTTCACATGCACACATATATCACACATATGTACATGTATATATCTCACCTTTGTGTGCGTACATGCACACACACATTACACACACACATATAGACCACACCCACAAAAAATATCTACAATTTTTTCCTTAAACAAAATCTGTCAGCATTTTTTTCCTTCCATTTAGTAAGTAAAACAATCACTTTGTCTCTTTGCCCAAAGCTTCCGCAACTGAGGTTGTAGGTGCATATTTTATTCCCAAGCATTCAACATTTATTACCTGAGGGACTCTTTTGCCAACAGCGCGCATGTTAAACCAGTTACTAGAAGTGTGGGTTGTTTTAAATGTTAATTTACAGTGACAAACTCACCTCCTTGGTGCCTGCAGAGACACCAACTAAAGACGAAGCCTCCCTTGCATTATCAAAATCACAGAAACAGGACGTCCAAATCCCTCCCACAGGGACATAAAAACATAAACTACATGATTCAGTGATGGTTTCTATGATAAATGGCAACTCCAAAAAAAAATATTTTTAAGGAACATTGCAACCCTCATATATTTTCTACCTCTGGTTAGATTTCTCTTAAAAGAAGAAAGACCCTTAGAAGCTTACAGTGGGTTGTTAATTGAAGTCTTGGCACTGTTTTTGTTTGTTCTGTAAAAACCTTTCCCAACCCTAAATGCTATGAAAAAAAAAAAAAACAGCAAGAAGACAATCATGACATGTGGCAGAGCCCTGGGTTCATCATGCCACCAACTCTGTGACCTCAATGAGTCATCTAACATTCTCATCTAGTTTCTGTGACACAGGGCCCAGGAAGACAAATTAAATATCTTCCAGCTGCTCCTAAAACAGTTTTATGTTGCCAAAATCTAAGCAAAAGGAGTATCTTTACATGCATCCTCTCCTCCCCCCCACCCCGCCCTTGGTTTCCACTAAACTGAATACCTTGCATTGGTGTGGTACACGGGTAAGAAGCCTATGTTTGGCTAAGATCACTTTACACAGAGGTTCTCTTATTACCAGATGCAGCATTGTGTTTTGCTAGATGCACATGGGTATGTTCCTAATATCACAACATGGCAGAAAGGAGTCCACCACCCAGAAATTTTCCCTCCTTTTCATCTCTTCACAAAATGTGACATTGGCCTTTCCGATGCCCTTACAGTTTTGTTTTTTGAAAATGGCTGTCATTGGAAGTTTATACCGTGTGGCCTTTTCACACTGGCTATTTTCTGTTAGTGGTATGCACTTAGGTTCTTCTATGCTTTTGAGTGATTTTATAGATCATTTTTATCATTAAATAATATTCTATTGTATAAATGTGCTTGATTTGTTTACGTCTTCACTCATGATGAATATGAATCTTGCAGTACCTTAATGACTAGGATATTGCATGTGTTTTCATGCATGTGTTTTTCATCTGTGTATTTTCTGTAGTGAAATATCCATTCAATTGTTTTCTTTTTAAGGAATTTTTATAAACAAACCCTTATCCCAAATAAGGTTTTATTATTTATTATTTCAAGTCTGCAGTATTGTCATTTTATTTTCTTTCATGAACGGAATTATTTTTCAGAACATACAATATTAACATTAATAAAACTCAACTGAGTCATTTTTCTTTCATGCATCATGATTTGATCTGTACAAATCAAGAATCATTGCCAAACTCAAAGTTGGCTGGATTTTTTCCTCTATTGCTTCCTGCATGTTTTATAGATTAAGGAAAATCCATTTAGTTCAGTGTTATGAGAGGTGTAATGATTTTCGCAACTCCATGTACAACTGCTTCAATGCTGGCTTTCAAAATCTCCGTCCTCTATCGTATTGTGTTTGTTCCTGTGTCAAAGACAAAGTCACCATAGGTGTCAGCATCTGCTTCTAGAATCTGTTCTAAAGATGTAGCTCTCCTTTCACCTACTTCTCCTTATCTTCAGAGTAAAAAAATTAAGTAATATAATGTTAGTCTTTTAATTTTACTCTTTTCAATATTGTGTTCGATATTCTGGATCTTTTGGCTTCTTGACACCAACATGTAATTTGTAAGGACTTTTACTAAGGTTATCCATAGCTATAGATAATGTGGGATAAACTAAAATGTTAAGTCTTCTTTTTTGAAAGACAAAGACTTTCTCTATTGCTCTTCAGAAATCACAGGAGCATGAAGGGAGGGGTGTACAATACCAAACAGTGGATAAGAAACCCACACACCAAAAGCAATCTACAGATCCAATGAAATCCCCATCAAAATTGCAACACAATTCTTTACAGACCTTAAAAGAACAATACTCAACTTCATATGGAAAAAAAGGATAGTTAAAACAATCCCATACAATATTACCATCACCTATTTCAAGATCTACTACAGAGCTATAGTAATAAAAACTACACGGTATAGTCATAAAAATAGACAGGTTGAAAAATGAAATGGAATTGAAGACCGAAATGTAGATCTGCAACCTATGAATATCTGATTTTTTATTTTAAAAAACCTAAAACTATACAATGGAAAAAGAAGAAAGCAACTACTCGTGATCTAGCTGAATGTCTATACATAGAAAAATGCAAATAGATCCATATCTATCACCCTGTACAGAACTCAAGTCCAAGTGGATCAAAGAGAGACCTCAACATAAAAGCAGGCACATGAACCTGATAGAAGAGAAAGTGAGAAACTGCCTTGAATTCAATGACACAAGAGACAACTTCCTGAACAGAACACCAACAGCTCAAGCTCTAAGATCTACAATTAATAAATGGAACCTCAAGAAACTGAAAAGCTTTTGTAAGGCAAAGGACAACATCAATAGGGCAGAATAGCAGCCCACAAAATGCAAAAAATATTGTCACCAACTCCACATCTGACACAGGGCTGATATCCAAATTATATAAAGAACTCAAGAAACTAGGCATCAACAAACCAAATAACACCACTTTTAAAGTGGAGTACAGATCTAAACAGAGCATTATCAACAGAAGAATCTCAAATAGCTGAGAAAATGTGTAAAAAAAAAAAATGTTCAACATCTTTAGCCATCAGGGAAATGCAAACAAAAACTAATTTGAGATTTCATCTTACAGCTGTCATAATGTTTAAGGTCAAAAACACAAGTGACAGCACGCGCTGGGGAGGATGAGAAGAAAAGGGGAGCACTCCTCCATTGCTGGTGTGAGTGCAAACTTGTGCAGCCACTTTGGAAATCAATATGGCGATTTCTTGGAAAATTGGGAATTGACCTACCTCAAGACCAGCTCTACCACTCCGAAGCACTCCATCCATTGTTCTACTAGCTACTCTACCAACTATACCACCCCAAAGAGAACTTCGTCCATCCCACCACAAAGACACCTGCTCACCTGTGTTCACAGCAGCTTTATTTGTAATAGCCAGAAACTGAAAACAACCTAGATGTCACTCAGATAAAGAAAATGCGGTACATTCACAGAATGGAGTATAACTCAACTGCTAAAAAAAAAAAAATGACATCATGAAATTTGCAGGCAGCCAGGTGTGGTAGTAAGTGCCTTTAATCCCAGCACTCAGGAAAGCAGAGGCAGGTGGATCTCTGTGAGTCTGAGGCCAAACTGGTGTACAAAACAAGTCAAGGACAGCCAAGGCTACACAGAAAAACTCTGTCTCAAAAAAAAAAAAGAAAGAAAGAAAGAAAGGAAGGAAGGAAGGAAGGAAGAAAGAAAGAAAGAAAGAAAGAAAGAAAGAAAGAAAGAAAGAAAGAAAGAAAGAAAGAGGGAAAGAAAGAAATTTGTAGGTAAATGGATGGAACAAGAAAACATATCATCCTAAGTGAGGTAACCCCAGACCCAGAAAGACGAACATGGTATGTACTCACTTATAAAGGGATAGGAGCTGTTAAGTAAAGGACAATCATGCTATGCTCCACAGACCCTAAAAAGCTAAGTAACAGGAAGGCTCAGGGGGCATGCATGGACCTCCCTGGAAAGAAAAAGTAGAGTAGATTTCACTAGTGGACTCATGGGTGGGTAGAAATGGGAAGAGGAGGGATCAGGAGAGGAGGGAGAGGGAGAGAGTGCTGGGAGAGATGACTGGAATTGAGGGGCATTCAAGGATGATGTAGAAACCTCGTGCAATAGAGACTCCCTGGACTCTATGAGGGTGGCCCTAGAGAGGACTGCTAGGAACGGAGACCCGGAGCCTGAACTGGCCATCTTCTGTGCCAGGCAAGCCCGCAATGATGGGACCCCCGCCGCAAAACCTTCCACCCACGATTTGTCATGCCTGCAAGATGGCTGGGGAAACTGTAGCACAGAGCTTGTGGGAGCCGCCCACCAACGACTGGTCCAACTTGAGGCCCATGCCACAAGAGGCAGCCCAGGCCTGACACTGCCTGAATGGCCAGGAATCAGAGGCTTGGTAGCCCAGAACTAACCAAAACAAACAAATAAACAAAGAAACACAATACAAAACAAAAAAGTCAGTGAAATGATTCTTAATGATATTCTGCTACACTCATAGATTGGTGCCTAGCCTAATTATCATCAGAGAGATTTCTTCTAACAGCTAATGAGAGGAAATGCAGAGACCCACAGCCAAACATTAGGAGTAGCTCAGGGAACCCCACAGAAATGGGGAAGAAAGAATTGTAGAAGCCAGAAGAGTAAAGGACACCACACAAACTGAGCTTTAAACACTACCATTACGATCTTAACAACTCAAAAATAATTTTTTCAAAGGTTCTCAGTGAAAAAATATATGACCTCAAAGTTTGGGGCTTGGGAGATGTGGGTTTAACTTTTTATTACTTATGTGTTTATTTGAATATTCATGTAGGTGCCCACAGAGGCCAAAGAGAACATTAGACCCCCTGGAGCTGAAGTTTCATGGGTACTGGGAACCAAATTTCGGTCCTCAGCAAGGACATGTTCCTGAACACTGAGCCATCTTTCTGAAGTTTTATATACAACCGAAGTATTTTGCATACATAATATTATCCTCAAATGTTCATTTTGAAAATTCTACCAAGAGTTTCACCCAATTAAGAGAGGGCTGCAAAAATCTGACCAAATTCAATTTCAGAATTGACTATATTTATAAATCTAAGGACAAAACTGAGCTAGAACAGGGTTTTAAAACAGCCTACAAAGACATCCAAGCTCCTGTCCCAGCCACAAGGCAGGAACCATTCTGAGGAGGGAATATGTGATGATGGCACACACAGTGGGGAGATGGGAAAGAAAGAGAAGCACTGTGAACAGAAGTAGAGCTGGAGATGAGATGGTTAGGAGCAGGTGCACATGAGGAGCCTGAGCAACCACCTTAGGATGGCTGTGATGTCCCTGCCCGGGCTGCCACCAAGGGCTATGTCTGGGTCTGTGGTCTTGCTGAAGCTGAGGTCTGTATTGATGTTCATGGCTCAAGTTACCTCCAAAGGCCGTGAGGATGCTCGTGGTCTGGGCTGCCATCTGAGACCATGTGGATATCTGAGGGCCATGCTGATGTGGGAGGGCTGAGGAAGACAGGACTAGGATGATGAAATACTGATCTGAGTGGCCCTGACACCTGAGGCTATGGTGACATCCGGGTCCATGCTGCCACCAGGGGCCATGTCTGGATCTGTGGTCCTATAACAGCCAAGTCTGGGTTAAAGTCCAAGGTGTGTGTCACCGCTAAAGCCATGAAGATGTCCCTGGTCTGGGCTGCTGCTGGAGGCCCTGTTGATGCCCAAGCTCTCTGCTGAGCTGGCCCCGTGCTTTGCCCTTGGCAGAAGAGCTTGCCCCGCCCTTGCCTTGGCAGCATGGTGGTAGTGGAGGGGGACACCCAGGTGAGCAGGCCCTGGGGGCGTGAGTACAGGAGAGCCGGCCCCTGCCCCTCATCCGCTGCGCATGGGAAAGATGCTCCCCACCGCTGCCACCAGCAGAAGCTGTGTGAGCTGGCCGCAAGAGCGAGTGGGTGAGCTGATGCTACCCCTCACCTGGGCAAATCGGGAGAGCTGGCCCTGCTGGTGTGAACACAGGAGAGCTGGTAGACTGACCAACTCAGCTTCCACCCAGGCCCAGATCCAGGGTTCTGAGTTGGTCCGCTGCAACACCCACCCCATTTACAAGCTACTGGAGCACATGAAGGGGGCAGTCCTACAGATCCAAAGCTGCAGGATTTCCATGACACAGGGCAACAACAGGATATCTGAGAGGAATCTCTGTGAGGATCCAGTATTGATAGTGCAGCAGAAGCCAGAGGCCTCTGACCACATTTGCAAGTTACACGGAGTGAAATACCATGACTCACCCCAGTTTCCACAGCGAGATGTTTTGTTGTTGCTGTTGTTCTTGTTGTTTATTTTATTTTGCTTTTTGTTTTGGCAGGGGAGAGGTTGTAAGGGCAGAGGGTAGATATGAAGAGACAGGAAAATTAGTGGGATTAGGGTGCATGAAGTAAAATTCACAAAGAATCACTAAAAAGATTTTTAAATAGCATACAAAATGTATATATTCTGATAAGACAAAAATAACATAGTTTTTTTAAATGAACACATTTGTAGCATAAGAAATATAGAAGGTTGTAATTATTGCAGAAAAACCACAGACCTAGGTTAGGGGATAAAATGCTTGCTGCACTCAGGTCCCCAGCGCCCACAGAAATGCCAAGTAGTTATAACAGCTCACCCAAAATTCCAGCACTTAGGAGACAATATCACCAAAGCAAGGTGGCAAGCTCTAGGTTTGAGAAAGCCTGCTTCAGTGAGTAACTTGGAGCAGAATTAAGAAAGATTCCCATCACCCTCAGGCAGGCCTCCACATGTGTGTGCCTACACATAAGAACACACAGAGAGCCTACACATACACACATGCAAAAAAAATTTTTGCTCTAAGTTTTTCAGAAGAAATAGCAAAAGCTGGACATTCCAATGGAGAAGAGTGAAGGTAAACCCTATCTAACACTATTCTCAAAAGTCAGCTAAAAATGGATGGAACTTTAACATTTTGTTATCTGGGACAAGCTCTCACTGTGAGTGGGAATCAGGGTTTATAATATACTGATAAGAACCCAGGAGAAGGCAAGAGCATGTTGCTAGAAATAAAATAAGAGTGATCCTTGCTGAGCAAGGCTAACTTCTAGTGAAATTACCTTTTGAAGTTCTATGATGAACAAAGGTGATAAAGATGACACTGAATATGCAGCTAATATTCCCAAACAGAATGTGCTGCTTATAATACAATGGAAGAAAAGGGCAAATTGAGGACAGGAAGCTTAACAGAAGAGAGAAGAATTTGATCACTGGAAATTTCTTAGCCTTTCCAGATGACAAAAGACACTAAAATTAAGAAATTCAATACCAAAATCAGCAGTATTAGCTCACTGGGAAAGGCACTTGCCACCAAGGCATTCTGAGTTAATTCCCAGGACCTACATAGTTGTAGAAGAAAACCAATTTCTGTAATTTATCCTCTGACTTCCATATGCCTGCTGACACACACACACACACAGTGAGCTTTAGAGACAAGATCAAAAGTGTGATTATACACTATCTTTTGCTAAAAGCTAAAACCTGATTAAGAGTAAAGACCCCATCATCCAGTTCTGAAAAGGACCTTTAAAGAAATTACGTGTCCTCACAGGTTGTGGGGGTTTGAATAAGTGTGGCCCCCATAGACTCATGTGTTTGAATGCTTGGCCTGTAGGAAGCAACACTATTAGGAGGTGTGGCCTTCTTGGTATGGCCTTCTTGGAGGAAGTGTGTCACCGTGGGTGTGGGCTTTGAGGTCTCCTATGTTCAAGCTATGCCCAGTGTGGTACACATTCCCCTTCTGCTGCCTATGGATCAAAATGGAGAACTCACAGCTCCTCCAGCGCCATGTCTGCCTGCATGCCGCCATGTTTTGCACCATGATGATAATGGACTAAACCTCTGAAACTGTAAGCCAGCCCCAATTAAATGTTTTCCTTTACAAGAGTTGCCTTGGTCATGGTGTCTTTTCACTATAGAAACCCTAAGTAAGACAAGGATGTTCTCAGGCAACCAAGGGGCCTCCTGCAAGCTTAAGGGTGTGTTCTCTCAGTGATCTCAGTGGAAGACCAAAATACTAAAAGGTTTATCTCAGAAATGCCTGTCACTCTTTCTCATGGACTGAGCCTCAGGGCAATCTACAGAGGTCTCTCAATGTTCTTGAGAGAATTTTTCAGTAGAAATAATACTTAAGTTGAATTAAAATAGATGAAAACAGAGGGTCAGATGTCCAATTCAAGTGGTAGCAATCACACTGATTACATGTGCAAGACACTGTATACATGTGCAAGTTGTCATAAAAAAGAGAAGGGTGCCCAAGCTACAGAGAATCATTCCATTTTCTGCAGGTTTAAAATACTGCAAAACAAAGTGTTATAAAGAAAAAGAAATTCAGATAGTCAATATTCATATACAGCAAATTTGAATGATGGCTTAAAAAATACTACAAAAAATGTTTTTCAACAATCAGGAAACACCACGTAAAGACAGTATTAGTATTAGAAAAATTAAATTAATTTAATCAGGTATAATGAGATAACTGTATTAATTACATAGTAGAAATATATACGTGGGGTGCATATAGAGAGTAAACATAATAAAATCTTAGAATTTTTCACAATTATAAAATTTTATAATTTTTTATAATTATATTATTTGAGCCAAGTAAGTTCTATGTGCTGGTTTTGTGACTTTTCTGTAATTCTAATAGTAGGTTCTAAATAAAAAGTTGAAAATAAGCATCACAAGGTTTTATAATTACAAACTCAGGAGCTACTGTCCTCAGAAGAGATACATTTGAGTTAACACACAGAAATAGTAGGTTTCACTATGGCATTTTCATACACATATATCATTGTATTTTGTCCTCATTCATCATTCTCCCTTGCTGCCCTTGCTATCTACCCTGCCCCTTCTTGTTGATTCCTCTTTCCTCAAAAATAGTCCATGTAAAATACATACATTGCATGTCACATTGACAGCTAATTTTTAAATTACAAGTAAGTACTTGGCGGGGCTGAGGGAATGTTCATAGAAAATGAAACTACAACCTTAAAATGTTGGTAACACTGATGTGCTGTGTGGTGGCCACCTAGGATTCTCCCACACTGTTCTCTGCCTTTGTGTGCTTGGAATTCCACAGTGAGGTAGCAAATGTTTAAAAAATAAGCCATATCTCAAAAGGCAAGCACTGGGACATAATAAGCAGGCTCCCTGGAATCAAAAGTGGCATCTTCCTCAAATGTTCTCATTTTTCTAGCATTATCTTCCCATTTTTAAGGTGAGCGGGCTGACAATTTAAGATCACAAGTGCTTGCTGAGCTAGCGTGGGCCTTCTGTGGGGGCTTAAGCTGCCCCCAGCTTGAAGCATTGGAATCCTGAATTATTCACCATCTTGGCTGTGCAAACAGCTTATCACTAAAGCAGGTCTTTATGATTTGTTCAGCTATGCAGGGCCCTGACAAACCAGAGAATGCCGCCCACCACACCACAGTGTACACACACCTAGAACGCCGTGTTGTGTATGATGACAAATATATACAATTCCATTTGTCAGCTTAAACAATTTGGAAAAGTTAAAATAAGAGTAAGGATTTTTTTGAAAAAAAACTTTCAAAATATGATGGATTACTCTTAAAACTCATAATGACAAATTCTTTTGCTCTTACCTATATATAAAATGTCCCCTCCCCCAACCAGACCCATTTCTTTTCTGCCAGGGGTAGCTTCCCATTCACAGCCACTTTCCACATAAGCGTGCCAAGTCAGTCTGAGGGAAGTTAAACAGAAAGAGGCGATGGCTGAGTTTCTTCTTTGTCTGGTTCCAAGATACTGAGCCAAAATTAACACTGAACAGCATGTCTGGCCCCAAGTCCCTGAAATGTAGGGCCACCTGTGTTCTACAAGCACAAAGACACACCCATAGAATATGACTGTCCAAAGTCTCCCTGAGTTTCCAAAATGTATGTGGCCACACCTGGCTCTCCCCTCACCCCACAAAGGCATAACTGTCTCTGAAGGAACGGGTCCAGGCATGGTGTTCGCTTTCTGTCATTTTTGAAGACCTTAGAATAATCATAAAATTTCACGTAGATCAAAGTGATGTGCATTGTTTTTTTTTTTAAGTTCAAATAGCAGACATAGAGATAACATCCTAAGGTGATGTGTGAACTCCTGCTCTAGAACTGCATCTGCAATAGAAAAAGCACCAAAGTCTGCCCAAATCTGATAGTCAATCTACCAGCGTGAGCTTGCCTATTTCTGCCTAATCATGTACTTTATTCACCAAAAATTTAGGTCATCATGATTGAGGTATGTGTGTATGATTTGCAAAGAGGTTGGTATTTTTCTAAAGTATGGTTATAAACAAACCTATTTATCAAGCTAGACGTGGTTCTCAACCTGCCTAACTCTGGGGCCATCTAATACCTTATGATGTGGTGATGCTGACCATAAAATTAGTTCACTGCTACTTCACGACTGTAATTTTGCTGCTGTTGTGAGTTATAGTGTAAATATCTGTATTTCCTGATTATTTCAGGTGACTCCTGTGAAAGGGTTGTTCAGCCCCCACAAGCTGAGAATTACTGAGCTATATTTTTGAATAAAAACAAACAAAAAACTCCTTATATTATTTTTTTAAAGTCTTCCCAAGAATCCCTGAGTTTATCAAAATATAAACTAATAGGCCCACCCTGAGATTCTGAGATAAAAGATAAAACCCAGAAACCTGGATTTTAACAAGCCTCCCAGGGGTTGGGGGAGGAGGATGCTGTCATTCAATGTTAGAGCATGCGCTTAGTGTGTCTAATAAAAATGAAAGGGACTAGAAGGGAGAAAGTGGTGTGGTGGCTTGAATACACTATGAATTGGCCTTCATAGACTCATGTTTTTGAATGCTTGGACCATAAAGAAGTGGCACTATTAGAAGGTGTGGTCTTGTTGGTGTAGGTGTGCGTTTGTTGGAGGAAGTGTGCATGGTGGAGAAGGATTTTGAGGTCTCATAGTATTCAAGCTCTACCCAGTATGCAAGAGAGCCTCCTCCTGACTGCCTTCTGAAAACAGTCTTCTTCTGCCACCTGCAAATCAAGATATAGAACTCTTGGCTCTTTCAACGCCATGTCTGCCTGCATACCACCATGCTTCCTGCCATGATGATAATGGACCAAACCTCTGAAACTGTAAGCTAACTCCAATTAAATGTTTTTCTTTCTAAGAGTTGCCATGGTCATGCTATCTCTTCACAGCAATGGTAACCCTAATTAAAACAAGGCGGGAGGGAAGGAGGGAGGAAGAGAGGGGAAGAAATAGAGAGAGGGAGAGAAGAAGGGACAGAGGGACTGAGGGAGGGAGAAACTGTTATTGTTTTATACCTAAAATGTTATTTTGGAGCCTTTATCAAGTCATTCACTATTTATTCATTCAAATATTTGTTGCATGCCAGAGATTAAACAATGAGTTGGCCACTCTTAGGAGGCTCACAGTGGTCCATGAAGTACTATCTCATTACAATGTGACAAGTGCTTTAGCAGCCTGTGCAAAGGACAACAGGAAAACCGGAGATAAATTATGTAATTACGCCTAGTAAACCAAGGATAGCTTCCCAGGAGATGTGCCATTTGAGCTGAGACTCAAAAAGAAGTTAAGGGTTTACTAATTGAAGAAGGAGACAAGTTGCAGATAGAGATAAATCGTGTAGGGCATGTTGGGAAGAAGCTGGACATGAACAGAGCAGAAGGAATGTGGGGCATGGACCAGTAATGGCAGACCAGCGAAGGAAGAGCCTGTGTCCATATCCTGTGGGGGGGGGGGGTTGTTATGGTTTGGGTGTGAACTGTCACCCCAAAGCCTCATATGTTAAAGGCTTGGTTACCAGCTCATAGCGCCATTGAGAGGTGATTGGACCAAGAGATCTGATCAACAGACTAATCCACAGACAGATTCATAACCCTGTGGCATGATTTGGAGGTAATGGAAACTTTTGGAGGTAGGGCTGCTCAACCTGAGATTCCCAGGAGGAAGACCAGAGCCATGATTTTGAGTCAAATTTGAAGCAAACTTTAAGTAAATACTGTCCAGGATAATGGACATTGCCCATTCCTGGGTTCCCGGAAAACGACAACAAGTCACATTTTGCAGAAGCTTAAAAAGGCAAAACCATAGAACCACCATACTTCCCATTGGGTTTCATAAGTGGCAAGCATATGTCCTGACATATTGCCTGCCTACCTTCCACTCATATTCAATCTAGGACATCCAGTGCAAACAAACTTGTTTAGGGGAGTAAAAACATGTGGCGTGTTATTTCCCAAGAACCACAGCCCCTAGCATTCCAGGAAGTAATCTGTCTTTGGACAAGTGGAGCTTAACTTTGGCTCTTACAGCACACACCTGAAGGATCCAGGCCACGGGGGTGGGGGGGGAGAGAGGGGTGTTCTTGTCCCTGCCCCACCCTGCTTCCTGTCTACCGGGTGATGAGCCACTGTGCTACTTACTGCATGTGCTCCTGGCCCCTTTCTTACCACACACAGAAACAGAAGCAATGGACCCGAAAGACCATGAGCTGAAACCCATGAGTCTCTGAGCTGAAATAAGTACCCCCCTGCCTTTTGTTCTTACCATTTTGTCAGGACATTGAGAACGTTACTAGCGTGGAAGCTGCCCTTTATTTTTAAGAACGGTGATGTGATCGTGCCTGCATTTTAGAAAGATGATTTTGCTATCTATGTGGAGAAAAGAGAAGCTGCCGGCAAGGAAATTAATTAGGATGATATGAACTGTTCTATTTCAGAGTTGGGGAGTCCTGAAACAGGGAAGTGGTCATGAAAATAGGTTTGAGAGAGTCTATAGATAGAATTATGGGGGGGGGGGGAGTGGATAATGTTAAGGAAAAGATGAGCATGTTGTCTCTTCCAGATCTTTCTGTAATCTCAGTTTCACTCTTACCTGATATGGCTACCCTCCTGGAGAAAGTCCACCTGGGAGAATCTCCTTCCCCTTCTGTTCTTTATCACATAATCAGAAATAAAATGAAACCAAATGACCAGTGTCCAATCCCTTTAAATGAGGGAAAGAGTGAAAGTTATCATGGCTGTGCTCTGTGATGGGGAGTAGGCTGCAGAGTGGTCCTTTTTAGCTACAATCCTTTCGTTATACACAGTGAAGAGATGGCAGTTAGGGAAATTCGGTAAGTGGCTACCATACACAAATGGTCCTTTAAAGTGCATCTTACATCTCTCAGCGCTATCTGAGACCTTTAGCAGGTGTGACAATCCCTCTGCATAGCGTCCTCCCTTCTTACCGTTCTTAATCCAAAGAGGGTAAAGCTACCTAAAAATCTTCTGTTAGCTCTGTTTTCAAACACACACACACACACACACACACACACACACACACACACACACACACACACACACACATGCCAGTTTATCTCACTCTGGAAAGGAGTTTGGGGGACATCTAGTGGCCCATTGCAGAACTGCATCTTTCTTTAACACTAATATCATTTATAATAATTTTGTTAATAGCGTTAATATCATTTTTAAAATTAATATCATCATAAGTTTAGCACATTTGACTGCTTGTGTTAGATCAGTGATCTTTACCAGCCCTTGCCCCGCAAGGTCTATGTTTTAAGGACATAGTTCCCAGGGTGGTCTGAAAATGGTGGTGCTTCCAGAATGTGGGAGTCAATGAGGGAGGTCCTGGCTCATTAAGTTCTATCATGGGCTCTTGCCATAATATGCTGCCCTCGCCAGCCCCACAGCAAACAGGGGTCATGGACTAACAACTCCAGAATAGTGACCTCCAGGTCAACCTTCTTCCTTTATAATTCAATAGCCTCAAATATTCCACTATAGTACTGAGATGCTGACTAACATACAACCCCCCTTCCAAATCTCTCATCTTGTGGCTACTAACTGAGTCACCCTCCTTCTACAGGGAAATTATATTCATGCAAAATATCACGCAACACGTGCAATTGCATAGCTTCAATATTTGCCCTATCATAACAAGTAAATACAGAGAAACTGATCTCTATATAAATAATACTCATTAAACTCATTTCACGTGTGAGAATTTGGGCACGAGCATATTTGAAATCATGACGATACAGTCCAACACTTGCACCTTTTCGTGGAATTGCTAGCCGTACTGCAGCAGACAATGCAGACAGGTACAGGAGTGTAGAGTGGCTGCCAAAGGAACTGCACTGGAGATGTCATTTTCTAAAATCGAGGTCAACTTTTGGGAAAGCTGAAAACAAAATAAAGTATGGGAGCTGGGCTCAGTGTAGGAGGCTCAGTTGGTAAAGTGGTTGCTGCACAGCGTGAAGACCTGGGTTGGTCCTCAGCACCTATGTAAGAGCCAAGCCTGGTGATGTGTAGTTGTAAGCCTAGAACTGGGGAAGCAGGGACAGGAGGGTCCCTGAGGCTCACTGGCCAGCCAGCCTAGCCCAATCAGTGAGATTCAGCCTCAGCAAAAGAACCATCTCAAAAAATAAAGTGAAGAGCAATAAATACTCAACATCAACCTCTGACTTCCATGTGCACCTGTGCACACACAAAACGAAGTACAGTCACTTTACATGATGGTTGTCTTCCTAGAAAAGAAAAACTTAAAGTAGCTAATTAGTGTGACACATGTTGCTCAGCAAAGCTGAAACCCAGGCTCTGACCCTGCAAACACCCTTTCTCACTCCAACAAAGCCTGAACCATGCAGTGGATATGCTTTTTCTCCACTCCTTCTGCCAAGAACTAGAAACCCTGAATTTATTTAGAAACAGGACTTGAGGAGACTCTAAAAGTTAGACAGAAGAAACCATATCAGTTTATGCCCTGAGGATCCAAATAATGACATGATGAAGAGGTATCTAAGCTGTTTTTACTTCTTACATGCCAGAATTGATGCTGAACAAGCTAGCAACATAAAAGTGCATACAAAAAAAAAAACTTGTTTTCTATATGCAAAGGACCAAGAAAGAGAGACATCATAGCTAACTAGAAAATTTCAAGAGTATAACCCACTTTGATGTGGCCAAACATCAAAAAAAAAAAAAAAAAAAAAAAAAAACCACTCTAATCCATCTCCAATTCATACCAACAAGGCCAAGGAGGGAACTTCCTCTCTCAGCTGATGCTAATGAGGATCCCCACCCCCACCTCCTTCCACAGAAGTAGAGCCAGAGAAACCCACAGCAAAACAGAGCTCAGTCAACCATCTAAATAATTATAATCAAAGGGAGAAATTTTAAAGCAGCAAGAGACAGATGGCACCTTCCCTACAGGAACAAGATAATCAGGATGCAAAGGAGTCCTCACCAAAACTCCCAGCAAGCAGGAGAAACTGTTACATTTTCCCAGTGTTAACAGAAAAGAACTGCCAACCTGGAATGCTACATCCAGCCAAACATTAAAAATGTCCTTCCAAAAGGAAGGAAAACTCAAGACATACTAAAATGAAGAAGGGAAATGAAGAGAAATTATCAACATCAGGCCTATCCTAAGAGATGCCTAAAGAAAAGCAGTTTCTGAAGAACTCTAGGAGAAAGAATGAAGGTTAAATAAGTGTACCTCTCAACCCTTGCCAAAGGAGCTTCTTTTTGAAGTAGACAGAGAACATTACAAGAAAGCCACAGTGCTCAAAATGCAGAACAACTGACTGTGAAGTTCCCATCCTCAACTGATATATCTACAACAAAATCCCTCACCAAGAGTTCAGAGAACAGCACAGAAGAGGGAGGGTGTAAGGGCCAGAGGACCAGAATAGAGCATCAACTAGGTGATACTGTCCTCTATACACTGTACCCAGGAAATTTCAACAACGTGGTTGCCTAAACAAGACCTAAAACTGACAGCACCAATTGGCATGCTGATGTGTAAGGGGGAAATCTCATAAGACCTCATTTGTCCTTAGGGGGAAAAAAAGCTACAGTCAATTGATGGTAGTTAAGAGAGGGCATCCCAGTCTTTTCCAGTAGTGAGTACCTGATGAGTTGTCCAATCCCAGAAAATCAGCCCTAAACACATATGAGCAACACTAAGTGACCTCAGCAGGTTGTATTTATTTATAAGCTTATAAACATACATATAATGATTATGATTTCAGATTAAGAGGGCATGAATCTGAGGAGTGGGGGGAACACGGGAGGAGTTGGTAAGAGAGGTGAGGAGGAGAATGATCTAAGCAGTCCTCATCTATAAAATTCGCAAAAGACAAGAGAAAAAAGAAGGCCTGCTCAACAAAAATAAGACATGTACAGCAGGTAAATCTCAAGTTTTCTGAGTCATGTTTCATGAATAAAGTGAAAACTGCACTTTGATGCAGTCCTAAGATGTGTGTCGAAGCAATACATTAAGACAATTTCATTAAAAATAGGGACGAGAAAATGGGCATAGTGAGAAATAAAGTGCCTATACTCTACACAACACATTTTACATTATTTTTACATTGCTGCAACATGGTGATATCAAAAGTATAGACTGGATCAGGTGGGAGAAGACATACTATCTAAAACAACAGTGAAAAACATTATGCAGAGAGATGTGCTCAAAATGCTTTGGGTCTACGTCAAAATGAGCTCAAGATTCTGCCACTGAACCCCAACACTTGAATCTCATTTTAAAATCAAGTTCTCTTTGCCCATTCACTTCTTCCCTGCCTTAAACTCTCTCAGTAATCTCTCTAGAAGAGGACTTCATCCAAATACACATATGCACACTTGCGGCAGCCCCTCAAGTATAGCTGTGACATTATGACTCTTGCCACAGTCAGCATTGTGGCAAGAGTGTGTAAGTGTTTGTACAGGAGTACAAATGTGGACAACTGATGAAGCCTTAATCCCAGGCCTCTCGGCAAATAAACGGCTGCAGATAGATGTGGGATTGAACAGTATCTCCTAATTCTATTGACCAAGAGTCCCAGTCACCCCAGCCAACACACACTCTGATGCCTGAAGGCTGGATCCCAGACACATAGATATCTTGAGGCAATTTCAATACAAGATTCCTTCTGTACAGTACTGCTCCGGCCTCCATTGCGCAAGCTGCCTCCTCTATGCCCATGTCTGATTTAGCCAGATGTTTAACACATTTTTTTTGTGATGGGGAAATTTTTATCAAAAGATGATTTGCTTTCCAATACTCTGAAATTAGTCAGCTCATAGATGCTTTGTAAAAGAGAATGGAATTCTAACAAGGCATTGGAAAAAGCGACTTCACAGAACTGTGCTGTTTGCGACCTGTCTCTGGCGGCCAGACTCCCACTCACTCTAACTGATCCACAGATAACTTGTGACTGAGTCTGCGTTCTCTAACACTGCTTCCTGAAGGAAGGAGAAACCCTTTGTCAACCTGGTATTGGCATGCCCAACGTGGAGCTCAGTATGCTAGAGTAATTTGTTACTTGCTAAGTCCCAAAAGGAAAGGGAAATGCTTTGAGTTTTCCCACTCTGCAAAAAACAACATTGTCTAGTCCAAGACCCTATACTAATTATGCTTAACTCAACGCCCAAATGAAAACTGAAATGTAATCACCCAGTTATGTTGTGCCAGCTAGGCATTTTGTGGAACTTAGAACTTTTTGACTAGTACTTAAGTCAAATTTTTATTTTGTGTGTGATAAATAATTTTTCAAGATTCTCCCATTTCCCCAATGTAACTGGTAAGAAACCAGTCCAGATACTACAAATGAAGGTGAACACAAATTTGTTTGAGCTGCTCTTAGTATAGTTAATTCCAAGCCGGCAGTGCAAGTTTTCCATTCCCAGGGATGTCTAACGGACTACACACCAGCCTGCCCAAAAAGGTGACAGGGTCCATTTACTCTTAGTTGTCTCCTGGTTCTTTTATAGTCGAGATGCCTGGTTCCCAGCCCTACTCCATCTCCCTCTTATACTGAAAAACTTTGGTATATACACAAAATCGAGCACGTACATTAGTTTGTTAAGGCTGGCATAAGAAAACACAACAGACCAGACAAATTAATAATGGTAAAAATAATTTCTTCCGGTTTTAGAGACTAACAGTCCAGGGTCAAGCTGTGGGTAGGACCTTGAGTGTAATCTCTGCCCTTAGCTTGCTGGTAGCTGCTCCCCTACCTCTCCCACACCATGACTCTTTGTACAAGCCCCGTCGCTGCTGCTCTCTCATGTTTCCAAATGCCCTCCCCTCCTACAGACACTGGTCCTCATAGGAACTTGTAGGGATGCATAGCTCAGCTCAGAACCACCCGGGTATGGGGAAAATTTTCTAAGTTGTATCAAACAAGAGAGAACCCCACTCCTAGCTTTAGGGCCCTGGGGTTGTTTGGGGCTTTTTGAAAGACACAGATGCTGCATGTGCTTTCAGTTTAGGGATGGCATGCTTCTTTCCACCTCAACAAAAGCCTACGAGTTCTCTTATTAGAGCTTTTCTTTTTTAATTTTCCTTAGATCAGAGAGCGGTTTTCCTCATGTAACAAGCTTTATATAAGCATCAGCTGCAGTTAAGACTTCTGTGTGTACCATTAAAGCAGTCCAGAGGAGAGTTGTTTCTGGTTGAGCCTGGTGATGGGTGTGGAAGTAGAGAGAAGTGAGCACATTAGGGACAGAACTCTGTGCTTCAAAGGCAAAACAGGTGAACTAGATGTGATGCAGGATAAAAGAGGGGAAAACTCAATGTTTCGTCTTAAGAAACCAGGAAAGGACTAAGTCATTCTCCCAGGAAGAGACTCAGAAGAAGAGTTAAGAAGAAAGGAGCAGAACATAAGTAGTTCTGCTTGGGATCTGTGTAGATTTAAGGCAATTTTCAAGTCAAATGAGCAGTTTGACATCAGTGCACAGTGTGACTTATGAGCCTGTAGCCCAAGGGAAGGTCAGGAGTGAAGATTTACATTGAGGAGCCATCTGCATTTAGATGGGCTTAATACTAGGTAATGAAATCCACCAGAAAAGCTGCATGGTCGAGACCCAGGGAACAGCCTGGAGGTCAGACAGAGAAGATAGAGCAGGTAAAGAGAATGAAAGGGAACAGCCATCAAGACTGGCAGCGGGGGGGTGAAACCTGAGAGCAACTGCTAGGGTTATAATTGCCGTAAAATTAACACAGAGCTGCCAAAGGTTTGCTGGGTTTCTCAAAGCTTTGAGCCAATCGTTTTCTATCTCAACATTCTCCCGTAGAAAGAAAAGTACGCCAGGGTCATGGACACACTCTGCCTCCAAAATCTATAGCCTCAGTCTCCTGGGGAGCTAATGAGAATATTCATAAACCTGCTTCCTCTCCTCTGCTCCAATAACCCCAAGCCCTGTAGAACTTATGCAACTCACAGCCGTTACAGATTATCAAAACCAGCCGCATCATTGAAGGGACAATGCAAAAGGTAATTAATATATACACACATATGAGAACATTAGAATTGGTATATTTTATCTCACTTGAGGATCAAAATGTTTTGAATGAGCTAATTTAGGTACTTTTATGGATAGCTTGTGTGCATTAACAGACTTCTTACGATTTGTGTGAGCAACTAGGGAATTTCATGTTATTATTCCTTGTGTTCAAACACCTAACGAACAGCTGTATGTCTCCAATTATGGCACAGGGAGTCGTTTTCCTCTTTGTGTATAAATTGTGTAGATTAAGGTATCAAAGAAGAGCTGAAGAGATGAGCCAGCAGTTAAGAGCACTTGCCGTGCAGTTGTGGGAACTAGAGTCTGGAGACCACCAGCCACACAGCAAGTCAAGTATCCTGCAAATGTCTGTAACTACAGTTCCTGGAGATCCAAAGTCTTTGTCTGGCCTCCATGCACTCATTTACAACAAATGCTTGTAAATACACACAGAGAGAGATGGAGGGGGGGTCTTTTCTTTTAAAGATAGCAAACTGTGGTTTTTTATATACCAGGCAACCGATGGTGAATGTAGAATGAGTTGCTTTAAGGGATAAATTTTAAGGGACATGTTAATTGCCCTTACCTTGTGTTTGAAACACTTGCTCTGCTTCAAATATTATATAATGAAGTAATCACTGATCACCAACTTGTTACTTTTACTCCTAGTAAAAGTATCATGTACAAGAATATCTTAAAAGTAAATGATTGTGATAGTTAAGCTTGTCAAGTTGATGGAATCACCACAGAAACAAATGTCTGGGTGTATCTAAAAGGGATTATCTAGATTAAGGGAAAGTCACTCTAAATGAGGTCTTGAGCTATACATAAAAAAGGAAGTTAGTTGATCACAAGCATTCATTACTCTCTGTTTCCTGATGCTGATGCAGTGTGGCCAGTTAGACTTTCCCACCATGATGGATTGTACTTGAACAGAGAAATCTTTTCTTCCTTAAGTTGTTCCTGGACAGGTATTTTGTTGCAGCAAAAATAAAAATAAAGTAAGTAATTGATATGAAGATATACTAAAAAGATTCTTTTAGTATATCTTAAGACAATTTGTCTTAATTGTCTTCTTTTCCAAATTAACTGTAGCATATGACTACACCGTTCTTTCAGTAGGGCTCTAAGTTTACAAAATTAAAGTTTATAGCATATTCAATTCAGTATCAGTTTTAATGGGTTTCAATGAAAAGATCTGAGAGTCCTTCAAAGTGTCTAGAGTTGAACACTTTCACATATTGTTTGCTTCTTTTATTGATTCTGTCATAGCTGAAAATATACAAATCGTTATTAGGTGCTTAGATAAACAAGGAAGGATAAAATAACACTCTCTGGTCACTCACACTAATCTTAAGGTGTTTATCAAGCACACAAACTATACACGAAAGTACCCAAATTAGTTAGTCCAGATGAACTTCAAGTGAAATGAAGTAAACTAATTTTCATTTTCTCATCCGATAAGACACGTAAATGTGTTAATTACCTTTTTGCATTGCTGTGACCAAAACCTAAAAAAGAACCTGAACAGAAGCAATTTAAGAAAGGAAGTGTTTGTTTTCACTCATTGTGGCAGCTACAGTCTGAAGGGGGGAACAAGGCAGTGGAAGTGGCTTTTAGTTATGTGGTGGTACAGCAGGAGACAGCTGATCACCGTGCATCCGCAGTCAGGAAGAAGAGAGAGGTGAATGCTGGTACTCGCCTGACTTCCTCCTTTTCCGCTTTGTATTCAGCCCAGACCATGAGATATTGCCATCCACGTTCAGAGCGTGTCTTACCCCTGAGCTAGTCTTCCTTGGAAACGACCGGTAGGCATGTGCAAAGGTGTGTGTCATAGGGAATTCCAGTCCAGTCAGGTTGAAGATAACCGTCACAAGCTTCCCGAGGGTTAGCACGTGGATCTTAGATTCTTTCCTGACTTGGGTTAAACCTGTATACCTTCTCCTTATTTCCCATCAGGAATTAGAATTTTCAGTGTCTGAATGTAGAGTGTGTAAAAGCACTGATCTCCTTTGTTCTCTAGAGAAAAGGACAAGGCCCACTAAGAACTCAAGTAACTGTGCCAAAAGCAGCTGAAGTTTGAGAGGTTGGCTGCTGTCCTGGGTCCTGAAAATGATTGATGCACGGTCAAGAGGTGCTGTCCGACGTTCCAAACGTATGAGGTGAGTGTTCTCAGAGTGTGGTCTCCACCCCATCTGTGTTGAAACCAATGGGGTATGATGCCATCAGAGAAAGCTCTGGAACAATCTCAGGTCCACTGGGTCAGAAGCTTTATGTGCATATTAAATATTTTCTAAGAAGATACTTGTGTCTAATGCTACAATAATCTCTATTCTACATCAGTATCACTTTGCTAAGGACTGGAAATCATTTCATCCCATCTTAACTCGCTGATCACTGAAAATGCTCTGATACCTTTAACGTTATGTGTACTACTAGTAAGGGATCGTTGTCACGTTCCTGGCAAAGACATTAAACAAGTTTCTTTCACACAGTTTCTGTCACAATTTGGCACACGCACAAAGTAAAAATATAACCTCATCAGGGACAATCAGAAAAACCAAACCCTTTCTGATGTCATCTTCTTTGGGTCTTCAGTAAGCGTTTTCTGCATATCTGTAATAGTAACAAAATTATTATAACAACCAACATATAATGCTCATTCAAGCTGTGCCATTGATCTATACCAGAGCAATGATAATAGTAGCCAAAACGATTATTGAATATTCTCCATGCCCAGCAGATCAAAGCTCCTCATGTGATGTATATTGAATTTTTATAGTTCTGTCCTATGGTTCCAAAAGAAGGAAGATCTGTAGACTGTATTAGGTAAGATGTTGGTACTCAGCTACAGGACTCCCCATGTAATAATACATACTAAAAAGCTAATGTCCTCATGTGGTTTGTATGCAAAGGTGAAGAATAATGAAAGAATTAGACTGCTTAATGTTGCTTATTTGCTATGCTCCTAACACTTTGTTTTCTTCATTAAAATACTAGTCCTTTAACAAATAAATTTTACTATCTCTATTTTAACAGGTTCTCAAAAGTACTGCAATATCATAAAATGAACATATTTAATGTAAGTATACAATTTAATAAGTTTTGAAATACTTGTACACCTGTAAGGGTATCACCACCATCAAACAAGATAACAAACTGTTCACCACCTCCAAGCCTGCTTTTGTCTCCTCTGCGGCTTTCTCCACACTTCAGGTGGATCTCCTCAGACAACCACTCACCTTTCCGACACCACAGATTTGCATTTTCTAAAACTCTATATAAATGGACTTATACACTGAATGCTTTTTATCTATTACATTATGCCCATAGTTTGGGTTTGGGGGGATTTGAGGGTATTTGTTTGTTTGGAGGAGATGGGACAGGCTCTCTCTATGTAGTCTGAGCTGTCCTAGAACCCACTATGTAGACTAGGTTTACTTTGAACTCACAGAGATCTTTCTGTCTCTGTCTGCCAAGTGCTGGGATTAAAGGTGTGCACCACCACACCCAGCCCCCAGGACTACTTTGGGAGTCATCCAGTTTATTGCATTTAGCATTAGCTCATTAATTTTTACTTCTTGGTAGTATTGCTACTATGCCCGTTTTATAGTTAAAAAATTATTAAAATAAGCATTTTTTCTAAGGCTGCAAGGTAAAGCCTCATATTCCAACATATGGCTGACCAGTGTGTGTGTGTGTGTGTGTGCGCGCGCGCGCGCGCCAGTAATTCTGCCTCATTGTATTGTAATTGAGTAATAGTATGGATACGTTTTCAGAATGCATTATGACTCTCCTCAAGTGACCAGCATATAGTAGTCCTACCAAAGTGGATGACAAATGAAGGAGAATGTCTACTGTCCTTTACACCCACCCCCTTATTCCTGAACTTGTAAGTGCCACTCCCAAACTTTGGGCTTCCCATTACTAAGTCAGTAACATCAAGAAGAACCCCAGAACCAATTTACAAATAGGTTCTGTTATCCACACTTTCACAAGTTTTTGCTAAGTACTGGTATATCATAAATATCACACATTTAAAGGATGTCATTTATTTCCAATGCCTTGGAGTACCAGGACTCAGAAGATAACTATAAAGGGGCCTAATCTCTAGCCAGACTCTACTCTTAAAGGCCAAAAGGCAAGCACGTAGGGCAGATGATGAGAGAGGGGCAGATTCATGGTGGGGAACAGAGGCATCAAGAACTGTAGCAGCCCCTGAAGCTGGGCCATTTATGTGCCCTGCCATGATGAATAAGCTGCTACTTAGGAAGAGAATTAATACCTAGAAAGTATGGAAAAATAGTCAGGTGGCCTAGGTTTGTAAACTATCATTGTTCATTGGTTATCTCTGATACAGATGATTCTTGAAATACAAAAACCTCAGCACACTGTGGGGTTTTTCCTGATCTCAGCCAGTCAGGAGAGCAGCCAATCATGTGATTCAAGAAGAAGTGAGGCTTCCAGGGTTGGAGCCCGGATTATGCTGAGCATCTGGGGCTGTGCTGTGCTTGCCCCAGATAAGGGCAGGTTCTGTGGCTGGAGGTTAAGTGGACTGGCTTGTGTTGCAGTCAGGATGGGATTCTATTCTGTCTTAGAACTTGAGATTGTATCATCACTCATCCATCCCAGCTCCTTGAACATGCAGCTCCAATTCTAAGATCCTGCATAAAGCCCCCCTTCGCCGGCAAAGATTGGTCCTCTCTGCATGTCCTCATAAACACCCTCACTACAGCATCTCTTGTTCTTCTATTTCTCCCACATTTGGACTGAGAGTACTTATTGTAAATATCTTTGGGTGACTTACTCATGGCACTTTTTTGAACTGTAAAATGAGGGTGGTAACTCACACTCGAAGCTTCATGTTCTGATACTTGCACAACACTTAGAAGAATGTCTTGCACACAGCAGGTGTTCAGATAATAAGAACCACTGTCATTCTTGTACGAATGCAATGAGGGTGGTAACTCACACTCGAAGCTTCATGTTCTGATACTTGCACAACACTTAGAAAAATGTCTTGCACACAGCAGGTGTTCAGATAATAAGAACCACTGTCATTCTTGTACGAATGCAAGCATGTTGACACTTGACAGCGTTTACTGTTAACTTTATGTGTTTATATGTTCCTTCTTAAAATGTAAATTTCATCCCTGTCACACCTAAACATGTGTGTGTGTGTGTGTGTGTGTGTATCTTCATTGGGGGCTTCAACAGTAACATATTTTCACAACTGAGAGGGGTTTGCTGGATCTGAAGGTCTGGGCTCACATTTTCACTGCAACTGACCAGCTAAAGGACAAGTAACTCCTGACCTGCAAAACTGAGACCACCATCATCAGTCCTCTATGTTTATCTGTCTTTCTTACCAAGCTTTCACTTCAACAGCCGTGACAAGTATGTGAGAGCCAACTGTGACTTGATACATCTACACCTGTTCCCAGCATGGCACATTCCTATGTTTCTTGTGTAATACAGCAACCATGAGAGGCTTCTGGTTTGCTGAGAGGCCACAGGCACAAGGGGCTAGGATCCTGCAACCTTAAAGTACAATTTCAATGTCAATCCCTTGCTCTGCATCAGTATGTAGCTGGGGACCACAGGCAGTTCAATGATGATGGACCACAAGACCACAGGCAAGCAGAAGGGCTCACAGCCGAGATTGTCAAGTTTAAAAGTCTCTTCTGAGATTCATGCAACCCCTTAAATGTAATCCCCTATAAAATAAAAATGAATCACATACTTCCAACATATCATGGCACAGGATATATATTATTTGTCCAAAACATAGGGAAGGAGCATAATGAGGAAATACTGGACCAAAGCAAGACTTTTAAACATTGTAGAGACTGTGATAAACTAAATGTGTTTTGCATTATATTATGGTTTCAAGCCTATGGGAGCCAGGGAATGGAATGTGGTGGTTTCAATAGGTGTGATCTCCAGAGAATCATGTGTTTGACTGCCTGGCTAAAAGGGAGAGTCACTGTTAGGTGGTGTGGCCTTGCTGGAGGAAGCATATCATGTGGGGGCACCTTGGAGGTCTCCTACGCTCAAGCTCCACCTCTGAAGCTGTGAGCAGCCATTTTCTTTTATAAGAGTTGCCTTGGTCATAGTGTCATTTCACAGAAGTAAAACCCTAAGACAGGAAGGATTTCCATATCTTTCTTTTCTCCAGTCTTTAGAGAAGGAAGTAGATGGGCTAAGGTCTATGTGATCTCATGTCTAGACATGTCTCCAGCCCTCTCAGCTTTTAGCCAAAAAGCTCCTTCACATGTAACCCAGTGAAGCTTCACAGCCAGGATACCAGACAGAAGCCACACTAGAAATGTTCTTCATTCTAAGACCCAACATAATACTAGGCAGGAGCCACACTAGGAAAAAAGAATGCAAATGTTGCAAGACCTGAAGAAAAACATGGACAGTTCAGAGCTGAGGTTCCACTTCCATCTCGAAACTCATCATGTTACAAACTATGCATTCCTTGTAATGTGGATGTGGATTACAATATGCACAAGAATAGCAAAATGGGCTCTGCCCTACGTCATCTTAGAGTTTGTATCGAGGCCAGTGATTCTCAACCTGTGGATTGAAATCCCCCTGGGGTCACACGTCAGATATCCTGCATATCAGATATTTATATTATGATTCATAACAGTAGCAAAATTACAGTTATGAAGTAGTAAAGAAAATACTTTTATAGTTAGGGATTACTACAACATGAGGAACTGTATTAAAGGGTCATAGCCTTAGGAAATTGAGAACCATTGATCTAGAATGTCCCCCTAATGTTCCTGTGGAAGGCTTGGTTCCAGCTTGTGATACAATTGGGAAGGGTTAGAAATCTTATGAAGTAAGGCTTAGTTGGAGGAATGAGGTCATTGGACATATCTTCTTGAAGGATATGCTGGGAGTCTGGCCACTTCCTCTCTCTCTCTCTCTCTCTCTCTCTCTCTCTCTCTCTCCCTGCTTTCTGGCAAGCATGAAATAAGCAGCTTTGATCCACTCCATGCTCCCTGCCATGATGCCCTGCTTTACCACAGGCTCAGAGTAGCCACAGAGTTTAGCTCTGAAGTCATGAGCCAAATAGAGCTCTCCTGCTTTTAAATCACCTTTCTCAGCCATGTTCTCACATGCGCAAAAGTCTAATTCATCCACATTGTCAGTGGTAGAGCTGATCAGCTGAAGCCTTCTGGTAGAATGTGTGGGTGATGTACCATCAAATCCTTTTGACTCCGTAATTTGTTATTTAAAAATCTAATTGAGGGCTGGAGAGATGGCTCAGAGGTTAAGAGCACTGGCTGCTCTTCCCGAGGTTCTGAGTTCAATTCCCAGCAACCACATGGTGGCTCACAACCTACAATGAGATCTGGTGCCCTCTTCTGGCGTTCAGGTGTACATGCAGTACAGAACATTGTATACATAATAAAATAAATAAATCTTTAAAAAAATCTACTTGAATAAATAATTTCAAAGACCAATTTTTGTACCAAGATAAGCTGTGTAGAGAACTAAGTATCCATCTTCAATTTTCAAAAGTAGTAAAGCAGGGGCCAGTGAGATGCCTCAGTGGGTAGAGAAATTTTCACCAGCCCTAAAAAACTGAGGTTGATTCCCAGGGCCCACATGATAGGAGAGAATGGACTCCTGAAAGCTGTCTGCTTCCATGTATACTGGTGCTTGTACACAGAGAGAGAGAGACCCCAATTAAAATGCAATACAATTTTAAATAGGAAAACAGTTAAATATTGCTCCTATGAAGACATGTAATACATTGAAAATGTTTCTACAGTGGCACTGAGGGAAAAAATGACATTCACAAGAATGAGTGCCTTATGTTACAATTTCACCAGGACCTGTGCTGTACAGTCCTCATTTAGGCCTCTCCATAAGCAGCAAGGATGCTGAGACAGAGAGTTAAAGGACTACAACATGGCCAAATAGCCAATGAGTGGTGAAGGTCAGTCAGACTCATGCCCCAAGCACCCCCAAAGCAAGAACTATTTGTCAGCAGACCCTGTTGAAATTCCGAGATAGTCCAAGAGCTCCAATTCTCACATTCTCATTCCCATGATTAAACTCAACAGTTCAAGTAGTCCCCCGGGCCTCAAAAGAGTACTTCTCCATTAGGCCTGCTACAGGAAGAGGGCTCTGGAAGTTGTCAGCCCTGGAAAGGAAACAGACGACTCTGCTGTGCTGGGTTCTCGGGAGTCCACCAATCCTTGCTTGAGAAACACACCGGGCATTTCAGCTCTCCCTGTCCTAAATGTATTGTCCAGACAAACTTAAGCACCCTTTAACACCAGGGGTATTAAAGGCGAGAAGGGGAGGTGCAGAGTGTCCACATAAGACAGCACTCACGTAGACCATCTCCAGACCACACGCCTGTTTTCCCAGACTGCCCAGTCCCTAGCTTCTTCCCCACACAAGGATCCAGGAGCCTTCATTCTTCCCTTGGAGCTGGATGTAGCCTCTCCTGGAACATAGCCCAGCTGAGGAGAGCCTGTCTCTTCCCCCAGGAGGAAGAGCAAAACCCAGTTTTGCCTGAGAACTCATCTCAACACAACTGTCCCAGGCTACTCACCCCTATAGCTTAGCAGTCCTATATATCAACCCAACCAGTCTCCACACAGACCAGACTATCATCTGCTTACCCCACTGTCTTTTCTTCCTTCATCACAGAACACTGACTTTTGCTGGGATTGTTGCCCTTTGGAATAAGACTACATTTCCCAGACTCCTTAGAGTTAATTTTTCTGGCCAGTGAGATGTGAAAGAAAGTATAATGGAGGGCTTACTTGCTGGGAGGCACAATCAAGGTAGCCCTTTTCTCCCTTCCTTTTCTCCTCCCTCATCCTGCTTCCTGGGAATGAGGGGTGGCCTCCTGCAGCAATGGAAGTCTCAAACTAGGCCATCTGAGCAAAAGTATAAAAGGGAACTTGAATCTTGACAGCTCGGAATGTGGTCGGCCCACCTTCAGACTTTGATGTGAGACCATAAAACCATTGTATGGAGAAACCACTGTCATTTTAACATCCCTGCTGTGTGCAGCCTGGCCTCACAGTTGAAAACTCAGCCTTTCCTTCCCAAGGTTTCAAGGTCATTAAAAAGAAAGCTCCTCAAACCCTATTTACTTTTTATCCATTAAGAATGGAGCAGAGGAATTAAAGTCTAAGCTACCTTAACTTACTGAGGAAAAACATTCTTATGTCTCTGTTACATTGGCCACCACAACTTCACCTTGGGCTCTTGGAACGTTTGGGGCCAAAGCACACAACAGCCTCTATCAAAGCCGCTCCTTGGCACAGCATTGACATTATGTTTTTCTTGCCGAAAGAAAACATATTATTCTACAAAAGAAGATCCTCAGTGAACAAGCAGCCACCGTTACATCTTCGTTGGTGGTCATGTTCAATCCAAGCTCCTAGCTGAACTCTAAATAGCAGCTTCCTTTGAACCGAGGCCAGCCACATTAGCGGTCTCAGAGGAGTGGTCAAATGTTCACAGCTGACTTGTGTTCCAAGCCGCTAAGCCTCCAGCCCAGGTTTCTCCCATGGAGGGAATCCAGCTGGCCCTGCTCTTAGGACGTCATTGGCGGTCCCACCCTCCACGTGCTGTTGTGTGAGGGGAATCTTTGTCCAGGAGCAACTGTGCTCCAGCTTGAGGGGCCTGAAGCTGGAGGTTATTTGGGGGTGCTTGTTTAAATACAGATTACTAGACTCTACCCCCAGAGTTTCTGATTCAGTAAATTTTAGACAGAATGGAAATATTTGCAGCATTAAGAAATCCTCGAAAGGAAACAATATTGCCAGTCCAAGGAGCACACTGGCAGGTCCCCCGTCCTGTGGGAAGGGGCATTTCTTCGGGCACTCTCTTTCTGACCTTTGGGGAATATGCCAGCCTGGGCGGTGGTCTCTGCATGGCTGCCCTGAGAACACACGCCCAGGCCTGTCCTCCCTGCTCCCCAGGGTTCCCCTCCACACTATCCGTTGCAGAGGCTGTTTTTCTCTCTAGTGAATGATTTTTTATCAAACCTGAAATTTGGAAACAGCAACTATCACACTATATTTTAATACTGAGCAAAACTGTGACCTACATCTGCAGACAAAGAGCCTGTTATGAAGAGACCTCCAGTGAGAGAACAATGAAATCCAAGAAACAAAAAAAGAGTGAATGAGAGAAAGTGAAGCTGTTTGCATGTGAACAAATCTATGTGGACATTGATGTAAAAAAAATAATAAATGATAAACTGGATGTGGGGTGCACATCTGTAATCCCAGCACTTGGTGGGAGGAAGCAGAAAGATTGGGAGCTCAAAGCCATCCTTGTATGACATCAGCATATCTGAAGGTAGGCTTTATTCGTTTCTCCACTGAGGTGAAGAGATGTCAATGTGAGTGGTGACCCAGCGCTTGAGAACACCATACCTGACTGATCTGCTGAGATAGGAAGATAGAAGATCTTCAAAGTGTTGTTTTCAAAGCCGGCCAGTTCTTTCCAGACATATCATTGCCAGCCCTTCAGATGGTGCTAGCTCATCCCTGTCTGTCTTAGTCAGTGTTCTCTTGCTGTGAAGAGGCAACTCTCCTAAGGAAAAGCATTTCACTGGAGCTGGTTTACATTTCAGAGGTTTAGCCTATTATCGGCACAGTGGGAAGCATGGTGCCAAGTGAGCCGATGTGGCGAAGAAGGAGCTGAGAGTTCCCAATCTAGATCCACAGGCAGCAGGCAGAGAAGGAACCACCTTCTCTGAGCATTTGAAACCTCAAAGCCCCACCCTCAGTGACACACTTCCTCCATCAGGGCCACACCTACCCCAACAAGGCCACACCTACTCCAGCAAGGCCACACCTCCTAATAGTGCCACTCTCTGGTGACTAAGCATTCCAAGTCTATGAGCCTACAGGGACCAGTCTGTTCAAACCACCACACTGTCATTGCCAGCCCTGAGCAGATGAAGGGAGCTAGCCCCTGAGGCCTCCCTGGGGGTGGAACGGGCTGGCCTGCAGAAGACAGGGTGTGACACCCCAAGAGTGGTGTGGCAGTTCTGATGAGGTCCTGTTACTTAGAAGAGGAGCTTTTCTAATGTGTGGCCGGGCAGAATAGAACCATGAACTCCATACTAGAGGGCCTCGGAGGTGTGGGCTTCAGCTGAGCCAGACAGCAAATCGTGGTAAAGCTTTGGAATAACAGAAATATGCTGAGTACTGTGGGAGACGGAAGAAAGGTGACTCCAATGCAACAGCCTAACCTTTGTATCAACGGCCTCCTAATGCCGCACCAAGTTCTCAACAGGAGGAGCGAAACTTGCATTTGGTGGGGGGTGGGGAGGATTGAGACAAGGCCTCATACTGGCCACATTGGTCACTGTGTGTAGCTCATGTGAGCCTTGAACTTGTAACAATCCTCCTGTCTTAGCATCCTGCCTGAGTACTGGGATCACAGGCAAGAGCCACCACAGCCAGCTTCTAGTGACGTATTGTCAGCAACGGCTATCCCAAGTCCAGTCACAAGAAAACAACCTGGCACACCCACCCAGCAGTGGGGCATTCTGGGATTCAGCTGGCCTGAGCTTTGCAAGAAGGTCAATTCTAAAATAAAATAAAAAAATAAAACACCAAGGTTGGTGATCTAGCTTACACAAAAGACACTCAGAAGACTAAACGTGACGCATAAACCTTGATTGGAGCTCAGACATAAACACATACAAATATATACGAGCGGGATGAGTGCAGTAATATGAGATTAAAACGTGGAGCAGATCTCGCTAAGCTCTTGATTTCCTTACTGTGGTGGTGATACTGTGGCTTGTTGATTGTTTATATAAAACATCTGCTAAATATTTAAGAGTCAAAGTGTTAAGATTTCTGCCAATTTTTTTTTTCAAATAACTTGGCAAAATAAAAGAGAAAAAAGAAACAGGGGAGAGACGAGGAGAATGGTAACAACCGGTATATCCCAGAACGGGGTGTGGCTACTCAGTCCACCCTTCTCTGCGTGCCTAGCCTCAGCTCGGACCACCCGTTCTGCAATAGTACGCCTCGCGCTCACGCTGGCCTTTGAAACCTTCTACAGTTCTGACATCGGGGCCTGCTGTGGCGCCTCACGCCAGAGGCAGCCACCTTCCCTGTCCTAATCTGAGGTCCTGGAGTCCCTAGAACAGCATGTCACGGGCTTCAGAGAACACACAGTTTACAAGTTTCTGATCCTGAGGGTTCAGAATTCACCTTCTGGGGAAGATTTGTTGTGGTGTGTCTGATATGTTCATGTGTGTGTGCGCGTGTGTGCGCGCGCGAGCGTACCGGTGTTCATGCACATGCACTAGCACAAACACAGGTGCTTTTGGAGGCCAGAACAGGGCATCAGATCCCTTCTGGCGTTTGAGTTGTGAGATGCTGGGAAGGAGCGCACACCCTCTGGGAGAACAGCAGGAGCTCTTAGCCACTGGGTTGTCTCTCCAGTCCTTAGACTTCACATTTCTAGCAGGCATCCTGGTAAGCTGGCGAGGGACCACAGCGTAAGGATGACTGCCCAGAGACTAGAAACCGAGGAAGGCCGTTCATAGTCCACACCCTCTCCAGGTGTGCCGTGGCCTCTGGCCCGCAAGAAGCTCAGTCTTTCCCCGGCCATCTTTGCAATGTGGCAGTAGTACCCACTAGGGGGCAGCAGGTCCCTGCGTAATGTAACCCCTTCCAGACAATTTGAATGAACCTCAGGAGAATTCTGCCCTTCTGCAAAGGATGGAGACGGCTGAAGCAGCAAGGACCAGAGTACAAAAAAAAAAAAAAAAAAAAAAAAAATCCCCATTTATCACCTCACCTATAGCGTGCAACAGTCCGGAGATTGCTGCTTGGGCACAAGTGTTGGTCTTCCTGCCGGCCACAGAACCCGCAGCTGTAATTTTCCCACGGTTAGCCACCCAGAGGTTCCCTCCTTCTCCTCCTAACCTGTGAGGCATACATCAAAGCTCCCCACTTTTCAGATAACAAAAGTGGGGTGGGAAGAAATCAAAAGGTTTGCAAGTGGAGCTAGGGTTTGAACTCAGGTCAGCCTCGGATGCCGTCTGCTGCTTCCCCAAAGTCACTTGTCACCAGGAGGCATGTGTTGAGCAGTGCTTGCAAGCAGATTGATACTGAGCCAGTCCTTAGTGATGCATGTCCCCCACCTTCAAGCGGTGACCAGTCTAGGAAAGCCCAAGAGGGAGGTTTCCTTTGCAAGTGCCCCAGGAAGGCTGCCAAGTTGTTGGCCAGTCATTACCCCATTTTACAACACAGCCTAGACAAGTTAATCGGTTTTCCCCAGGCCATAGAACAAGAAGCAATGGACCTATCTGTACCTACACACGTTGTATTATTATACTTCTCAACCCTGAATTTTCTGAGCCAAAACATTGTGCATAGAGAATGTCCCAAAACATGTAGAACATTCAGTAACTATGATCATCCCATCTACTCCCAAGGCCTCCCATGCTCAGAATCCTGCTAGACAAGACCTTTCTCACAGGACCCTCCCCCATCTTTCTCTTGCCAAGCTAGGCTCTGCCCTTAGAATGGTCTAGAAAAATACAGCCAGACTACTTTGCGTACAGAAAACCCCTTAGCCAAAAGCTACTGAGGAAAGTCAACAAAGCTTTCTGTGGCTTTTGCTGGTCTTCATCCACTGCCACCAAGGGCCACAGAAGAAAGGTGGGACCTGAAGCCAGATGGGGGCTGGAGACTAGCAGCCCTGTGCCTGTGTGAGCCTTGGGGCCCCTTGCCCAAGCAAAACCCACTCCCAGCACAGGTCTTTCATCTCTGGGCAGAGTGTAGTCTTCAGCCTGGTTCCCCATCATCAAAGCTGTCACTCCCCACCAAGCACACCCGAAGGGTGCCTGGTTGTCTCCCTCAAACCCCTAGTGGAGTAATCCACATTTCTACTGAGCAGCTCCTAAAACGAGCTCACGTGCCTGCCACAGAGGAGGCTGTATAGAATGCTAAGGGGGCTGTCTTTAGAACTCTAGGGTAAGCTCCGGTTTTACCGGGACACACTTTTTTGCTACTTTTTTATTTAAAAAAATAGGGGATTGTTTTCATACAATATAATTTGATAATGGCTTTCCCTCCCCCCAACGACTTCTCCCAGACTCTCCTCCCAACCAAATCCCCTACTCATTAGAAAACAAGCAAGCATCTTAAGAATAATAACATAATAAAACAAAAACAAGCCAGAATAAGGCAAAACAAACAAACAAATGAAAGAAAAAGAGCCAAAGGAAAAGCACAGGAAACACATATAGCCACAGAGACCCACAGGTTCATACACACAGGAATCTTATAAAAACATAATACTGAAAAATCATAATACATACACAAAAGACTTGTAAGGTGGGTGGGGGACAAAGAATCTCCAAAAATGCCAGAGTTCATTTCTTGTTGTCCTTCTAATTGATGGGCATGGGACCTGCTCTCAAGAGTGTTTCCTATACTCAGTGAGAATCCCACGGAAAAAAATAAATTTTCCTTTCTGAGCAATTATCAACTAGAAATAGCTTCTGGAGACAGGACGGGAGCTTGCGTCTACTTCTCTCAGCACTGGGACCTCCCCCAGCCCAGACCTGTGCAGGTCCCGTGCATGCTACCACAGACTGAACGAGTTCGTTGTGTGCTTTGTCTCGATGGCCTCGCTTCCTCGGTGTCCTTTATTCCTTCCAGCTCTTATAATCTTTCTGCCTCTTCTTCCACAGGGTCCCCTGAGCCCTGAGTGGAGGGGTTTGATCCCATTTAAGAGTAAGTGTTCCAAGATCTGTCACTTTCCACACATTGCCCGGCTGTGGGTCTCTGTATTTGTTCCCATTTGCTGGAGGAAGCTTCTCCGATGACTGCCGAGCAAGACCCTCATCTATGAGGATAGCAAAATGTCACTAGGGGTCAGTTTACTGCTACGTTTCTTTAGCAGAACAGCAGAATTTGGTTTTCCCCTAGGTCGCTGGCTTATCTAGTAGGAGGTTCTTGGTCACCAAAGCAGTGACAGGACTGGGTTTCACCTCGTGGAGTGGGCCTTTAATCCATTTAGATATCGGTTGCTTACTCCACAAGCTTTGTGCCGCCGTTGCAGCAGGTCTCCACGGTACACTAAAGGGTTTGCATCCAGGTGGGTGTTTACTTTTCTTCTCTGGTAGTGCGCAGAGAACCCTCCACTACCGCGAACACTAGTCCATGGATGGGAAGGCTCCAAGTAGGCACCGGTTCAACTTCTTCATGCTCAATGAGTTGTGTAGGTGTTGTCGTCAACAATAGAGCCTGACTGTCAGTTTGTGGAGAGCAACCAATAGCCTGGGTTGTTCAGGGGAGTCTATGGGACGGCTTTACCCAACAACTCAGTTAGATGTAACCCATCCTCAGAACCAGAGGTTACATTTGGTGACGAAAGATGTCTAGTTGGGGTTTTGTCTTCCCCAATTATTTGGTGATTCCATTTCTATTTCACTCATATATGTATATATTTTAAGAAGTTTCTACTGTATTAAGTTTCCATATGGCCCTTTGTTTTAGCTGTAGGACAAACTCTTAGTGTCTCTGGGCAAGGCAGCATTAGGAGAGCCTAGGATGGAAAAGATAACTCTGGAGTTCTATTACTTCATTCCTATATTACATTCATTAAACAAGTACAGGTTGACTGCCCCCTAGTCTGGAAATCTGAAACTTTTTTGAATGACAAAAATGATGCCCCCAAGTGGAAACTTCCACACCTAACCTCACATAATTATTTTTAGACCTGGGTCCCATCCTGAAAATATCTCATCACAGATTTGCAAATATTCCAAAATCTGAGACACTTTTGGTCCAAAGAATTTTGGATAACAGATACCCAGTCTACTAGAGTGTATCATCCAAGTCTTCTGTGATACATGTTGAAACAAAAATCACATCATGCGGTGGGGTTCCAAGTTATATAACTGTATGTATATAGATTTATAACATCTAAAAGGAAGCATAAAGGAACTAGATAGTGATATCTTTTACATTTTATTCAGTTGTTGGAGCATAGGGATGGGTGGGAATGTTAACTCAAAGTAGGATTAGGTGTTAATAAACAGAAATATGATTGAGATACAAAAACCAAAAGGCAGTTTTAAGGTTTTTGATTCATCAATAAGAGGTCTCTGGGACTACTTCAGATAACCCTGATACTTCAGATGCAGGAGATTCCAAAAGGTAAGGAATACCAGAATACCACGTGCCTGTAGAAAGTGTAGAAGGCAATCGTGGGGGAGGAAGAACATCGTTAAATCCCTAAGAGCATGGTTCAGTCACCAACTCGATATGGAAACATTAACAAAATACACATGAATATTAAGGATCTAGAAATACACCCCCCCCCTTCCTGACATCAACCCTCTGGAAGAGTTCTCCTATAAGCCTAGAATGAAGATTCTCTAAGCCATGCTCAGGGAACTAGGCCCAGTGAGGCCATTCTAGCAAGTGCCTCCCACACTCCTGTGCCTCCTCTACCAGACATGCCAGAGGGCCTGGTCTCTTCTTGCCCTTCCACACACCTGGGCCTTCTAACCACACAGTGAGAGAAGTCTTCCTATGATTTCATTCTCAGCCAAGTCTTTCAGATTATCTACAACTTCCAAGACTCACCTGGGACTCTTTATCTAAGCTTCCTTTGCAAATGGGATTGTACCTCTACCGTGCCACATGGGAACCTTCACCATAATATTCCCAGAGCTTTATGGGCTTTGTTTACACACCTGTTTCCTTACTTTCAGAATCAGTGTTTTCCTCTTTTCTGTGTCCTCAGCTCCATAAACACTAGAGAACTGTATTAAATGTCAACTGAATGAATGAAATGGAGGCCTTCTGGGTGTTTTCTCTATTAAGCCTCTTGCTACAATCTTGCCAACCTTTGCCTGACCTGAGCCTGGCATAACGGAACCAAAAGGGGGCTCTAGCCGTGCCTGGGATGTATAGCCCTCACAACCCAGTCAGGATGCTGTTCGATGGCGCAGCTGCTAGAAGCTGTTCTGAATAATGACTGCACATTAGAGTCATCCAGGGACATTTTTAAATGCTGATGCTCAGGCCACACCTTCAGTCAAAAGCCCTAGGGCCTCCAGGGATGAGGCTCCATGGACAGTATTTACCTAGCAGGTGCAAGTCCCAAAATTCAATCCCCAGTGCCATTCCTCAATCAGTCAATCAATTAATAAGTGCCCTAATAAGGAGCCTGAACATGTTTCCAGCTCCCCAGGTGATTCTAATTGACCACCAAGGTCGAGAGCTGTTGTCTTAGCAGAAGGGAACTTTGGATTTCCACCACCTTCCAATGTGGAAAGAATTCTCAGTTCAACCTCAGATTCATTCCCTAATCTCTCCAGGTGTGGGCTCCCAACCCTTTCCCTCCAAGCACATCCACCTGGAAGCCAGCTTAGCAGTTAAGGCCACCCAAGAAACCTTATGTCAAAATATCTGAAAGTTATAAATTAAGTAACAAACTGTTAAGCACAGTATGTCATTTCCTCCTGGCTTGATAAATTTAACTTTTTTTAATGTCAAGATTTTAAAATATGTGCAAAAGAGTTATTTTGTATGAGTAAAAATTTGCAAAGTAAAGCAACTGATTGATTTCACAGGTCTGGTTGTATGTGTCAATGAGTAATGACATTTGGAGGATAATACAATATACATATTTAATATAAATTTATTCCACTTTTGAAGTCCTTGCCACATGAGCATCTGAGTTCAGATCTCCAGCCACCAGATAAAAGCCAGACATGCTGGCATCATGTGCCTGTAACCCTGGCAATGTAGCTCACTAGCTAGACCACCCAGAAGAAAGAGTGAGCTCCGCTGGGTTTAGCGAGAAACCCTGTCTCAAAAAGTGAGTTGGAAATGGGCTGGCTGGATGCCTCAGCAGTTAGAGGCACTTACTGCTCTTGGAGAGGACTAGGGTTCAATTCCCAGCACCCAGGTTATGACCTCAGCCTCCACACGGCTTCACACTACCACCTGCCCCTCAGTTCCAGTGGATCCAATGTCCTCTTCTGTCCTCTGCAGACTCTTGCATGCATGTGGTGGACATATGTACACTCAGACACATGCATACATAAAATACATCTTAAAAACACAAGATGGAGAGTAATTAAGAAAGACACCTGACTACTAACCTATGAACCACACACATACACACACACACACTTTGAATATGTGACACATCTTAATGTGTGGGGTCTGTGGAGGTGGCTCAGTCAGTAAAATACCTGCCACACAACCATACGGATCCCCAAGACCCTTGTAAAAAGTCAGGAGGGTTCATATCTGTAACCCTATAGCTAGGGATGGTGAAGACAGGCAGATTCCTAGAGCTCACTGGCCAGACAGTCTAGCCAGTCAGTGAATGTAGAGTTTATCCAGAGAGCTTGTCTCATAAGAGAGAGCGATATGGGAAGGCACCCTGTATTGACCTTGGGCCTCCACGAGCATTTACACGCAAGTGCACACATACCTACCATGCATATGTCCACATAGAAATAGGAATGCCCATGTGCATACACTATGTGCACACAAAATTATACGTGTTGTCCTCCATTTCATCAACTCACTATTTATGTAACTATAATAATTTTTTTCAATAATGCCAGATTTGGTCAATTTAAGAAAATTCTGATAAGCTAGTATGGAAATTGTCTGTATAATTCTTAATGCCGTACTTTGGTTGGAAATAAACCATAATTTTACCAATCATTCTCAGACATTGCAGAGTAAATTGGTGTTTTCTTTAGAAAATACCAAGATGACTTAATTGCACTTTAGAAATTACTGCCATTTGCAAAGAAACATTTACCTTCTCCTGGAACAATGTCTAGACTGATACACTACTCTAGAAGTGCTCTCTTGGATTTTCCTAGAGTAGGTTATGATAAAAAAACAAAACAAAAAAAAAAAAAACGCTGGGTATGGGTGGCACGTGCCTATTAATCCCAGCACTTGGAAGGCAGAGGCAGGGGGATCTCTAAGTTTGAGGCCTGCCTGGTCTACAAAATGAGTTTCAGGAAAGACAGGGGTACACAGCCTGTCTCAAAAAAACAAGAAAGAAAGAAAGAAAGAAAGAAAGAAAGAAAGAAAGAAAGAAAGAAAGAAAGAAAGAAGAAATGAAGGAAAAGAAAGAGGAGAGGGGAGGATGGGAGAAGAGAAGGGAAGGGAAGGTAGGGGAAGAGAAAAAAGAAAAGAGAGGGGAGGAGAGAAGGAGGGAGGAGGGGGGAGAGGAGAGAGACTAGAAGAAGAGAAGAGATAAACAGCATATTCTGGCTTTATTTGTTCATGTCGCTTTTCCATCAAGACAAACCCTTAATCTAGAATGATGGAGAGAGAATCTCTAGAAAGCGGTTTCCACACTGCATGACTGGGAATCTTTCCTCATAGTCATGCTGCTTACCTCTTAGGGACATAGAATAGCATGCCTCCAAAGCATCCTTTAAAAAGCTGAGCATGCCCAGAAGTGTTGAATCTGCCATCTTTACGACGCAAGCTAAGCATGGCCAGATTCGTGCTTGTCTGCCCTTTTAGCCTTTTGAACCAATGGTCCATGGATTTGAGCTAAGCATGCACAAAGCGTGCCCGCCATCTTTCCTTTTGAAGCTGTGATCTTAAACGGAGCATGCTCAGAAATGTACAAATCCCCAATGTGCTTTTTTTTTTAATATGATTATGAACTGACTCTCTAAATAAAATCCCCATGCTATGTCCGTCCAAGAAGATGATTGCTTTGGAAACGTTCTCCACACCTACAGGCGGTAACGAATCTTGCTCCTCCCTTTCTTTTTTCAGCCATGCCCTATCTGATCTTGTGCTTGTGGTATTGTGAGTGCCTGGAGTTCAGTAATAATGCAGATGGTTTTGTTTCATTGTTAAAATTTACCCGCAGGTTTACTGAATTTTAACTTCTGTTGTCTATTAGGCAGCTCTTTTTCTGGTGATAACTTTTCTTCAAGTTTGACATTTATTTTTAGAAAAGGCTTAAAAGTCAAATAAAACTTAAGGCAGTTCACAGGAGTATGTTTATTTGTGATAGTCTCACTGTGTAGCCCAGGTTGGTCTCAAAGTCAAGATCCTCCTGCGTCAGCTTCCTGCATCCTAGGACTGCAGCTTTGTAACACACCAGGCACTGTTTGTCCTTCACCTTTGCTTATATTAGTTATTAATTCAGAACTCAACACTAATCCTACTTCCTAGAGAAGACCATGATTCATTTTCTATTTGAGGTGCTTCTTTGGTTTCCATATCTTTCATATCTTAGCTAAATTAATCCAATGGCTTTAACAGCATTTCATCCTCTGTACGTGCGTAAGCATGCTCCTTCAGTCAGATTTGGAATGTGTTTCATCAAAATGTTCCAACTTCAGTGCCAGTGAGAGCCAGTGAGATGGCTTGCTGAGTAAGGTACTTGCTTCCAAGCCTGAGGACATGAGTTCAGTCCTTGGGCTCACATGGTAGAGGGAGAGAACTGAATCTTGAAAGTTGACCTCTGACATCCGTGTGCAAGTTGTAGGACAGGCCTAAACACAAGGAAGGAAGTCGAGAAAGGAAAGCAGAAAGGAAGTGTTTCGTACTTACAGGGACATAGAAACAGTGTGCATCATCGCTGGACTGTTCCAAGCAACACCGCTGCTATTCACAGAGCTGAAACTGTAGTTTTCCTTGTTAAAATGGAAACCACAACTCAAAGAATGCTTCCATATTTTCCGCCAAGGCCTGGATCATATATCTTTTTTTTTTCAATAACCACAAGTCATTACTATAGGTAAGCCTTCACCAGCCTTCAGAACCTGATGGCTAAACATTAAAGTCATACCTTAAGTTAACAAGAACTGTATGTTTCACAGTGTGCATAAAAAAAAAATCAGTGAAACCCCTATATATCTCGTTTCTTGTTTGCTTCCGATAGTTCAACAGTGACTGTCATAAATGTGACTTCACCATGGCTTGATTCTGCTACACTCTAGCTGAACTGCGTAGCCTCAGAGTTTTAAAATGTTACATAGGCTTGCCCTTTAATTGTCTATGAGAAAGATTATTTTGTTTTTATTTTATAATTTAAGTTTATTTTTTATAATTTATCCACTTCACATACCAATTGTAGCCCCGTCCCTCATTTCCCCCCCTTCCTCTTCCACCATCCCTCTCCTATTCCTCAGAAAGGGGAAGTCCTTCTCCCCTACCATCTGACCCCAGCCTATCAAGTCTCATTAGGACTGCCTGCATCTTCTTCCTCTATGGCCTGCTAAGGGGCTGCAACAAGAAGTAGGCATGTGGGTTCCCTAGTAAGAGGATCAGGGACTGTCTTTGAAAAAGATGGCTTTTTTAAGTTAAATTGGCATTTATTTAATAGCATTATCCATTTGTTCAGAGCCTTCTGAGAACTTCTAAACTTCAATGCTTTTCTAGACAATACAATCAGAATAGCTATGATTTGTTTAATGTTGGTAATGTATTAAGTGGCTTCTGGGGTTTATTCATAATCACACTTTGCATGATGTTTTTGCCATCATGGAACTCGTAGAGGAAAATGAACACTTTCATATTCAGGAACCTTGGGTTGCTTTAATAAGTATCTGTCATAATGAAACTTTTTTTCCAACTCTCAAACAGTATATATGTTATTTCTTCTACAATAAAAAGTACTTCAAAATTTGAGAGAGTAGTCTCACAAAATATTCTCCATGTGTGAATTTTGTCTCAGGGAACAACACTGAACTGCTTCTTTTTTTTTTTTTTCAGAGACTGGACATAGGACCTCAGGCATACTACACAAACACTTGAGTACTGAGCTGTATCCCCAGACTTCAGGCTTTACTTTGAGACAGGGTCTTACAGATTTTTCACAGGCTGCTCCTGAACTCCCGATGTCACCGAGGCAATCCGAATTTATTATCCTCCTGCCTCAGCCTCAGCATCCCACCAGTGATTTTCTGTTTCTTTTAAGCTCCTGAATTTTATGTCCCTATTTAATCTTTTATAGCAATTCTGACTCATAGCCATTCTCAACAATAAAAATGATTAATGTAAAATTGGGGGTCATCACTGCATACCACTACACTTAGCTGTTGTTATGTGTCTCTGAGGAGTTTCTCATTCTATGTTGTGGAAGTGATTCCCTCAATCATCCCAGATACCTTGTGACTACAGTAAATGGCTCTAATCAGGATAGATGGAGCTTGTACAGGACTCTTTGTCCTGGAAGGAAGGAAGGAAGGAAGGAAGGAAGGAAGGAAGGAAGGAAGGAAGGAAGGAAGGAAGGAAGGAAGGAAGGAAGAAATCCGTTTCAGCTTTTCTCTACAACAGGTGCTGTAACTATCTGAGTCAAGGTACTCCATGTATAGAAGCTGATTTACTGTGTGAACTACACAGTGGCCAGCCAAGGAAGGCTGCAATACCCTTATTTTTGGTTACTGCAGACTTCCCTTGCACCTATTCCCCAAGATACCCAGATTTCCCAAGATTTCCATGTATAGTTGATTAAAACTCCATTTGAGATAAACTTGTCTGGCTCCATTTCATGTCACTTGCAACACAAAAAAATTCTAATATGCACAGATGCATGCAAGTTTTATACGTTATTTCAGGGGTTCATAGGGCTCATGAACTTCCTGAAGAAAAGAACAATATTTTAAAATCACCTGCTCATGTTCAACCCATCCAGTAGCAAATGTTTAAGCCATTTGTACAAAACCCAGAAATTTTTTATGTTTTCTTTTCTTTCTTCTTTGTCCCAGGTTGGCCTTGAACGTACTATGTAGAGTAAGCTTGCCTTACTTCTATCTCCTGACTACTGGGATTAAAAACGGCATGGGCCATGCCTGGCTTTCCCTATTCTCTGAAAAGACTCTGCCATGACAACCACAAAAAGCTCCATTCCGATTGGCTAAATGATGTTCTAATTTTAGAAATATTGTCTCATTGTGCCTTCCCAGGAAGCAGCTTTCTAGTTAATACTGCTAACTGCTTGTTGACTGTTTACCTCTGCTCCTCCCTGACAGTTGCTTGTGTACTTTTCTGTGAATTTCTCCCTGAAATATCCTCGCTAGTTAAAGCTGACTTAAGATTGGTAATAACTGCTGCAGAATTCTTAAAACATTTTGCCTTTGAACTTAAGAGCCAATTTCCACAACATCTCTTTCCAGCTGAAAGAATTCTGGTGTCAAACAAAGTGTTCAATGTTCTGCCACATTTAGCCAAGAGGAATAAATCATTTAGATGAGAATGTGCTGGAAGAAAACAGTCCCTGCAGGGCCAGAATCAGGCTCCCAGGAGCCAGAAAAGCTCCAAGCCCAGAGCATTCCCTATCCAGCCCTCTCTTCCCACGGGGTTCATTTTATGGATGGAATTTTCTCCTTGTCACGCAGACAGACGCCAGCTGCATCTTTTGCTTCTAGGGTCTCAATTTGATAAGAATAATCTTTTAAGTTCTCATTGTTTTCATCATTAACTAGATCTGTTTGAAGTAAGTCATTTGCAAAGCCCTGAGTAAAATTTTCATGTGGGAGGCACCAAAAACTGTCAAACTCACCTCTCTCCTGTCTCCAGTGTCTGGAGGTCTGTAGAGAGCATCCCACCAGTGATTTTCTGTTTCTCTTAAGCTCCTGAATTTTATGTCCCTGTTTAATCTTTTATAGCAATTCTGACTCATAGCCATTCTCAACAATAAAAATGATTAATGTAAAATGTGATTCTATTAAAATGTGCATATATTGAATACATTTTATTAAAAAATGAAAAGGAAAAATTTTTACACATTTTAGACTTATTTTATACTTTAATACTTAACTTTTCCATTTAAAATAAAAGAAAAATATAAATGATAATGAGTATACATTTTTTTAAATAATGACATCTTAATTTTAAAAAATTAAGTATAGTCACACTTAATATTTTTAATTTGCAATAAAGCATGGTACTCCTAGCATTCTAATTCTACCTAGTTGCCTGTTAATATAAAAAAAGGAGAGGTACTAAGAGCAGGCCACGGTAGTCCAGGGAAATGAATATACACATTTTAATAAACACGACTACTTTAATCTTCTAAAACCTCAATCTGATTACATGTAACATTTTCGTATTCACATTTTTACTTAATTTTAATTTGTATATTCAGTTTACATCCCGATCTAGCCTCCTTTCTCCTCTCCTCCTAGTCCCTCCCCTCCCTCTCCCTTTTGCATCAGGCCCCTCAGCCCCCTCTCCTCCTTTGCATCAGGACTGCCCTCATCCATATCCACTGAGGCCAGGCAAGGCAGCCCCACCAGGGGGAAGTGATTGAAAGCAGACAACAGAGTCCATGTCAGAGACAGCCTCTGTTCCTTTTTCTTGGGGACCCACATGAAGACTGAGCTGCCCATCAGCTATACCTGTGAAGGGGGCCCACGTCCCGTCCATGCATGGTCCGTGGTTGGTGCTTCCGTCTCCACAAGCCCCCATGGGTCTAGGTTAGTTGACTGTGTTGGCCCTCTTGTGGCATCCCTGTCCCCTCTGGGTCCTTCTATCATTCCTTACAACTCTTCCATAGGGCACTCCTGAGCTCTACCTAATGCTTGGCTGTGAGTCTCAGCATCTGATTCGATCAGCTGCTGGGTGGGGCCTCTGGGAGGATGGTTAAGTTAGGTTCCAGTCTGTAAAGGTAGCAGAGTGTCGTTAATGGTGTCAGCGGTTGGCTCTCTCCCACGGGGTGGGTTCCAGGCTGGGCCAGGCATTGGTTGGACATTCCCTCAGTCTCTGCTCTAACTTTACCTCCGCACATCTTCGAGGCAGGGTAAGTTTTGGGTCGAAGGTGGATGGGTGTCCCCCTCCCACCACTATAAATAAGTCCTGCCTGGCTAGAAGGGGGCCTCCTCAGTCTCCACGCCCCCTGCTGCTAGAAGGCTCAGCTGGAAACATTCCTTGTAGCCTGCCCTGCCACCGGTCTCCAAGCTTGTCTCAGCGACGCCCCTGCCATCGGCTTCCCTTTTCTCTCCAAGCCCTCTCACCTCACCTCCACACATTCCCCACTTCTGATTCCCCCCTCATTTCCCTTCCTACACCCTCTCTTACCCAGTTTGCTCTCTACATCCATTTCTGGTATCTAGTCTGTTTCCTCATCTGAGCGAGATTCAAGCACCCTCTCTTGGGTTTTCCTTGCTACTTAGCTTTTATGGGTCTGTGAATTGTAGTATGGTGATCCTGAAATATATGACTAATATCCTAAGTGAGTATATACCATGTGTGTCTTTCTGGATCTGGGCTACTTCACTCAGAGTGATCCTTTCTTGTTCCATCCATTTGCCTACAAATTTCATGATCTCCTTGTTTTTAATAGCTGAGTGGTATTCCATTGTGTAAATGTACCACAATTTCTTTATCCATTTTTGGTTGAAGGACATCTAAAAACAGACACACTAAATCTATTAGAGAAGAAAGTGGGAAAGAGCCTTGAATTCATTGGCACAGGAGACAGCTTCCTGAACAGAATACCAACAGCTCAGGCTCTAAGATCAACAATTAATAAACAGGACCTCATGAAATTAAAACTCTTCTATCAAAGAACATCGTCAATAGAACGAAATGACAGCATACAGAAAAAAAGATCTTCCCCAACCCCACATCTGACAGAGGGCTAATATCCAAACTATATAAAGAACTCAAGAAATTAAACACCAACAAACCAAATAATGCAATTTTTAAATGGGATACAGAGCTAAACCAAGAGTTCTCAACAGAGGAATCTCTAGCCAAGATGCACTTAAAGAAATGCTCAATGTCCTTAATCATCAAGGAAATGCAAATCAAAATCACTCTGAGATTCCACCTTAGCACCCATCAGAATGGCTAAGACCAACAACTCAAGTGACAACACATGCTGGAAAGGAGGTGGAGAAAGGAGAACACTCCTCTATTGCTGGTGGAGTGCAAACTTGCACAACCACTTTGGAAATCAATCTGGCAGTGTCCTAGAAAACTAAAAACAGTGCTACCTCAAGACCCAGCTAGACCACCTCTGGGCTTATACCCAAAGGGTGCTCCACCATACCACAAGGACACTTGCTCAGCTATGTTCACAGCAGCTTTATTGGTAGTACCCAGAAACTGGAAACAACCTACATGTCCCTCAGTCGAAGAATACATTTAACATTTTTTATTTTCAAGAAATCCTTTCTTTTTTTAAAGTGCAACAAAAGCATTTATTCTGGTGTCTTATGTGTGCCTGGTTGCCTGTTCATATAAAGAATGAGTGCCACGAATAGTGCACATTTTAATGTAATTCTAGTGCTTGGGTGTCTATGGCAGGAGAAGCCTGAACTCAAGGCCAAACTAGGCTACATTGCACCAGCCCTTAGCACAATGGATGCGATGTTGGAGACTCCATTTCAACCTCAAAACCCAGCATGTAACTCAACACCTGCCAAAACAGGAACAAAAACCTAATCCATGGCTCTGGGATTGTGAAAAGTCCCGAAATGTACTAACCTTCTTTTTGATCTCTGTAGTTTTCCTTCTTGCTAACTATTCTTACTAACTGAAATGTGTCTACTAGGATGTGGGTTTTGTATAATAACAGACAAAGAATGGTGAGGCTTGGGGCTGCGAAATTTGGCTGCATGAAGTTCCCTGTGCTGTTACCAACCAGCCAGGCAGACTTTCTATTCAGCTTTCAGGACACTGCGTGTCCTCTGGTGGACTTAACTCAAAACAACATGATAAGATCTAGTCTCAGGCTTTCCGCACCCTCCAAATAATAGTGCGGGTTGTGCTTCACACCAATCACATCTAGATGCAAATACATGCACATGTAGGGACTGTGAACATCCCTTGGTCTCTGCAAACA
>CM053755.1:42645906-42675737 GCA_028658305.1 Pachyuromys duprasi
CACTACACTTTCTCCCCAATGCTGCCACCCAAGCCCTGAGACATGGCTTATGGGCCAAGGAACACGGCTCCATTTTCTCCAAGGCAAGCTGAAGTTTGGTGGTTCGTTTGAGAGGTTTAAATATTGCAGACCTGTAGACTATGCTCTCAGAGGCTTCGGGTAGGTTAGGGTAAGAGAAAAGGCAACCAAACCAAACCTAGACTGGAGGCCCTAGAAACAGGAATTTGGTAACAGAGTCCCAAAGGCACATAGATGTAAAAAGCCAGGTGCTTCTGACTGTTTATGGGTGCAGCTGTGATCTGGGCCAATCCCAGGGTGGTGGGACACTACCATATAGAGGAAGGCTTTAAGAGAAACCAAGTCCCAGGCAGGGAAAGGGCTAGCAGTCTGGTCCTGGGCAAGCATCACTCAGCAGAGGACATTCAGATATTTGTGGGTCCCCTTAGAAATACCAGTAACTTTGGTTCCTATGCATCAAATGCCCCATCCTGTTTGTCCTACCCTTGGGCTAAGTCTTGCCTGCATTTGCCCCCATTGAGGTTATAATGGTTTTCAACCAAGGAAGCACCTGAGTCTGGGTGATGTTTGCACAGGGTGATTCGAGAAAGCAACCGTCACTTTCCTAGTCTTTGTCTTGCACTGTGAGGGCCGAAAGGGATCTTTCGTTTAATACTCTGTGATGACAGAACTCTCTGTAAAGGCTTGTTCTCTAACGCGCTGATGTGCAAATACTAGATGGCCGGAAGCATCATCTCTAACAGCTTCCCCATATTTGCCCAGTTACTGGAAGGAGCTCTAGTTCACGCACTCTTGTTAATCCGCCAGTGGCCTCTATTCTTCATCCCTTTCTGTCTCCTTCCATTTGCCCCACTCAGTGTTTATCCATCACAGGCCCTCCAAATGACAGACATGCTTGCCCTTCAACTTTCATGTCATGTGTTTGCAAAATAATAATTTAACTTCTCCTTATTTTTTCTTCACAATTTATTCATTATATATCCCGCTTGAAGCCCCCTTCCTCAACTCCCCCGGTCTCACCCTCCCTCCCTCTTCCCCTAGTCCACTGAGAGAGGGAGTTCTCCACTATTGCCATCTGCCCATAGCTTGTTAAGTCTCATCAGGACTGCTTGGATGTTCTTCCTCCATATCCTGGAAAGGCTACATCATCAGGGCAAGTGATCAGAGAGCAGTCAACTGAGTTCATGGTAGAGGCAGCCCCTGATCCCCTCACTCAGAGATCCACATGGTGACTGAGCTGCCAATGGGCCACATCTGAGCAGGGGCTCCAGGTCCTCAACCTGCATGGTCCTCCGTTGGTGCATCAGTCTCTGCAGGACCTGCAGACCTAAAGAAGCTAAATCCTAAGAAGGAGTCTAGGGAGGATGCTTAAATCTCACTCAGCATGGGAAACAGGATAGACACCAGAAGCTGTGAAGAGAGGAAACAGGGTGGGAACATGCTATAGAGGGTCCTCTGAAAGGATTCACCCAACAGGGGATCAAAGCAGATGCTGAGACTCAGGGCCAAACTTGGGGCAGAGCACAGGGAGTCTTATAGAGGAAGAGAGGGGTGGGATTAGAAGGACACGGAGGGGACAGGAGCCCCACAAGGAGACCAGCAAAATTCTCCTTATTTTTAAAAGACTTGAATACAACTTACCATTGTTTCCTACTGAATTGCTTTCTTGTAGACTTTAATAGTTACCACATAACCAAGAGAAAATGCCATCTCTAAGAATAAATTTGTCTTCCACTCAATGTATTCCTCCCATATTTATACCATGGAAAATTTGAACAAGCATAATAATATGGCCGTCTGCCTGTTTCCTTCCTTGAGTTTTGCCTTATAAATCTTCACACTCGAAGACCATATCCACCAGTCTAGGTCAGCAGAGAATGCACTCCCTTGCCTGTGAGTGGTTCTTGCAATTTTCAAAAGGTCCTGACAAAACTTCAAAACTAATGTTCACACAATGTGGTAGTTTGAATGAGAATGGCTCCCGTAGGCTCATAGATTTGAATGTTTGGTCCCCAGTTGGCGGAGCTATTGGAAAGGATTAGGAGGTGTGGCCTTGTTGGAGGAGGTGTGACACTTGAGGCAGTCTTGGAGGTTTCAAAAGGGCAGCCATTGCCAGTTCTCTCTCTTCTCCCTCCTCTCTCTCTCTCTATTGTTGTCTCAACAAGTAAGCTCTTAGCTACAACTCAAGCACCATGCCTGCCTGCCTACTGCCATGCTCCCCAGCTTGATGGCCCCAGACTCTCTCACCCTCTGAAACTGTAAGCAAGCCCCCCAAATAAGCTTTTTCCCCATAAGTTGCCTTGCTCGTGGTGGTGTTTTTATGGAATAGAAAAGCAAGACACATAATATTTAAATCTAACAGTATGAAGCTGCAAGAAAAGCCTGTTCAAAGGACTGCACAACAGGGGTCTCAGAGGCCTCGTCCAAGTGGTCCTTCTGTTTCGCCAGAATCAAGTCAAGGCCCTGGAATTCTTCCTGCTCAGTCTTTTCATTTCACTTAGTCACTCCCACGAGACAGAAGCTGCAGGATTGTACCTGTGACTGGAAAGAAACAGACAACAACAACAACAAACAAACAAACAAAAAAAATCATTCAACTGTGGTGAAAGAAAACTGTCCAAGATTTGGTAAGAAAAAAATGCCCTTTTCTAGGGTGCCTCTGATCCCCGCATCTGAGCCATGATTTGGGAGCTGCTGGTGAGGACAGGCTTGGTGCACAGAGAATGAGAAAACAGAAAAAACTTTAGCCAGGCAGTGGTGCCACACACCCTTAATCCTAGCATGCAGGAGGCAGAGGCAGGCAGATCTCTGGGAATTCAAGGCCAGCCTGGTCTACAAAGTTCCAGGACAGCCAGGGATGCACAGAGAAACACGGTCTCAGAGAACAATAATGAAAATAAACCAAAAGAAGAAGGAAGGAAGGAAGGAAGGAAGGAAGGAAGGAAGGAAGGAAGGAAGGAAGGAAGGAAGGAAGGGAAGACTATCCATGCAAATCCCCTGGGGTTTCACCAGATGTCTTTCTATTTCTGCAAAATGAGGATTTGGGGTGACATCTGGGGAGGGAGGCTTCAGGGAGGGCCTGTGAACACCTCTGGGTCAGCTGGAATCAAAGAAGGAGAGTCAGAATGAAAGTGAATGAATGGCAGAGAGCCATGGTACCCCAGGAACTCACAGAGTCTGCTGGGACCCAGACTGTTATCCCAGGGCTCCAAGGGAAATGGCTGCATTGCTAACCCAAGCTGACCATGTGGCTGAGTGGGGGTGGGGCTATAGCGTGGCTTCATTTGGTGCTTGGTGTCACCTAAGTCAGAATTAAGGAGGAAGTAACTTACCGCTGCTGGAGTCCAGCCTTCAGTGTCTGCAAACACTTCACCGGCAGCTGCTTCAATGTGGGCTTCACAGTCCTCGGGCTTCGATTTCTGAAGGGCAATCACACTGAGACCTTTTTGTAGGCCAAGAAGTTTGCTGTCAGGGCTGCAGAGATGGCTCAATGGTTCAGAGCACTGACTCTTCCTCCTGAGGACCCAAGTTTCAACTCCCAGCACCCACATGGTACCTCACAATGGTTTGTAACTCCAGTTCCAAAGGACCCAATGCCTTCTTCTGACCTCAGGCTCTAGGCATGCACCTAGAGCACAGACATGCATGCAGGCAAAACACACACACACACATGAAATAATAATGTTAGAAAATAAACTTGCTATCTCTCTCAGGGACAAGCGGCCTCCCTTCTCTTCTCTTCCCTTTGAAGTGACATCCAAGCCCCTGTGGTTTCACTGCCTGGTAGGGACTGCTTCTCACAGCATCTGTAAGCAGTTAATTTTCCAAATGGGAGATGAGCACCGCAACTGTAAAAAATTTTAAAAATACACACTGGAAAAATATTACTCCAACAAAAGCAGAAATGGTGAGCCCACGTGAGTGGGCAGTGGGTGGCACTCGGGCCGGGCTGTGGATCCCTTCTACACAGGTCACAGTGAATCCTCTCGTTCTGGGCCTCACGGGCCCTTTGGAGAGTGATCCAGCTCCGAGAGGAGAAGCCAAGGCCTGGGGCTGGCTGTGAGCAATCATCTATGGCAGAGGTGTAGCCCAGAGCGTTCTGGGCTACAGTAAACTCCTTTTAAGATGGGCAGTTTATTTGGCTTTTACTCTTTTAGGAAAACATATGGACCCTCACTTCTTAACTGTTGCCTTTAAGCCCTACTTTGGGACCATGTGAAAGAGACTCCCATGCTGGCCCCTAACCATATATATGTATGTACGTACACACACACTCCAGTTCCAAAGCTAGATGAGAAGCTATAGGAAACCACGATGTTACAGGAGCCAAGGTAGAAGCAAAACTGATGAAAATCGCGATGTGGGCTTGTCCAGCTCCTTCTCTCATTTGTGAGACAGCATGACCAAATTTGAGAACCTCGTGTCCAGCGGCAAAAAAAACCCAGGTCACTGTAACTAAAAGGAGTTGTGGAGAAGTTGGGGCAAGAGCAGCAGAAGACCCAGCTGTACCCGCATTCCACCCTTTCCCTGTTCCTGCCAGCATAATCACGGTGCCTCAGATCTGGCAGCAAAATGAGTTACATCCCCAGCATAGACACAGCTCAGAATTGGCATTATGCACTCGGTAGCTGTTCAGGTGGTGAGCGAAATGCAGGAAATATGAGAAACAAGCAGCACACTGAGGACAGTTGCCTGGTAAACTCTTGTCACTGTTCAGCTACCAAGTGGGTGTGACATAACACTCTACCAGACAATTGTCAAACTCTTCCCCGGGAGATGGTTTTCCGTAGTGAGGCTCCAAATGACAAAGCCTGAACCATTCCGGAAGGAGTGGAAAGTTGTGGGTCTGGCAGAGAGGCCATGCCCTGCTGGGAATGCCATGGGGAATCACAGAGGAGCGCTCAGGCGCTGCTGCCACACGAGGGCGCTGCTGCCCCGTCACCAGCCCGGGGTCTGCTGGAAAATGAAAGGGGTTCAGGATTTTCAGCGGCTGCAGTGGGTTTCACTCCAGCTTCACCATACCCTAACTCCCAGACTCTTCCATCTTTGAGGAGTCCCTTCCGGTCACCCTGAGAATGGACTCGGGGATCACTGGAGAGTCCCACTCTTGCAAGGTTTTCCCTGACAGTTAATTAGCACAGCTGGGCAACCGAGTCTGGAGCTGATGGAGGCCCTGGGTTTTAGGTCCCCCTTGACTTCCCAACTGCTCCCCACATGTGAGTCCAGGTACCAGAAGGGGTGCTGGCAGGAAGGCTTCTCTATCTACAGATTGCTGACAGGGTCCGCTCCAGCAGAGGGCCAGCCCAGGTAGCCCTGGAGTCCTGGTTCAGGTCTAAGTGCCGCCCCCGGCCCCTGCTGCCTCCTGATACCTCTTTTCCACAAACGCAAACTAAGGACGTACTGGAATGATAAGGCACAATGTCGGGGTCCACTTACAACGACACCAGGATAGACAGACATAGGTAAGGACCCAGACGTTGAGCCCTGTCATTGTATGCTCCTAGGCCCGTTCCCCACAAGCAAACCCGGTTCCCTGTCAGAGGCCGAGCAGCTGTTGTCCAACATCAGTGCTTACTTGCCTGCGTTCAGACACCCTGACGAATTCTACACTCTCCTTGGCTTCTCCATTTTCAGTTCCCTTCCTCAGACACCACCACCTTTTCAGACTACGGTTTAATAGGTATTAGTCGCAGCCCAAGCCTCCAGTGAAGAGTCGGAAATCTGTCTCTCCCATGTTCTAATCTCTTCTGAGGATGGAGCCGCCACAAACGGGGACTCTCCCAAAAGACAGATAGTGATCTGGTCTCTGTAAAGGACATAAACGAGGCCAGGACGAAGAGCCAAGGGTGCTGAGATCTTATAATGGTTCCGGCTTCGGATGCCTGGACTGTGAGTGTGCTAGGTCAGGCAAGAGGAGCTGAGACATAGCAGTTCTTATGGGCAATCACGAGGTCTGGACCCAGGAGACAAGAAGTGATACCAGCAGAGCGTGGGGATGGAAGGGACCCTGCACTGTCCATCTTTTAAAGAATCAAAATGGGGGGCTGGAGAGATGGCTCAGAGGTTAAGAGCACCGGCTGCTCTTTCAGAGGTCCTGAATTCAATTTCCATGCAACCACATGGTGGCTCACAACCATCTGTAGTGAGATCTGGCGCCCTCTTCTGGTGTGCAAGTGTACATACAGACAGAATACTGTATTTAAAATAAATAAATAAATCTTTTTTAAAAAAAGAATCAAAATGGGGTCCGTTAAGGAAAATCGCCTTGTAGTCAAGAAAACAGACTCTGGCCTTCTAGGCTGGATGGAGGCCTAACGTTTCTGTTGGGTGTGGTCGATCACCTCAGAAGGCAGGTTCATCTTAAGCCTTGCTAAGGAGTTAAATAGAATAATTTTTCCTTTGGTGGCATCACTGCCCCTTTCCTGTGCCAAATTCCTGACCTGGCAGTATGGTCCCTAGAAGCCACAATAAGCTTTAACTGAGTCTGCCAGCCTTTCTGAGACCTAAAACAGAAAGGTGCAATCTCTTCTTTTCCTCCCCCGTCCCCCGTCTCTTTCTCTCTGACACTGGCCAGAACCCAAATATGCTTTTTCTGATGCTTCTGGCTTCTTTCCTCTTTCTCTGAAGCCCATCCCACATCCTTCACCATGTAGCTGCTTGTCTACCATGCGCCTGACCCCAGTGCCTGCTTAAGGGTCTCGGTTCCTACCTGACTCCCAGCCCCTTCTCTTTTCCATCCTCCTCCTCTGGGCAGCTGCTGAGGACTTACAGCCCCAGTATATTTTATTTTAAAGCCCTAATAGAATTGTCCTGGGGGTTCCATTTGATTCCAGTCTTAACTCCTTTTGTTAATGAGATGAAGATCCACCAGAAAGGACCCTGGTTTCCCCTGTATCACATCTCCAGCAGAATCCTCAGTACACCGAGGACAGCTTCAGCCTCCCGTGGCCCCAGCTTCAACTTGAAGAGAGAGAAGTCATTAGACAAGACCATGATCAGACAGAGGGTGGATGGGTGGAGGGGTCCTTTGTAGATGCCGTTGGGGTGGAGACGGGGAGGAAATTCTGAAAGCCAGGCTGCCTCTGACACACCCAGTCCTCACTTGGAGTTGAGTGAAGAAGAGGAGGAGCACACCCGGGAGCCTGTGGGTGCAGGAGCCTCTGGATCCGGGTCTGAAGAGCACGATCTAATGCCAGCTTGGAGCAGAGCTAATACCCTTGTCTCTGAGGTCTGACTAAGGCGCAGTTGTTGCTGGGTGAAAACCTGAGAACAGATTTGAGCCTCTCCTCCCTCCAGAACTTGCTGAGACTCCACACCCGTTTCCTACCAGGTCAGGAATGACTCTGGAGTGGGGTCAGTTGTGCTGGTGGCTTTAGCTGGGAAGGCTAAGCTGAATTAAAGCGAAGACTGAAATGGCCCATCCAGGTCCTCCGGCCACTGGGCACTAATGGGAGGCATAGGGTGTCGTTAGTACAGGCCAGCCTTGTGGCTGTGGATACACGCACAAAGTGCCTGCTCTGGGGGCAGCTCTGCTACCGGATCACCCCAGAAAAGGGACCATCATTTCAGAACACCTGCCCCAGTCTTGAACATGTCAGTTCCATAGAACTCACAGAAAAATCAAAGACATTTGGGGGGTTGCTAGGAGATTCCTCCTAGAGGATGTCAGTTGAACCAAAGCCCAACATTTGCAACTGGGATTCAGAGATAACAGCAACCTCACAGAGGAAGCTCGGTCGAGTCTACAACTCCTCGAAACACACCCCTGACTGCTTTTTCTAACGCCAGAATTTTACAAAGGAGACCAAGAGATAACCATATCTTGATAAAGGTATTCTAAAAAAAACCAACTCAACTTTGGGGCCCATAAGATAGTTCAGAGGGTAAAGATACCTGTTATCAAGTCTGAGAACTTGACTTAATTATTTTTCTTTTCTTTCTTTCTTTTTCCTTCTTTTTTTTTGTTTATTGAGACAGGAATTTTCTTTTTTAATTTTATTTATTTATTTATTACAATTTATTCCCTTTGTATCCCTGCTAGAGCCCCCTCCCTCATCTCCTCCCAGTCCCAACCTCCCTCCCTCTTCTCCCGCTATGCTCCTCCCCAAGTCCACTGATAGGGGAGGTTCTTCTCCCCTTCTATCTGACCCTAGTCTAGTCTCATCAGGGCTGGCTGCATCATCTTCCTCTGTGGCCTGGCAAAGCTGCACACACACACCCAGGGGGAGGTGATCAAAGAACCGGCCACTGAGTTCATGTCAGAGACAGCCCCTGAGACAGGGATTTTCTGTGTAGCCTTGGCTATCCTGGACTCTCTTTGTAAACTAGGCTGGCCTCAAACTCACAGAGATCCACCTGCCCTGAGTGCTGGGATTACAGGTGTATGCCACCACCATGCCCAGCTGAGAACTTGAATTAATTTTAAATCATCAGGGCAAACTTCAGGGGGGAGGAACAGGCCCCTACCAGTCAGTCCATGCCCCCTGAGGTCAGGCTCCACCTGACCATGCCAGGAACTCACTGAAGAGCCCTCAGACTCATCCTCAATTCATGAGCAGCTCAAACAAGCTCATCTTTTTTAGTTGTTTCCTGTCATGGGATATTAAAAGTAGCTGACAAAATAAGAGGAAAAAAAAAAACGCTAAACTGTTGATGGTGGCCACTATGCTGAGAACTAGAAAAAGATAGTTCCAACTATAAAACTCATGGTAGAATATACCATGCAAATTAGAGCCCTCCACACCTAAGAACTCCAAGTCATTTTCATGGAAGAACGAATAAGTAGCTGTCCTGATCCAGCTGATCTGAGGGTACTGTTATGTGCCCAGACTACTCTTTAAAAACAATAATGGACGCATCATAAACACACATACAAATTGATGACGATGACAACGGTGAAGATGATGCTCTCCTTTGTCATCTTTTTGACTTCAAGTGTTATTCCCCAGTGTCCAGTGAGTAGTTTCCCATAATCCTCAGCTCAAGATCCATGCCTGTGCCCCTCCTCATCACTCAAGCTCAGGACATTTAGAGACAGTGACCAGAGGTCCTGTGCCCTCGTCCCCTGCAGACAAGAACATGGCTGTAAAGTGACGTGAGGACGATCCTTCGAAGACGCTGCACACAGGCAGCATGCCGGCCATGGGAGAAAGGGCTAACCCTCAGAACAGTCCCCGAGCCTCTGGTTATCCACAAACAATGGCCATGAAGCAGATAATCATCCCTCACTGTGTATTAAAGGTGGACCCAAAGGTCTCTGACGGCTGCTGCTGAATGATTGGATAAATGGATACATGGGCAGGGGGGTGATAGATGCAGCCAGCCACATCGCTGGAGTTACTTGAAAAGTCACCTGTACCCCACCTTACCCTTCCCACCCTGATTACACACACAGCTAGCCTGCATACTCCAGCCCTGGCTATGTTCCTATTGTTCCAAATCCTTTCTGCTGTTTCATCTCAGAGGATGACATCCGACAGTCGGATGAAAAGTCAAAAATCCATCATTTTGAAGTTCCTGAGAATCCAGATGTTTGGTATCAATAGATTTATGTGCTGTACATCCACTCATTGTATAAATATTTATTGAGTGTGTGCTCATGGTGCCAGCTCTCTGCTAGGCCCTGGAGAGTCCAAACTGAAGAAGACCAATTAGTCACTCAACTTCACAAAACCAAGTAAATCACTTTGAAACAGAAGGCAGAAAGCATCCATACGGAAAGCCTGTACCTGGCAGTTCTTAGCCCCCTTCAAGTGATACTCCTTTTCTGTCCATGGCAACTGTATAAGCCAATCCTGACACAGGTGAAGAAAATCAGGCTCAAAGAGGTCAGGTAACTTATCCGAGTTATACAGCTATCAGGGGGTCCAGGCAAGAACCACAGCTTGTCTGTCTGCCCAGCTCCATATAGGGCTCTGATACAGGGGGAGGCTGAGAGTAGAGAGGACTGGGGTGACCACCCTCTGGTTGCTCTCTTCAGAAGCTGGAAAACCCTTCTGAGCTCCCGTTTCCATGTCCAGCTAACAGAATCACAGTGCCTCTCTCAGGAGCCAGGCGGGACACTTGAAATAAATACACAGGGGTCTCCTGGCTTTGAAGTTAACACACATGAGTTACCTTCAAATGCTGACAATGTGGGTGAAGGGGGATGCAATGCCTGCCTCCCTTCCTCTGTGGTCCTTGGCACCAGCATCCACTAACGCTCCTGAGCAGGCAGCTGGACTCCCTGGACGCCCTTTCTCAGAGTCAGAGGGCATTCCTGAGTCTCATCTCAGCCTGGCCAGACTGGACCCAGTATGGAGAGGACAGGACAGGCCTGCTGCCAACCCTGGGAGGAGACAGTTTGGCTCTGGAGATAAAGCCTGCCCATCTTAGGAACACTGAGAAAGAAGCAGGGAAGAAAACGTTCCAGCATGCATCGTCTTCAACCACAGAGTGGGAGGAGACTGTAGTCGTGGCAGAGACTTCCTCACCCTCTCTCAGCCTGGACTCCTCCAGGGGAGCTGAGCTGACATCCCCCTGCGTCCAGCCTCATCCACAACCCCAACACTCACAGAACAAGTTTCACATTCTTTTTTTTTTCTTCTCTTCCTTCTGGCCAATGCCCTTTAAAGCCATTGAGCTGTACAACTCCTAAGCCTGGCAGAGAGCTCCTAGGCTGGTCAGGGACTAATCTTGCTCAGATGTTTTGAAACTGAATCACCTCTTTTAATGGCCATTCAAAAGAGGGAGCTGAGTCCCCAATTCTACCGCTCTAATTTGATGTCTCTGAAACGTTCAAGGTATTAGACAAGATTATCTGCTTGGGCTGACAATGTGGTTTTGTTGGTAGGCTGCTTGCCTGGCATGCACAAAGCTTTGGGCTCAATCCCCAGCATGCTACATAAACTGTGAACATTGAGTTTGAAAGCAGCATTGGATACAAGACACCCTGTATCAAAAAATGATTATATTCTTATTATAGTTTTACTTTAAGTAACCCTTGATATTCTTGTCTGTTAATGGTCCCTCCTCAAAGAGCTATCCCAAAGAACAGATTCACAATCTATGGGCCAAATCTAACTTACCACTTACGAGAAAAAAAAAATGGATTTTACATTTTAAGTGGTTGACAAAAAATGAAGAGAAGCATATCTTGAGACTCATAAAAAATATGTGAGATTCAAATGCCAGGGCCCACAAATAAGGATTATTAGAATGCAGCCACACACATTTGCATGTTGCCTCTAACAGAGACCGTATCATGACACCAAAGGCATTCTAGTCCAAAGAGCCTGAAATATTTACTCTCTAACTCATCACAGAAATATCTGTCAACCTCTGGTTAAGAGAAAACAGCAAATGACTAGTAAATGACTACATCAGACTGAACAACCTAAAGCGTGTCAGACACTAGCACTTAGGTACCATGAGGACATGGTATCCGTGCCACTTTGGGTCTGCTTTTGGAAACACATCCCCAAGTGTTTGCAAACTATTATTTTCTTAAAGTGTTTTCATAGTGATGTAGATCAAACCTAGAAAGACCTTTAACATGCTAAACAAGCCCCCAGCCCTGAGCGACAACCTAAGCTTCTACCAAGCTCTTTTACAAATCACTGCATGATCTACCTTCTAACCCCCACAACCTGTAGAACATCTGCGGATATCCGGTCTTCAAACGGCACCGCTGACATGGAATGCATTGTCCCAGCCTCACTGGAAAGTAGTGGAAGAGGGCCCATCCACTCAAATACCCTCTGTTCTTATCTTTATCAAAACACACAGTCCAAGGACCTGGAACGGAAGCAAGAATTAACAGCAGTCTCTTGGTTTCGTTGCATCACAGAACTGAAGGGTGATGGTCTTTGAAGTCATTGGATCTGCCTCTCCCTGTTTCCTCATGTGCAAGTAGGCCCCGGGGAAGTGAAGGACTTCCCCCATGCCCTCATCTACAAGCCCCTCCTGTAGTACAGACTCTGTCCATTTGATTTTAAATCCTTGGCAGAAAGAACACATCCTGACTGTCTTGTGATGTGACCTTTAAAATATATATATATATATATATATAGTGGAAGTGCAGGCCCTAGCTCATTAGATGTTAAGAATCTGGAAAGTAAATCAAGGTATTGTTGAAACAAAGTGCATCTATCCTACCCAACCTTGGCATTCATTACACAGTCAAGGCTGCTGTTTGATTTCCCTAATCAAGAACTGGCTGTTTAGCCGGCCTCCGCTCATCTGGGCACCAGCCTCCCTGGGCTGCCTGGGCTGCTTCAGAACAGGTGAAAGAAGGGATAAAGGCCCGGCTCAGAGCCGTGGGAGCCTGCCCTTCACGCAGCGGGACACAAGAGCCTTTCACTTTCGCCAGCATGTCACGACAGCAGCCGAAATTACCTTTAAATGAGGAAGAAAGTCATTATTTCATCAATAGGATTGCGTCAATTGAGGAAAATTTGTCTCCAGTGTAAACAAGCGGAACGCCTTTGCGCTCTATGAAAACAAGGTTAAATTACTTGCAGATCCGGGCGCTGGAGCGAGATGTAGGAAGTGAACCTGAAGCCTGACACATTCAAGGTCTGGGAACCGAAAATAATAGGAATTGTTCTGAGTTTTCCAGTGGAATGGAGCACAGAGATGGGCACGCCTCTTTGCAGATTCAAGGACTCCTGTGTTTCACCCTGGGCTTGTGGGAGGAGGGAGGGGCAGAAGAGGAGCAGAAGCGAGAGGAAGAAGAGGAGGAAGAAGATGACTACCAACACCAAGAGAGGCAGCAACACAGAAAGGTAAATGCAGCCCAGGCCATCTAGTCCCTCTCAAGCTGGTCACTGTCAAGGACAGCAAGTGGCCAGAGCTGGGGACACTGGGCTTAAATAAAAATGAGGAAAGCCCAGGTCCCAGAGGCCCAGATTTTGCACGGCCTCCCCCTTGGCTGCATGATTCCATCTGAGAATTCACGTTGAGCACACTGTTACTGTGGCGGCTCAGCATGTTGTGAGCCCCGCCTGGTGGTCAGGAGTGTAACCAGTCTTCGAGGGAGGGGTCATGGGAGCTGCACAATGGCAGGCAGTTCAATGACCGCTGTCCCAGTCTGTCCCAGTCTTCTAGGGACTCAGGGCATAGTGGGTTTTATCCTCCCCTCCCCCCTTAACTGCTGCAGAGTCCTGAAGAACGCAGACCCTTCTGCATGTCCCCACGGCCACAGGGAGAGCACAGAACATCCTGCTAGGGCTCAGCATGTCTAGGTATTCTTGACTGAGTAGTCTCTGCCCATTTCTATCCCTGGCCCTCTGCCCCATCCATGCTGACACCTTTGGCCTCCCGAGATGAGCTTGGCATGGCAAATGGGCTCTCTGGCATGGTGAAAATGGCAGTTAGGAAAGTTTACATGCCCTGTGTCCTAAAGAACTTCCTGGTGGGAATGCAGCCTTTGGGGTCTTCTCACCAGCTCAGGAGACCATGCTCATGTCAGGTAAAGTTTGCTGACACTCTCACCTCTTCAATGGCAAGACTGAAACAAAATGTGTTTCACCTCTGGACTTCCCAGCCTCCACCCCCAACCTGATCATAGCCCAGCTCTAGGATGGAAGCATATGAATGGGTGGTAACCTACTTCCTTCAGTGGCCATATGCCTTTACGTTCTCAGTTGAGGATCAGAAAAACTCTGTTGCTTTAACAGGAATCCGAGGAGGCTCAGGCCAAAGGCCTCTGCATCTGTCCCAGGAGAAACTGAGTCTTTCTGGGCTGTGTATATGCTACAGCAGCCTGTCCATGAGACTAAAAGCTTGACCTATCAAAAAGAGAAAATGCTTCAAGCTGTTTAAAAGGAAGGAAAGAAACAATGGAAGGAAGGAAGGAAGGAAGGAAGGAAGGAAGGAAGGAAGGAAGGAAGGAAGGAAGAAGTGAAATGAAGCATGTTTGACCTAGGAAGAAATAAAAGACCTTGCAAAGTATCAAAGTGGCAAGTGAGGGAAGGAAGCAGAGCAAATAAGAATGCCTGGACTCAGGAGCTCTCAGATAGACTAAAGAAGGCTGGAGGTGAAGGAGGAAAGGGTGATTCATCCAGGTTGGGGATGAGGCCAGTCAAAAGGCCCTGAAGACTAGACACAGTCTCCCCTTTGTACTGACATTTATCTAACTCGTCAAATTTATAGCCACGTTACCTTCCAAGTGTGTAGGAAAGCAGATATCGGTGCTGTCAAAAGCCCTGGCTGTGGTTTGCACGGCATAATGACAGATGCAGAAAACAAAGGGGAGGAAAGAGAGGCCTTCAGAGACCACAAAAGAGCCTTTATAATTATGCCTCTGCCTGTCTCCAGAGCAGCCTCACCCCTACCCCACAGAAGAGCCTGGCCAGTTTGGGGGTGCTGCCATCCCTAGATCTGTGGCTACTTGGGGGTGGCTGCCTTGCACGCATCTCCTAACCACTCTGCACAGACGTGACAAGAACTGTTCCATGCCCCCGCCCCTCCAGGCTAAATAGCTGCCATCCCCTTAACCTTTCTCCATGGCCCTGATTTTCCATGCTTTTAATCATCCCTGTCACTTTCTGTTGCAATCCCCAGACTCACCACATCCCTTCCCCGCTACGCACCCCCTTGGGGGTGGGGGCAAAGAAGCCAAGCCAACTGGTATGATAGGCTGTGAGTATCGTCTTCTCTCTCTTCATGGACTTGGCATCTGTGGGTCTTGGGAAGTCTGTAGCACGGCAGCCTCAGGCCTACAGACACAGAAGATGACACTCACAATCTAGCTTCCCTGCTCCCTCTTAAATGTTCTCCAGGACCAGAAAGTCACTGCATCCAAGAATCTTTTTGAGTTTATGCTCACCATTTTCCTCTTGCATTAACCTCACTATATGACCCTAGAGCAAACCTCTGGTCTACCATGTGATCCCTGAACATAACCCCACCCCCACAAGCCCACCCTCACCGGAATTCCTGGCAAAAGACATAAAAACTAGCTTTAGGATAAATTTAAAGGAGCTGGGAATTTATCTTTAAATAAATTTCTCAACTTGACTGTGTCTGAACGGGTGGGGAGAGGACCACCCTTGCGAGCATGAAAACCTGAGTTCAGATCCTGAGCACCACATAACGGCCAGGTACATCAATGGGTGTGTACCTGTAAGTCCAGCACTATTGGGTAGGGATGGGAAGGTCAAGCAGAGACAAGCGGATCACATCCCGGAAGTCACTTAGACAGACAGCCTGGCTCAATCCATAATCTCCAGGTTAGTAAGAGGTGCTAAAAAAAAAAAAAAGCAATTGAGGAAGACACCTGACGTCAACCTCTAGCCTACACATGTGTATAGCCATCCACCCACACATGTAAATGCATACACTGATATATACACACACTGCACACATATTGTGGTGGTTTGAATAAGAATGGCCCCCATAGGCTCATGTATTTGAATGCTTTGTTATCAGGGACTGGAACTGCTTGAGAAGGATTAGGAGGTGTGGCTTTGTTGGAGTAAGTGTGGCTTTGTTGGAAAAAGTGTGTCACCATGGGCTGCCCTTGAGATTTCAAAAGTCCTAACCAGGCCCAGTGTTGCTCTCTTCCTGCTGCCGGAGGATTCAGATGTAGAACTCTCAGCTACTTCTCCAGCACCATGTCTGCCTACAATGCTGCTCCCCTGCTCCCCACCATGATGATAATGGACTGGACTTCTGAAACTGTAAGCCAGCCCCAATTAAATGTTTTCTTTCGTAAGAGTTGCCTTAGTTGTGATGTCTCTTCACTGCAACAGAACACTGACTAACACACACAAACAAAAAAAAAGTAAAATATAAGTCTTAAAATTGTCATTGTTGTCAAGTCGAGAGCTTTCTAAAGCTCTTGATGCTATTTGCTGCAGGAGATGCAAACAGCTCACAGGATTACAGTCCCAAGGGCTTTTGTACCTTCTTTTCTTTTTGAGTCCAGGTCCTTATTCCCAGAGCCTTCCCCCTAGTTCATTTTCTCCTCACTTTAAGTACCACAGTATTGGGAACTGGTTTGGTACTATGTATTCAAATGCTAAATACCTGCCCCCAAGATCTGATTGCCACTCAAATGAGTGCATTCTCATGCCCAACAGCCTTGCCCCCAATTTTAAGTTGATTGATCAATAAAATAGCTAGAAACCTGTAACCTGGCAGAAGAGAAGTAGGCAGAACTTAGGATTCCAGGCTTGCTGTCTTAGATGGCAGTACCAGATGGAAGGCGGAGGCAGGAAAGAAGCTAAAGACAAAGAAGGAAATAGCCATGGGGCAGTATGGACCATGAACACGTGGTCATGAGGGCTGGCCGATAGAGCAGAAGCAGCCCAGGCAGGAAAAATTATGCCAAGTAACTTGGGATATGTAGCTGGGAAATAGCAAAGTAGCTTTGAGACTTGATATCTGCCCAGCTCTAGTGCTTTGCGTCTTATTATGAATCTAAAAGATTTCTCTGCCTTTCATTTGGGAACTATATGGGCTGAAGTGGGATAGAACCCAAATAGTTATTAAAGGGCAAAGGTAGGGCATACCGAAGAAATGACTCTACCCACCGTGGAAAATCAACGAGTTTATTGCAGTTATCTATGGGTTGAACATGAATCTGTGTCATCAGAAGGCACATCCTGGTGTAATGACAAGTCCAGAAAGCTCCATCCTTGGGGTCCCTACCCAACTCACATACGACTCTGACAAGAATCTCCTCTTCCTCAAGAAACTGCTGGCTGCTTCTGTAGCCTTAGGGAGGCGATTCCTGAGCCTTTTAAGTTTTGTGAGCTCCCTGAGTCTTATGAGGCTCTTCCTTCCTCTGAGGGGATGTCAGCTCAAAGGAAAGCACCACACAACACAACATGTGTACATGGCCCTGGGTGTGAGCTCAGAACAGAAAGAAAAAAGAATGAGAAGGAGAAAAGAGGTAGAGGGAAAAAAGAGAAGGGAAGATGGGAGGAGAAGGAAAAGGAAATGAGACAGGAAGGAGATGGGAGGGGAGGAGAAGAAGGGAGAAAGGCACAGTCCAGAATTCAAACAAAGTAGGCTTAGGAAAGAGCAGACACCCCTGAAGATCCTTCTAGAACACATCGTCAGATAATCAGTTACAGCTTCTTCTATTCTGATTGACTCTGCTTAAAATTTCCTTTCAGTATCTAGAATCTAGCCAACCTATATGGTCAAAGGGCTTATAGTAGATAGCACACGATGTAGCAAATAAAACCACAAGATGCCCAACTAGACTTGCACTCCAACTAAATGAGGAGGAATTGTCTGTTTAAGGCAGCCTGTACAGTATTGCCTGAGATCATCCTTTCTCCTCTCTGTGTGCTGTGCCGAACTCCTAGTAGGTAAACTTCCCCCTCAGAGTATGTCTGCACCACACACACTGGACCCCACACTTGCAGATGGCTTCAGCCTCCTCTCAAGATGGCCGTGGTTGTTATGCCTTTCCTGTTCATTTTCATAACCCAGCTTAACTTGTCGCCAAACTATGTATTAGCTGACACAAATACAACCATGCTCAAACCGGGCTTTTCACAGTCGTTATTTATTTTCTCTTGACCTCTACCAAGGGGGGGAAAAACTTTATTTTATTCTGTGACAGTTTTACATATATATATATATATATATATATATAATGCATTTTAATCATTTGCACCTTTTCCCATTCCCGAGAACTCTTCTTGCCAACAAGCCCCCTCTTACTGTCATGTCTTCCTCTGTGCTGCTCCCAAGTACTTACCAAAGAGCTCTGATGCTACTCCTTGGCACTCACTGTGCATTTTTGCAGTCACTGCTGAATTCTTCATTGCCCGGATGAATTATGTGATGGACTGGCCTGTGTAATAGAGGCTCCCATTTCACACGTGTGTGTGTGTGTGTGTGTGTGTGTGTGTGTGTGTGTGTGTCCCAGGCTGGCTGCTAATCACAGCAATCCTTGAGGCTCCATCTCCTAAGTGCTGAGATTACAGGCCTAAGTCAACATGTGTATCTTAGGTAGCTAGGGACCCAGGAATTGGAACAGTATCTTCTTTCCTCTATGTCAAATTTTTCCTGTAATTCTTAATATTTCATTCAGGCTTTTTACACTGTAGTGTGTGTTGTAACTTCTCATTAACCCCAGGCAACACAAAAGTAGTAGTAATAATGAGTGGGTGCATGGGTGGGTGGGTGGGTGGGTGGATGGGTGGGTGGATGGATGGATGGATGGATGGATGGGTGGATGGTGGATGGATGGATGGATGGATGGATGGATGGATGGATGGATAGGTAGATGGGTGGGTAGGTGGATGGATGGGTAGGTGGGTGAGTGGATGGATGGATGGGTGGGTGGGTGGATGGATGGGTGGGTGGATGGATGGATGTGCCAGTAAACTGCCTTTTTAGATAGAGGAGCCAGTGGATTACATTTGACCCGTGACTTTACTTAGCAGTGCCCGCTCCATACCACACGAGAACAGCTTTCAATCATTTTAAGTCTATCATAATTTGACTCTATTTGTTATGCCATAATTTTGTCTTATATTGATGTTAGATAATTCTGTCTATCTGTCTATCTATCTATCTATCTATCTATCTATCTATCTATCTATCTATCTATCACCTCTATGCATTTGCATTATTGGAGCAGTAACTGACCTAACATCCCACTGCCCAGTCAGTTCTGTATACACGGTGGCAATGTTTGTGCTCATATGTGTGAACATGCCCAGACAAACTCATCCTTCCTCCCCTGGACCCTTGTCAGCATTCATGTGTGACTACTTGTGGCAGGCCTTGTAAGTAAGCACCAGAAGTCCCTAGGCTTTAACCAGGATAAATCATCTTTCTGGCTCCCTTTCACTCAAGGATGGGGGAGCTTTATCCCATGGACCTGCTCTTTGACAAGATTCTCCCAGAAAAACTCATAACTGGAGTCTTACCTCTAGTAGCATGTCCTTTTGAGGTCCATCTGGCCTCTGGCCAGGAAGACAGAGACTAGGTTTAGCAACTTCTTCACCATTTAGAATGGAAAGCCTGTTTCACACGCTCTCCTTGGAGAAGGTGGGATCTCCCTCTAACCCAAGAAGATGCTTTGGTTTATCATCCCCATTGGTTACAGATGCTGGGAGAATGAGGCTTAGGGCTGGATGTAAATAGTACCTCTCTACAGGGAGGCCAGTTGCTCAGATGACTGAAGTTGCAAATCTTCAGGCATTTTGATTTTGGAAACTGATTTTGCATGTCAGAAGCCAAAAGGAAGAAACCAATGACTGATGTCTTGTGAGGGGATTCTGGGCCTCTAGGAGGGTTTCCCTTAGACTGGGAAGATAGCTAAGCCATTAAAGCTTAAGGCTCATAGCCAAACCTTCAAAACGGTTTTTCCAAGTGCAAGTGTATGTAAGAACCCAAGGGAAAAAAAAAAACAAGATGCCCCTAAATTCTTTTCAATGAAAAGAAAACTGAAGCCCAGAGACATCACCTTAGTTTAGCATGATGCCAAGGGGACAGGTGCATATTGTCTCTACAAATAGCATTCACAAAGACAATGATACACTTGCTCAACAAAATTGATAATCGTAGCTAGGAAGCTTTCCTTAAAATGTTAATATATCCTTCCCCTCCCAACACCATCCAAAAAGCCATACGTAAGATCAACTTTTTCAGAACTTTTGTTGTTTTTTAAAATTAATTTATTTTTATTAATTACAATTTATTCATTTTGCATCTCTAGTCCCCTCTCTCAGCTCCTCCCAATTCCATCCTCTCTCCTTCTTCTCCTTCCATGTCCCTTCCCCAGCCCACTCCCCTTCCATCAGACCCTAGCCTAGCAGGTTTCATCAGGAGTGGCTGCATTGTCTTCCTCTGTTATCTCCATGCATGGCCCTGGGTTGGAGTAGCAGTCTCAGAAAAGACCCCTATGCCCAGATTTTTTGGTTCTGTTGCTCTTCTTGTAGAGCTCCAGTCCCCTCCAGGTCTTTCATCTCCCCCTTCTTTCACAAGATTCCCTACACTCTGCCCAAAGTTTGGCTATGAGCCTCAGCATCTGTTTCAATACCCTGCTGGGTATTGAATACTCTACGTATTTCAGAGGCCCTTTGTGGTAGGCTCCTGTCCTGTTCCCTATTTTCTCCCTCATCCTATGTCCATCCTGTTTGCTTTTCTGAATGAGGATTGATCATCTTACCCAGGATCCTTCTTAACACAGGTCTTCTCAAGATTTCCACAGCCTCACAGGCAAAGCTCCCTGAGGACATCAAAAACCCCTTTAAACATCTTCATAGTCTTACAAAAGATCAAAGGCAGCAAAATACACAAGCTGCAAGTAAAACTTGGCCGTCAAATGCCCTGTAGCCACTATTTAGAAGTTATGTGACCTCAAGGAAATAATTTCTCTAATTTCCAGATCCTCCCCTATAAAATGAGTATAACGGTATTTATTTCATAAACGTTATAATCAAGTAACCAAACCCTGTGTTGGGAGCTCAGGGCAAATGTGTTTATCAAAAACTTCATAACTCAATAATATTCACAGTTGTGACTGTTGTACTTCCTGCTGCTTTCTGTTCAGCTGACTGATGGGCCCTTGGACATTAGTTATGGCCTGAACAGAACAGCCCAGGGCCCCGTGCAGAGCCACAGCCAGCCCCACATATCTCCACCCTCAGATACAAAATGATTTTCAGAGGGTTTTCTTCTGTTTGTTTTTTAAAAGCGTGTTCACTAGCCAATGTCAGGAGCTAGCAGATCAGATGTACAGTAAATTAAGGGAATAGACCAGAAAATGTGAAAAAGGCTAGTATACAATTTGCCTTGTGGACAATTTTCTATGGTTATACATTTTTTAGTAAAACTTATGACCTCCCTTGAAACTTTGCAGTTTGAAGGTGATGGAAAGCAGGGATTTCTATAGCCAGATATGTTCATCCTTCAAAGGCTCCTCAATAGACTAGACTACAGCACTGTAATGTCCCAAATCATTAAACGTGTTAAAAGACCCTTCCTAGCAATGGGCAAAGCTGCCATACCGCCATGTGTATGAGTATGTGATGGTTAGATGAGAAAGAGCAGTGGAACAGCTTAGGCCTTATGAAGAGAAATGAACCTGGAGACTTGATGTGGAGAAGAGTAGCCTGTAGGTAGTGGCCAGCCTGCCCCCGGGGCCATGGTGGAGTCCCAGCCGAGCTGCAACTGAGGGTCATGTCTGCGTCCGTGGCTATGCAGCAGCAGGCATTGGTGTCGCTGTCCGTGGCTCATATTACCACTAAAGAACAAAGGAATTCCCTGATTGAAGCAGCCACTGGAGACCACATGGATGTCCAGTGGCTATGCACAGCCAGCCCCATCCCTCGCTGGATGTGGCCCTCTCCCCACCTCTCACCACTGGCAGCACTCAGGAAAGCAGGCCCTGTGCCTCGCCCAGGCAGCACAGTAGAGCTGGCCCTGTGGCAGGGGTATGGGTGAGCCAGCCCCTGAGGGCATGAGTGTTGGAGAGCTAACCCTGCCACTTGTCTGCCATGGAATGGCACAGGCATAAGGTGACAATGCCCTCCCCCCTCCTCTTGCCACCTCTGGTCATGGGCTCTGGAGAGCTATCCCTGCCCCTCACCAGTTGCAGCACTCCGGAGAGCAGGCACCAACACTTGTCTGCCACGAGACAGCCTGGGCAGGGGTAGGGGAGATGCCCTCCACCCTCTTACCCCTTGCCACCTGAAGCAGTCGGGAGAGCTCACTCTGAAGTCATGAGAGCAGGTAAGCTGGCCCTGCCCCTCATCCACTGCAGCACTCCAGAGAGCGGGCCCTGCACCTCACCTGGGCAGCACAGTGGAGTGAAATCACAGTGAAGTCACAGGTAAACCAGCCTGGAGGGAGTGAGAGCAGGAGAGCTATCCCAGTCCCTCACAGGCTACTGCACCTTGACTGGGCAGCACAGTGAAGCTGACTCTGGAGACATGGGTGTGGGTGAGCCGGCCCGGAGGGCACGAGAGCTGGCAAGCTCACTCTGCCTCCTGCAGATGGTGGCATTGGGTGGCCGAATGGTACAGATAAGGGTGAACAAGAGTGCTGCCACCCAGGCTCAGATCCAGGCCTCTGAGTTGGTCCACCCAAAAAATCTATATCATCTGTGAACAGTTGGGACATGGGAAAAGGCCAGTCTTGCTCATCCAGGGCTTCAGGATCTCTATGACACAGGCCAACAACAGGATAACCAGGAGGAGTCCCAGTGAGGATCCAACGCTAATGATGCCACAGGAGCCAGATATCTCAGGCTCTAGGACTCATTGCAATGATCATTTGTGAGTGAGTATGTGTGGACAGGGGGATGTACTGTGGAACACATTGTGATGCACTACAGCTTCCCCATAAGATGTTTTCTAGGCTTTGTTCTGTTGTCGTCTGTTTGTTTGTTTATGAGTATGTATGTTTTATTTTGGGGGAGGCTACAAGGGTGAAAGGCAGATATGGAGGGGCTAGGGACATGAGCAGGACTTGGGTGCACGATTTGAAGCTCACAAAGAATCAATATAAACGTTTTTTAAAATTAAAAAAAAAAAGAGAGCTGGAGTGATGGCTCAGCAGTTCAAATGCACACTCTTTTTTGCAGAGGATCCGAGTTCAGTTCCCAGCACCCATATTAGAGCCCTTGAAGTGCCACATGACCTCCTAGAACTCCAGGGGCTCTAACATCTTCTTCTGGCCCATGGGCACCAAAGCACATGTGTATATACCCACACATAGACACACATGCATAATTAAATATGACCGTGTTTTACTTTTAAAAAACACGAAGAAGACCACCAGAAACTTCATTTTCCTCAGGAGGGGAGAAGCAGAAATGTGTTAGCAAAAACAAGCCCCTCCTCCCAGCCCTACTTGGCAGCATCAGAACACCCTTGACAGAAAAATTGAGAAAGGCTTAATATATTAAGTTTGAAAAGTACGAATTCCCATAACAATCAGTGAATAGAGGAGCAATATTTTTAGTCCTTCACAGGAGTCTGGTTATTGTTACCATTAATGCCAGTGTCTTGTTCCTATTCTCTTTGATTTAAAGTCATTTTCTCCGTAAAAGGCCTGCTTTGTCAGGCACTGTGCTGCTGATGTTGATTTGGGGGGGAAAGAGGACTGGGCAAATGGGGAAATACTATGTTAGACTAAAACACTGAAGCGCCTAGAGATGAAAACACCTCTGGCTTTGATCGGACCCCAGTGCACCTCTCTGGCCTTCATTTTCTAGCACAGTCTGTTCATCGCTGTATTGTTCACTCTACTGATGATCACGCCTCTAAGTTGAGCATGGCAATTGTCAAAGAAGGGCCCCAAAACTCTCAACCCACCTCATCAGGACCAGTGGTGGCCTGGTCAAATGGCATCTAAGTCAATACTCACGTCTATAAAGTGACCTCATGATGCAGGGGCCTTCTTCCAGACAATGAGAGGAAAACATGGGAATCTCTTGCTGAGGAGTTCACAACTGAGCCCAATCCACTACTCCTACCCCAGTGGGGCATTTGGCAGCAGATGGAGATATTTTTATTTGGGCAGGTTACTATTTCATCTACTCAGTAGAGGTCAGAGATGCTGTTCAATAGCCTACAGGGCACAAGACTGTCCCCTGACCAAGACTTATCCAGCCTTAAATGCCATTAGTGCTAAGGTTGAGTGCTAAGTGTAGAGTCAGGCCTCCGGCCTCCCACCCAGCCTTACTGTGCTCTGCTCTCCTCTGCTCTGAACTCCAAGTGCACAGACCACTCTGTGGGCACATCCCTCAGTGCTTTCATACCCTCAGCCTGCCAGGCTTTACCTTTCCACTTCAACCAGCTAAGCAAGGCTTTCTCTCCCCGAGATCGGTATACAAGGTCTTAACTTTTTCTGTCAAAATCAAGTTAGCACACACCTCTGTCCTTTCTGGTCTTAGTCTTACTTTCCTGATATGGGATGAAAGTATCTTCTAGGCATCCCTGACCAACCCAAGAGCTCTCTCACTTGGTCTCTATTCCGTGAAATGATAGCACTAACTGGGGTTTGAGGGCCTGTGTTGGATCCCAGCCATGCAGAATCCCCCTGTGACCTTGGTCAAAGCACTTAACCCCTCTGTGACTTGGGGTTAAGACCGCGTCACATCTATAGTAAGCACATTTCTTTTAGAGGTTTCTACATCATTATCTCTTCAACAATTAAAACTATGGGTACAACAGGATATTAAACACATTAAGCAAATAAACCAGACTTAGAAAGAGAAATATTACATGTGTTCTCTCACTTACAGACGTGTGTGTGTGTGTGTGTGTGTGTGTGTGTGTGTGTGTGTGTGTGTGTGTGTTGACAGTAGAAAAGGGACCCTGATGGAGGAGGAAGATACCTAAAGGGAAGGAGAGAGGGGGAACAAAAGAGAAAGTAATGAAATAGGTATCATATGAAGGTAGAAGAAGCGATCTCCTGGGGGGCGGGGAGAGAAGGAGACAGGCAGGGTAGGAAAGAGTGGTGAGGAAGGGGGATGAACAAGAAAAAAGCATCACGACATGTTACATGAAAATGCCATAAGGAAGCCCACCATACTGTATGAGAATCTGCAAAATACATTTTAGAAAGAATTAAAACTTGCCAGGCATAAAGGCTCACACCTGTAATCCAGCACTTGAGGCTGAGACAGTGGGGTTACTGCAAGTTTGGAACTAGCCTCGGCTACGTAGTGCGTTCCAGTTACAGTGTAAGACCCTAATTCAAAACAACAAAAACAAGCCCAGAGAGATGGCTCCCTAGGCAAAAATAATTGCTACATAAGCATGACAACCTGAGTTGGATTCCTGGAAACCACGTAAAATAGCTAGATTCAGTGATATGATGGCTACTGTTGGTTGTCAACTTGACTACATGTGGAAAGAAATACAACCCAGAAATGGAGGGCACAACTGTTATCCTGTTCTTGAGGCTGGAGGATCCATATCTTCCACAGGCTTTTGATCCATATCTTGAGCCTGGAAGGCACGCCTTTCATCCAGACAACAGCTTCTGCTGGAGGCCTATATAAGGACAATGGAAGAAGGAAGGGTTTATTCATTCTTCACCTGCTTGCCTTCCCTTACCAGAACATCCATTCCTTCACTGGCATTGGAGCCTACGTCTTCGGGATTTCAGTGTATATGGAAGACCAGCTAAGACACACAGCCTCGTGGGACTGAACAACTACTAGATTCTTGGCCTTGCTATTCACAGCCAGCCATTGTTGAATTCGACTGCAACCTGTAAATCATTCCTGTAAGTTCCCTTTACATATATTTATAGAGAGAGAGATTCATGCCATAAACTCTGTGACTCTTGAGAACCCTGACTAATGCAGGTGGTGAACATCTGTAACCCGACACTCCTGCAGCAAGATGGCAGCTGCCCGGAAGCTCACAGGCCAGCCAGCCTGAAATACAACATGGCAGAAACAAGAGAGAGCCTGCCTCAAAAACAAGGTAGAAGGGGAGAACCAATCCCTAAAGTTCTCTGCTGACATCCATATGAGCACATGCATGCTTGAACTCACATACACTCTCAGACATACATATAACTTATTAATAAATAAAATTAATTTTTAAATAACAAAGAAAAGGAGGGGGAGATCTAAGGATGTAATTCAGTTGTGTAGAATGCTTGAGACCCTGGATTTAATGCCCAGTGTCAAATATCCCTTTTTTTTTTTATACAACATCATCAAAAACAAAAATGAACCAGCAAGATGGCTTAGTAGGTAAAGGTGCTTTGCTGAATAAGCCTGATGACCTGAGTTCAGTCTCAGAAACTCACAGAAAGACAGAAAAAGCTGATCCCATGAGTTTGCTCTTTGACCTTTGCAAGCACTCTCTGACACATGTGCAAGTACATACAAATAAATAAATAAATTAGAGGGAGAGAATGTATGTGTGTGTTAAAGCTGACATTCTGAGATCTGTGGTCCTTAGGCATGACCCTACACTAACATTTTTCCCCTAGGGAGGAATCAGAGCTCAGATCATTTGCAGCAGGGGAATCTTCATCAAATATTTCTTATCTATAGATAGAATAAGGGATTTGGGAAGAGTCACTGGGCAGGTCTTTTGTCCCTGATTTCTCCTTGTCCCTAGGCCTTGGCAATGATAACTTGTATGACTCTTAATCTACAGGGCAGAAAGGATTCCTTAACTATCTCCATTGGACTTATAGCAGAGCTCTGCCTCTGCTTCTTATGGAAGACACAGAAGTACAAAGCCCCAGCTTGTCACAGTAAAGCACTCCAAAGAGCCCAGCAAGGTTTCTCAGCAGAGATTTAATGGACTTGGGTAACAGCCTGGAAGAAAAGAAAACTCCGAGTCTGAAAAGTTGACCAAACGCAAATAATAGCCTAAATAAATTCAGAACACTCCAGGGCAGGCTCCTACAGCCTTCTGCCACTAAATCATGGTTCTAAGAAAGGGCTGTGGAATGTCACCACAGGGCCACACTGGCCAGGCCACAACTCATTTATCTGAACTTCCCGTGCTCCATTTACCTTTGACAGCCCCCTGCCTCTCTCAACTATGCTTTCCTTCCCAAGCCCTTGAGGTTCTTTTTAGAAGCCCACTGTTTGCCAATGTTTTGTATTGGCTCTACAAGTCCTGAGAACCACTGATCTCTGGAGGGGAATGCTGTGTCCCAGACCATGAAGTGACAGTTGGCCATAGCTGGAACACAGTTCTTGGGGAAGTCTTGCTCTTTTGGGGAGGTGTGGGGAGTAAGGTCTCACGTAGCCTGGGCTGGCCTCAAACTCACTATGTACTGAGGGTGACCTGGAGGTACAAAACCCAAGCCCATCTCTACAGCACGAAAAGACCCAGAGCAAGATTTCATACCCACTTTCCAAGTGCTGGGGTTGTAAGTGCTAGGATCTTGGGTGTCCTCACCCACACTCAGTTTGTGGGTAGTGGACATTGAACCCCAGGCTTCATGAAAGCTAGAGAAGTACAATCGAGGTGAAATTCCTCAGTGTCTGAGGGGTGATTGGGTTGAGGTGACTTAGGAAAAGACATTAAAAGCTCTCTTCAGCAACATGAAAAGTGATTTGGGTTTTGGGTTCCAGCAACAACACAAAATGAGCTGGTGTGAATTTCCACACCCTCTACAAGCCCACACAAACATGAGCAGAAAAAATATTTTGATAGGCCATACTTGAGCTCATAAAATAAAATAAAAAATCCCTTCATGCAAGAAATTAAGACAGCACTTGTATTAAGGGTAGGTAGGGTACATCAACTGATGCAGGGATGATTCAAGAATATATTCCGCACCCCCCCCCAGGGAAGCCAGACCTGTGACCACATGTATCCTAAGGTAGCTATGAATGTGGCCTGACACAAAGCCGTAAACTTACTGAACACAGTATGACATTTTTCCATAAAATTCTATTGCTCAGTTCTCCAATGTGACCTTTGTAGAAGACAATGTTGGACATGCCTGGCAGAGGCTGCAGCAATGCCCAATAAAAGCCAACATCAATGAACAGATAGCATTTGGAGAACCTGAGATGGAGAACCCAAGAGTACCAGAGACTCTCAGATGACAATTACGTCCATTTAAGCCCTTCTTGTGGACCCAGGGAATTCCTGGAATTACTTCTCTCCAGGGTTGGGGATAACATAATCAAATCACTCAGAGAAAGAATTCTCAGTACAGTACCAAACACCAAAAAGATGTTCTCCAAATTTACAGGGCTTCCCTAGTATATGCACAAAGGTACTCCAGAAAGACCAAGCTATTGGGATTGACTTTAATAAATTAGCCTGGAGATCCATGGAATCACTGATGTTACAGCTTTTTCCCTTCAGCCTTCCAATGGATTGCACTATGCCCACTCGCACTGTAGAGAGGAGTGTTCCACTCAAAGCGTCTCAATTTAATGATAATCACACCTCTAAAAACACCTTTACAGCAACATCTACAGAGGTATGTGACAAAAATCTAGGTAAATAATCTAGCAAAGTTAACATATAAAAATTAATCATATCCCTGGCATTTAAATTAGTTTAAAAAAAAAGGTGACACAAAATTTGACCCTTTTACTATTCCTTGGGCACAGGAAGAACAATGAAAAAGTTCCTGCTGTGAGTTCTCTTTATCCTGAGAGGCAAGCACACCTAGATTAAAATTTAAAGTAAAGAAGGCTACAAAACAAATGAGTGCTATTACCTCGTCCCCTGTGACCAAATGCCAGACAAAGGCAACTTAAGGGAGAAAGGGTTTGCTTTGGCTCACAGTTCAAAGAACCACAGTCTGTCATCACAGGGAAGGTGGAGGCAGCTTGGTGCAAGGCACAGACCAAAAGCATGAAGAGAACGAGTCAGTGCACTGCTGCCTTCCCCTGCTCCTACCCTCTTTTCATGCAGTCTGGGGCTTCAGCCCATGGGTAGTGTTTCCTCTTTAAGGGAGGCTTTCACTGTTCAGTTAAAGCTTTGGCAACATTCTCACCAGCACACGGAAAGGTATACCTCATTAATGACCTAAGCATTTTGTAATCCAGTCAGGTTGATAACTGAAATTGGCCTTCCCGTATGCCAAGGATTTTTAAATGAAACAATTATTTAAGAAAATTGTGGCCTATGTTTTTAAAATGTCAAGCAAGGGAAAATATTTAAAAACATACAGACAAATAGAATGGTGTCTTTTAAAGGTGAATTTAAAAAATAAAATCAAACCTCTAGAGTTTTAGAAATAAAAGATGGGAGATCCAAGATGGCTGCCCCAGGAGGACACGGTGTCTGAGGAGCAGGACAGTAGTGTAGGCACAGTGACCGGGAGACTGAGATCTTGGACCTAAAACACCAGCCTTTGCAACTGCCAGGTGAGCGGAATTCCTACGGTGAGGAAATCAAGTGGAAAAGTCCAAGGGACACCCAACTATTTCCAGGAAAAACTCCGGAGGGTGACAGGCTGCGCCTAGCCGGGCTGGGCGCCTAAGCCGCCATTTTGGTCTGGGGCACACGGTACCCCAGATGGACTGAGTTTCACCCAGATACTGCGGGCTGCACTGGGCGGGCGCACAACCCTCTGTGCCAGCAGCCGCCGCTTCGGGCGGGGGCCCAGGGCACCTCCCCGGACAGACTGAGTTTCACCCAGACACCGCGAGCTGCAGTGCGCGGGCCCACAGCCCTCTGTGCCAGTGGCCAGCGCTCTGGGCTGGGGCACACAGTACCCCGGACGGACTGAGTTTCACCCAGATACTGCGGGATACACCGGTCAGACCCACACCCCTAGGCACACCCAGCCACCACCCCGGATTGGGACTCATAGTATCAGGTCCAGACCGAGGTGCCCCCAAATACCATCTCAGACCTTGGTGCACAGCCCCTGACCCAGAAGAAGGCGCCAAGGCTCCAGTCCAGAAGAGAGCCCTTAGCAGCAAGCCCAGGGCAGAGCTCAGAGCCTCCTGACCAGAGCAGCATCCCCAGCGGACATATCAAAGGGGCACACGCAGCCTCTGGCACAGAATGAGGAGCCAAGCCTCCTGACCAGAGGGGAGACCAGCCTGTGGTGCTCACAGCCTCTAGCACAGAGCACGAAGCCAGGCAAACAGATCCCACAACAGAGTTCAACTGAGGCAACAACACACACTATCAAAACACTAGAACTCCCTGATATTCTTGAAGAATACTCCTGACACAAGAGATTGACAGTTCCAGTCTGAAGTTCAGCCTTAAAGCACAAACAGCTCCTTGATTATATATAAACAAATGCCAAGAAATCAGCGAAAGAACTCACCCAACAATAATCAGGACACCATGGCCCCACCAGAAACACCCAAAAGCAATAGAGATTTTAATTCAGCGGAGACACAGGAAAATTATACTAAAGCTATAATTATGCAGATATTAGAGGAACAA